>CAXAJV010000008.1:10754181-11354181 GCA_963969225.1 Xylocopa violacea | reverse complement strand
TATAACTTTATATATCCTATCCTAAGGCAACCTAACATCTCGGATGTAGTATTTTACAACATTCCTGGCGGGTCGGCCCCTACTTGTCGGTGAGAATATTATATGCGTCTCTAGCGTAATATAACCTAACCTAACCTACCTAGCGCCTGGCTGGTAATGTTTTACAGAATCCCTGACGTGTCGGACTGTACCTCTCCGTGGGGACATTAGATACGTCTATAACGTTATATATCCTAACCTAAGGCAACCTCACACCTCGGATGTATTATTTTTCAACATTCCTGGCGGGTCGGCCCCTACTTCTAGTTGGGAACATTATATTCGTCTATAACGTAATATAACCTAACCCTACCCATCTAGCCCCTCGCTGGGAATGTTTTCTAGAATCCCGTTCGTCTAGCCCCGTACGTCTCTGTGGGAACATTATATACGTCTATAACGTTATATATCCTAACCTAAGGCAACCTAACATCTCGAATGTAGTATTTTACAATATTCCTGGCGAGTTGGCACCTACTCCCCGGTGGGAACATTATATACGTCTATAACATAATATAACCTAATCTAACCTATCTATCCCCTCGCTGGGAATGTTTTGTAGAATCCCGTTCTTGTAGCCCCGTACGTCTCGGTGGGAACATTATATACGTCTATAACGTTATATATCCTAACCTAAGGCAACCTAACATCTTGGATGTAATATTTTACAACATTCCTGGCGGGTCGGACCCTATTTCTCGGTGGGAACATTATATACGTCTATAACGCTATATATCCTAACCTAAGGCAACCTAACATCTCGGATGTAGCATTTTACAACATTCCTGGCGGGTCGGCCCCTACTTGTCGGTGGGAATATTATATGCGTCTATAACGTAATATAACCTAACCTAACCTACCTAGCCCCTGGCTGGTAATGTTTTACAGAATCCCTGCTGTGTCGGACCGTACCTCTCCGTGGGGACATTAGATACGTCTAAATCATTATATATCCTAACCTAAGGCAACCTCATACCTCGCATGTATTATTTTACAACATTCCTGGCAGGTCGTCTCCTACTTCTAGGTGGGAACATTATATTCGTCTATAACGTAATATAACCTAACCTAACCCATCTAGCCACTCGCTGGGAATGTTTTGTAGAATCCCGTTCGTGTAGCCCCGTACGTCTCGGTGGGAACATTATATACGTCTATAACGTTATATATCCTAACCTAAGGCAACCTTACACCTCGGATGTAGTATTTTGCAATATTCCTGGCGGGTCGGCACCTACTCCTCGGTGGGAACATTATATACGTCTATAACATAATATAACCTAACCTAACCTATCTATCCCCTCGCTGGGAATGTTTTGTAGAATCCCGTTCGTGTAGCCCCGTACGTCTCGGTGGGAACATTATATACGTCTGTAACGTTATATATCCTAACCTAAGGCAACTTAACATCTCGGATGTAGTATTTTCCAACATTCCTGGCGGGTCGGCCACTACTTCTAGGTGGGAACATTATATTCGTCTATAGCGTAATATAACCTAACCTAACCCATCTAGCCCCTCGCTGGGAATGTTTTGTAGAATCCCGTTCGTCTAGCCCCGTACGTCTCGGTGGGAACATTATATACGTCTATAACGTTATATATCCTAACCTAAGGCAACCTAACATCTCGAATGTAGTATTTTACAATATTCCTGGCGGGTCGGCACCTACTCCTCGGTGGGAACATTATATACGTCTATAACATAATATAACCTAACCTAACCTATCTATCCCCTCGCTGGGAATGTTCTGTAGAATCCCGTTCTTGTAGCCCCGTATGTCTCGGTGGGAACATTATATACGTCTATAACGTTATACATCCTAACCTAAGGCAACCTAACATCTCGGATGTAATATTTTACAACATTCCTGGCGGGTCGGTCCCTACTACTCGGTGGGAACATTATATACGTCTATGACGTAATATAGCCTAACGTAACCCATCTAGCCCTTCGCTGGTAATGTTTTACAGAATCCCGGTAGTGTCGGCCCGTGCCTATCCGTGGGAACGTTATATACGTCTATAACGTTATACATCCTAACCTAAGGCAACCTCATACCTCGGATTTAGTATTTTACAACATTCCTGGCCGGCCGGCACCTACTTCTAGGTGGGAACACTATATACGTCTATAACGTAATATAACCTAACCTAACTCATCTAGCACCTCGCTGGGAATGTTTTGTAGAATCCCGTTCGTGTAGCCCCGTACGTCACGTTGGGAACATTATATATGTCTGTAACGTTATATGTCCTAACCTAAGGCAATCTCACAACTCGGATTTAGTATTTTACAACATTCCTGGCAAGTCGGCCCCTACATCTAGGTGGGAACACTATATACGTCTATAACGTAATATAACCTAACCTAACCCTTCTAGCCCTTCGCTGGTAATGTTTTACAGAATCCCGGTAGTGTCGGCCCGTGCCTATCCGTGAGAACGTTATATACGTCTATAACGTTATACATCCTAACCTAAGGCAACCTCACACCTCCGATTTAGTATTTTACAACATTCCTGGCCGGCCGGCCCCTACTTCTAGGTGGGAACACTATATACGTCTATAACGTAATATAACCTAACCTAACCCATCTAGCACCTCGCTGGGAATGTTTTGTATAATCCCGTTCGTGTAGCCCCGTACGTCACGGTGGGAACATTATATATGTCTGTAACGTTATATGTCCTAACCTAAGGCAATCTCACACCTCGGATGTAGTATTTTACAACATTCCTGGCAGGTCGGCCCCTACATCTAGGTGGGAACATTATATACGTCTATAACGTAATATAACCTAACCTAACCCATCTAGCCCCTCGCTGTTAATGTTTTACAGAATCCCGGTCGTGTCGGTCCGTACCTCTCCGTGGGAACATTATATACGTCTATAACGTTATATATCCTAACCTAAGGCAACCTCACACATAGGATGTAGTACTTTACAACATTCCTCGCGGGTCGGCCCCTACTTGTCGGTGGGAATATTATATGCGTCTATAACGTAATATAACCTAACCTAACCTACCTAGCCCCTGGCTGGTAATGTTTTACAGAATCCCTGCTGTGTCGGACCGTACCTCTCCGTGGGGACATTAGATACGTCTATATCATTATATATCCTAACCTAAGGCAACCTCATACCTCGCATGTATTATTTTACAACATTCCTGGCAGGTCGTCTCCTACTTCTAGGTGGGAACATTATATTCGTCTATAACGTAATATAACCTAACCTAACCCATCTAGCCACTCGCTGGGAATGTTTTGTAGAATCCCGTTCGTGTAGCCCCGTACGTCTCGGTGGGAACATTATATACGTCTATAACGTTATATATCCTAACCTAAGGCAACCTTACACCTCGGATGTAGTATTTTGCAATATTCCTGGCGGGTCGGCACCTACTCCTCGGTGGGAACATTATATACGTCTATAACATAATATAACCTAACCTAACCTATCTATCCCCTCGCTGGGAATGTTTTGTAGAATCCCGTTCGTGTAGCCCCGTACGTCTCGGTGGGAACATTATATACGTCTGTAACGTTACATATCCTAACCTAAGGCAACCTAACACCTCGGATGTAGTATTTTACAACATTCCTCGCGGGTCGGCCCCTACTTCTCGGTGGGAACATTATACATGTCTATAACGTAATATAACCTAACCTAACCCATCTAGTCCTTCGCTGGTAATGTTTTACAGAATCTCGTGACGCATCGTACCTCTCCGTGGGGACATTAGATACGTCTATAACGTTATATATCCTAACCTAAGGCAACCTCACACCTCGGATGTATTATTTTACAACATTCCTAGCAGGTCGGCCCCTACTTCTAGGTGGGAACATTATATTCGTCTATAACGTAATATAACCTAACCTAACTCATCTAGCCCCTCGGTGGGAATGTTTTGTAGAATCCCGTTCGTCTAGCCCCGTACGTCTCGTTGGGAACATTATATACGTCTATAACGTTATATATCCTAACCTAAGGCAACCTAACATCTCGAATGTAGTATTTTACAATACTCCTAGCGGGTCGGCACCTACTCCTCGGTGGGAACATTATATACGTCTATAACATAATATAACCTAACCTAACCTATCTCTCCCCTCGCTGGGAATGTTTTGTAGAATCCCGTTCTTGTAGCCCCGTACGTCTCGGTGGGAACATTATATACGTCTATAACGTTATACATCCTAACCTAAGGCAACCTAACATCTCGGATGTAATATTTTACAACATTCCTGGCGGGTCGGTCCCTACTTCTCGGTGGGAACATTATATACGTCTATGACGTAATATAGCCTAACGTAACCCATCTAGCCCTTCGCTGGTAATGTTTTACAGAATCCCGGTAGTGTCGGCCCGTGCCTATCCGTGGGAACGTTATATACGTCTATAACGTTATACATCCTAACCTAAGGCAACCTCACACCTCCGATTTAGTATTTTACAACATTCCTGGCCGGCCGGCCCCTACTTCTAGGTGGGAACACTATATACGTCTATAACGTAATATAACCTAACCTAACCCATCTAGCACCTCGCTGGGAATGTTTTGTATAATCCCGTTCGTGTAGCCCCGTACGTCACGGTGGGAACATTATATATGTCTGTAACGTTATATGTCCTAACCTAAGGCAATCTCACACCTCGGATGTAGTATTTTACAACATTCCTGGCAGGTCGGCCCCTACATCTAGGTGGGAACATTATATACGTCTATAACGTAATATAACCTAACCTAACCCATCTAGCCCCTCGCTGTTAATGTTTTACAGAATCCCGGTCGTGTCGGTCCGTACCTCTCCGTGGGAACATTATATACGTCTATAACGTTATATATCCTAACCTGAGGCAACCTCACACATAGGATGTAGTACTTTACAACATTCCTGGCGGGTCGGCACCTACTTTTCGGTGGGAACATTATATACGTCTATAACGTGATATAACCTAACCTAACCTATCTATCCCCTCGCTGGGAATGTTTTGTAGAATCCCGTTCGTGTAGCCCCGTACGTCTCGGTGGGAACATTATATACGTCTGTAACGTTATATATTCTAACCTAAGGCAACTTAACATCTCGGATGTAGTATTTTCCAACATTCCTGGCGGGTCGGCCCCTACTTCTAGTTGGGAACATTATATACGTCTATAACGTAATATAACCTAACCCTACCCATCTAGCCCCTCGCTGGGAATGTTTTCTAGAATCCCGTTCGTCTAGCCCCGTACGTCTCTGTGGGAACATTATATACGTCTATAACGTTATATATCCTAACCTAAGGCAACCTAACATCTCGAATGTAGTATTTTACAATATTCCTGGCGGGTCGGCCCCTACTTGTCGGTGAGAATATTATATGCGTCTCTAACGTATATAACCTAACCTAACCTACCTAGCGCCTGGCTGGTAATGTTTTACAGAATCCCTGACGTGTCGGACTGTACCTCTCCGTGGGGACATTAGATACGTCTATAACATAATATAACCTAACCTAACCTATCTATCCCCTCGCTGGGAATGTTCTGTAGAATCCCGTTCTTGTAGCCCCGTACGTCTCGGTGGGAACATTATATACGTCTATAACTTTATATATCCTATCCTAAGGCAACCTAACATCTCGGATGTAGTATTTTACAACATTCCTGGCGGGTCGGCCCCTACTTGTCGGTGAGAATATTATATGCGTCTCTAGCGTAATATAACCTAACCTAACCTACCTAGCGCCTGGCTGGTAATGTTTTACAGAATCCCTGACGTGTCGGACTGTACCTCTCCGTGGGGACATTAGATACGTCTATAACGTTATATATCCTAACCTAAGGCAACCTCACACCTCGGATGTATTATTTTTCAACATTCCTGGCGGGTCGGCCCCTACTTCTAGTTGGGAACATTATATTCGTCTATAACGTAATATAACCTAACCCTACCCATCTAGCCCCTCGCTGGGAATGTTTTCTAGAATCCCGTTCGTCTAGCCCCGTACGTCTCTGTGGGAACATTATATACGTCTATAACGTTATATATCCTAACCTAAGGCAACCTAACATCTCGAATGTAGTATTTTACAATATTCCTGGCGAGTTGGCACCTACTCCCCGGTGGGAACATTATATACGTCTATAACATAATATAACCTAATCTAACCTATCTATCCCCTCGCTGGGAATGTTTTGTAGAATCCCGTTCTTGTAGCCCCGTACGTCTCGGTGGGAACATTATATACGTCTATAACGTTATATATCCTAACCTAAGGCAACCTAACATCTTGGATGTAATATTTTACAACATTCCTGGCGGGTCGGACCCTATTTCTCGGTGGGAACATTATATACGTCTATAACGCTATATATCCTAACCTAAGGCAACCTAACATCTCGGATGTAGCATTTTACAACATTCCTGGCGGGTCGGCCCCTACTTGTCGGTGGGAATATTATATGCGTCTATAACGTAATATAACCTAACCTAACCTACCTAGCCCCTGGCTGGTAATGTTTTACAGAATCCCTGCTGTGTCGGACCGTACCTCTCCGTGGGGACATTAGATACGTCTAAATCATTATATATCCTAACCTAAGGCAACCTCATACCTCGCATGTATTATTTTACAACATTCCTGGCAGGTCGTCTCCTACTTCTAGGTGGGAACATTATATTCGTCTATAGCGTAATATAACCTAACCTAACCCATCTAGCCCCTCGCTGGGAATGTTTTGTAGAATCCCGTTCGTCTAGCCCCGTACGTCTCGGTGGGAACATTATATACGTCTATAACGTTATATATCCTAACCTAAGGCAACCTAAAATCTCGAATGTAGTATTTTACAATATTCCTGGCGGGTCGGCACCTACTCCTCGGTGGGAACATTATATACGTCTATAACATAATATAACCTAACCTAACCTATCTATCCCCTCGCTGGGAATGTTCTGTAGAATCCCGTTCTTGTAGCCCCGTATGTCTCGGTGGGAACATTATATACGTCTATAACGTTATACATCCTAACCTAAGGCAACCTAACATCTCGGATGTAATATTTTACAACATTCCTGGCGGGTCGGTCCCTACTACTCGGTGGGAACATTATATACGTCTATGACGTAATATAGCCTAACGTAACCCATCTAGCCCTTCGCTGGTAATGTTTTACAGAATCCCGGTAGTGTCGGCCCGTGCCTATCCGTGGGAACGTTATATACGTCTATAACGTTATACATCCTAACCTAAGGCAACCTCATACCTCGGATTTAGTATTTTACAACATTCCTGGCCGGCCGGCACCTACTTCTAGGTGGGAACACTATATACGTCTATAACGTAATATAACCTAACCTAACTCATCTAGCACCTCGCTGGGAATGTTTTGTAGAATCCCGTTCGTGTAGCCCCGTACGTCACGTTGGGAACATTATATATGTCTGTAACGTTATATGTCCTAACCTAAGGCAATCTCACAACTCGGATTTAGTATTTTACAACATTCCTGGCAAGTCGGCCCCTACATCTAGGTGGGAACATTATATACGTCTATAACGTAATATAACCTAACCTAACCCATCTAGCCCCTCGCTGTTAATGTTTTACAGAATCCCGGTCGTGTCGGTCCGTACCTCTCCGTGGGAACATTATATACGTCTATAACGTTATATATCCTAACCTAAGGCAACCTCACACATAGGATGTAGTATTTTACAACATTCCTGGCGGATCGGCACCTACTTTTCGGTGGGAACATTACATACGTCTATAACGTGATATAACCTAACCTAACCCATCTAGCCCCTCGCGGGGAATGTTTTGTAGAATCCCTTTCGTCTAGCCCCGTACGTCACGGTGGGAACATTATATACGTCTATAACGTTATATATCCTAACCTAAGGCAACCTTACACCTCGGATGTAGTATTTTGCAATATTCCTGGCGGGTCGGCACCTACTCCTCGGTGGGAACATTATATACGTCTATAACATAATATAACCTAACCTAACCTATCTATCCCCTCGCTGGGAATGTTTTGTAGAATCCCGTTCGTGTAGCCCCGTACGTCTCGGTGGGAACATTATATACGTCTGTAACGTTATATATCCTAACCTAAGGCAACTTAACATCTCGGATGTAGTATTTTCCAACATTCCTGGCGGGTCGGCCCCTACTTCTAGGTGGGAACATTATATTCGTCTATAGCGTAATATAACCTAACCTAACCCATCTAGCCCCTCGCTGGGAATGTTTTGTAGAATCCCGTTCGTCTAGCCCCGTACGTCTCGGTGGGAACATTATATACGTCTATAACGTTATATATCCTAACCTAAGGCAACCTAACATCTCGAATGTAGTATTTTACAATATTCCTGGCGGGTCGGCACCTACTCCTCGGTGGGAACATTATATACGTCTATAACATAATGTAACCTAACCTAACCTATCTATCCCCTAGCTGGGAATGTTCTGTAGAATCCCGTTCTTGTAGCCACGTATGTCTCGGGGGGAACATTATATACGTCTATAACGTTATATATCCTAACCTAAGGCAACCTAACATCTCGGATGTAATATTTTACAACATTCCTGGCGGGTCGGCCCCTACTTCTCGGTGGGAACATTATATACGTCTATGACGTAATATAACCTAACCTAACCCATCTAGCCCATCGGTGGTAATGTTCTACAGAATCCCGACCGTGTCGGACCGTATCTCCCAGTGGGAACATTATATACGTCTATAACGTTATACATCTTAACCTAAGGCAACCTCACACCTCGGATGTAGTATTTTACAATATTCCTGGCGGGTCGGCACCTACTGCTCGGTGGGAACATTATATACGTCTATAACATAATATAACCTAACCTAACCTATCTATCCCCTCGCTGGGAATGTTCTGTAGAATCCCGTTCTTGTAGCCCCGTACGTCTCGGTGGGAACATTATATACGTCTATAACGTTATATATCCTATCCTAAGGCTACCTAACATCTCGGATGTAGTATTTTACAACATTCCTGGCGGGTCGGCCCCTACTTGCGGTGGGAATATTATATGCGTCTATAACGTAATATAATCTAACCTAACCTACCTAGCGCCTGGCTGGTAATGTTTTACAGAATCCCTGCCGTGTCGGACCGTACCTCTCCGTTGGGACATTAGATACGTCTATAACGTTATATATCCTAACCTAAGGCAACCTAACATCTCGGATGTAATATTTTACAACATTCCTGGCGGGTCGGTCCCTACTTCTCGGTGGGAACATTATATACGTCTATGACGTAATATAGCCTAACGTAACGCATCTAGCCCTTCGCTGGTAATGTTTTACAGAATCCCGGTAGTGTCGGCCCGTGCCTATCCGTGGGAACGTTATATACGTCTATAACGTTATACATCCTAACCTAAGGCAACCTCATACCTCGGATTTAGTATTTTACAACATTCCTGGCCGGCCGGCACCTACTTCTAGGTGGGAACACTATATACGTCTATAACGTAATATAACCTAACCTAACTCATCTAGCACCTCGCTGGGAATGTTTTGTAGAATCCCGTTCGTGTAGCCCCGTACGTCACGGTGGGAACATTATATATGTCTGTAACGTTATATGTCCTAACCTAAGGCAATCTCACACCTCGGATTTAGTATTTTACAACATTCCTGGCGGATCGGCACCTACTTTTCGGTGGGAACATTATATACGTCTATAACGTGATATAACCTAACCTAACCCATCTAGCCCCTCGCTGGGAATGTTTTGTAGAATCCCTTTCGTCTAGCCCCGTACGTCTCGGTGGGAACATTATATACGTCTATAACGTTATATATCCTAACCTAAGGCAACCTAACATCTCGAATGTTGTATTTTACAATATTCCTGGCGGGTCGGCACCTACTCCTCGGTGGGAACATTATATACGTCTATAACATAATATAACCTAACCTAACCTATCTATCCCCTCGCTGGGAATGTTCTGTAGAATCCCGTTCTTGTAGCCCCGTACGTCTCGGTGGGAACATTATATATGTCTGTAACGTTATATGTCCTAACCTAAGGCAATCTCACACCTCGGATTTAGTATTTTACAACATTCCTGGCAAGTCGGCCCCTACATCTAGGTGGGAACATTATATACGTCTATAACGTAATATAACCTAACCTAACTCATCTAGCCCCTCGCTGGGAATGTTTTGTAGAATCCCGTTCGTCTAGCCCCGTACGTCTCGTTGGGAACATTATATACGTCTATAACGTTATATATCCTAACCTAAGGCAACCTAACATCTCCAATGTAGTATTTTACAATATTCCTAGCGGGTCGGCACCTACTCCTCGGTGGGAACATTATATACGTCTATAACATAATATAACCTAACCTAACCTATCTCTCCCCTCGCTGGGAATGTTTTGTAGAATCCCGTTCTTGTAGCACCGTACGTCTCGGTGGGAACATTATATACGTCTATAACGTCATACATCCTAACCTGAGGCAACCTAACAGCTCGGATGTAGTATTTTACAACATTCATGGCAGGTCGGCCGCTACTTTTCGGTGGCAACATTATATACGTCTATAACGTAATATAACCTAACCTAACCCATCTAGCCCCTCGCTGGGAATGTTTTGTAGAATCCCGTCCGTCTAGCCCCGTACGTCTCGGTGGGAACATTATATACGTCTATAACGTTATATATCCTAACCTAAGGCAACCTAACATCTCGGATGTAGCATTTTACAACATTCCTGGCGGGTCGGCCCCTACTTGTCGGTGGGAATATTATATGCGTCTATAACATAATATAACCTAACCTAACCTATCTATCCCCTCGCTGGGAATGTTCTGTAGAATCCCGTTCTTGTAGCCCCGTACGTCTCGGTGGGAACATTATATACGTCTATAACGTTATATATCCTATCCTAAGGCAACCTAACATCTCGGATGTAGTATTTTACAACATTCCTGGCGGGTCGGCCCCTACTTGTCGGTGGGAATATTATATGCGTCTCTAACGTAATATAACCTAACCTAACCCATCTAGCCCCTCGCTGTTAATGTTTTACAGAATCCCGGTCGTGTCGGTCCGTACCTCTCCGTGGGAACATTATATACGTCTATAACGTTATATATCCTAACCTAAGGCAACCTCACACATAGGATGTAGTATTTTACAACATTCCTGGCGGGTCGGCACCTACTTTTCGGTGGGAACATTATATTCGTCTATAACGTAATATAACCTAACCCTACCCATCTAGCCCCTCGCGGGGAATGTTTTGTAGAATCCCGTTCGTCTAGCCCCGTACGTCTCTGTGGGAACATTATATACGTCTATAACGTTATATATCCTAACCTAAGGCAACCTAACATCTCGAATGTAGTATTTTACAATATTCCTGGCGAGTTGGCACCTACTCCTCGGTGGGAACATTATATACGTCTATAACATAATATAACCTAATCTAACCTATCTATCCCCTCGCTGGGAATGTTTTGTAGAATCCCGTTCTTGTAGCCCCGTACGTCTCGGTGGGAACATTATATACGTCTATAACGTTATATATCCTAACCTAAGGCAACCTAACATCTTGGATGTAATATTTTACAACATTCCTGGCGGGTCGGACCCTATTTCTCGGTGGGAACATTATATACGTCTATAACGCTATATATCCTAACCTAAGGCAACCTAACATCTCGGATGTAGCATTTTACAACATTCCTGGCGGGTCGGCCCCTACTTGTCGGTGGGAATATTATATGCGTCTCTAACGTAATATAACCTAACCTAACCCATCTAGCCCCTCGGTGGTAATGTTCTACAGAATCCCGACCGTGTCGGACCGTACCTCCCAGTGGGAACATTATATACGTCTATAACGTTATACATCTTAACCTAAGGCATCCTCACACCTCGGATGTAGTACTTTACAATATTCCTGGCGGGTCGGCACCTACTGCTCGGTGGGAACATTATATACGTCTATAACATAATATAACCTAACCTAACCTATCTATCCCCTCGCTGGGAATGTTCTGTAGAATCCCGTTCTTGTAGCCCCGTACGTCTCGGTGGGAACATTATATACGTCTATAACGTTATATATCCTATCCTAAGGCAACCTAACATCTCGGATGTAGTATTTTACAACATTCCTGGCGGGTCGGCCCCTACTTGTCGGTGGGAATATTATATGCGTCTATAACGTAATATAACCGAACCTAACCTACCTAGCGCCTGGCTGGTAATGTTTTACAGAATCCCTGCCGTGTCGGACCGTACCTCTCCGTGGGGACATTAGATACGTCTATAACGTTATATATCCTAACCTAAGGCAACCTCACACCTCGGATGTATTATTTTACAACATTCCTGGCAGGTCGGCCCCTACTTCTAGGTGGGAACATTATATTCGTCTATAACGTAATATAACCTAACCTAACCCATCTAGCCCCTCGCTGGGAATGTTTTGTAGAATCCCGTTCGTGTAGCCCCGTACGTCTCGGTGGGAACATTATATACGTCTATAACGTTATATATCCTAACCTAAGGCAACCTTACACCTCGGATGTAGTATTTTACAATATTCCTGGCGGGTCGGCACCTACTCCTCGGTGGGTAACATTATATACGTCTATAACATAATATAACCTAACCAAACCTATCTATCCCCTCGCTGGGAATGTTTTGTAGAATCCCGTTCGTGTAGCCCCGTACGTCTCGGTGGGAACATTATATACGTCTGTAACGTTATATATCCTAACCAAAGGCAACTTAACATCTCGGACGTAGTATTTTCCAACATTCCTGGCGGGTCGGCCCCTACTTCTATGTGGGAACATTATATTCGTCTATAGCGTAATATAACCTAACCTAACCCACCTAGCCCCTCGCTGAGAATGTTTTGTAGAATCCCGTTCGTCTAGCCCCGTACGTCTCGGTGGGAACATTATATACGTCTATAACGTTATATATCCTAACCTAAGGCAACCTAACATCTCGAATGTAGTATTTTACAATATTCCTGGCGGGTCGGCACCTACTCCTCGGTGGGAACATTATATACGTCTATAACATAATATAACCTAACCTAACCTATCTATCCCCTCGCTGGGAATGTTCTGTAGAATCCCGTTCTTGTAGCCCCGTACGTCTCGGTGGGAACATTATATACGTCTATAACGTTATATATCCTAACCTAAGGCAACCTAACATCTCGGATGTAATATTTTACAACATTCCTGGCGGGTCGGTCCCTACTACTCGGTGGGAACATTATATACGTCTATGACGTAATATAGCCTAACGTAACCCATCTAGCCCTTCGCTGGTAATGTTTTACAGAATCCCGGTAGTGTCGGCCCGTGCCTATCCGTGGGAACGTTATATACGTCTATAACGTTATACATCCTAACCTAAGGCAACCTCATACCTCGGATTTAGTATTTTACAACATTCCTGGCCGGCCGGCACCTACTTCTAGGTGGGAACACTATATACGTCTATAACGTAATATAACCTAACCTAACTCATCTAGCACCTCGCTGGGAATGTTTTGTAGAATCCCGTTCGTGTAGCCCCGTACGTCACGTTGGGAACATTATATATGTCTGTAACGTTATATGTCCTAACCTAAGGCAATCTCACAACTCGGATTTAGTATTTTACAACATTCCTGGCAAGTCGGCCCCTACATCTAGGTGGGAACATTATATACGTCTATAACGTAATATAACCTAACCTAACCCATCTAGCCCCTCGCTGTTAATGTTTTACAGAATCCCGGTCGTGTCGGTCCGTACCTCTCCGTGGGAACATTATATACGTCTATAACGTTATATATCCTAACCTAAGGCAACCTCACACATAGGATGTAGTATTTTACAACATTCCTGGCGGATCGGCACCTACTTTTCGGTGGGAACATTACATACGTCTATAACGTGATATAACCTAACCTAACCCATCTAGCCCCTCGCGGGGAATGTTTTGTAGAATCCCTTTCGTCTAGCCCCGTACGTCACGGTGGGAACATTATATACGTCTATAACGTTATATATCCTAACCTAAGGCAACCTTACACCTCGGATGTAGTATTTTGCAATATTCCTGGCGGGTCGGCACCTACTCCTCGGTGGGAACATTATATACGTCTATAACATAATATAACCTAACCTAACCTATCTATCCCCTCGCTGGGAATGTTTTGTAGAATCCCGTTCGTGTAGCCCCGTACGTCTCGGTGGGAACATTATATACGTCTGTAACGTTATATATCCTAACCTAAGGCAACTTAACATCTCGGATGTAGTATTTTCCAACATTCCTGGCGGGTCGGCCCCTACTTCTAGGTGGGAACATTATATTCGTCTATAGCGTAATATAACCTAACCTAACCCATCTAGCCCCTCGCTGGGAATGTTTTGTAGAATCCCGTTCGTCTAGCCCCGTACGTCTCGGTGGGAACATTATATACGTCTATAACGTTATATATCCTAACCTAAGGCAACCTAACATCTCGAATGTAGTATTTTACAATATTCCTGGCGGGTCGGCACCTACTCCTCGGTGGGAACATTATATACGTCTATAACATAATGTAACCTAACCTAACCTATCTATCCCCTAGCTGGGAATGTTCTGTAGAATCCCGTTCTTGTAGCCACGTATGTCTCGGGGGGAACATTATATACGTCTATAACGTTATATATCCTAACCTAAGGCAACCTAACATCTCGGATGTAATATTTTACAACATTCCTGGCGGGTCGGCCCCTACTTCTCGGTGGGAACATTATATACGTCTATGACGTAATATAACCTAACCTAACCCATCTAGCCCATCGGTGGTAATGTTCTACAGAATCCCGACCGTGTCGGACCGTATCTCCCAGTGGGAACATTATATACGTCTATAACGTTATACATCTTAACCTAAGGCAACCTCACACCTCGGATGTAGTATTTTACAATATTCCTGGCGGGTCGGCACCTACTGCTCGGTGGGAACATTATATACGTCTATAACATAATATAACCTAACCTAACCTATCTATCCCCTCGCTGGGAATGTTCTGTAGAATCCCGTTCTTGTAGCCCCGTACGTCTCGGTGGGAACATTATATACGTCTATAACGTTATATATCCTATCCTAAGGCTACCTAACATCTCGGATGTAGTATTTTACAACATTCCTGGCGGGTCGGCCCCTACTTGCGGTGGGAATATTATATGCGTCTATAACGTAATATAATCTAACCTAACCTACCTAGCGCCTGGCTGGTAATGTTTTACAGAATCCCTGCCGTGTCGGACCGTACCTCTCCGTTGGGACATTAGATACGTCTATAACGTTATATATCCTAACCTAAGGCAACCTAACATCTCGGATGTAATATTTTACAACATTCCTGGCGGGTCGGTCCCTACTTCTCGGTGGGAACATTATATACGTCTATGACGTAATATAGCCTAACGTAACGCATCTAGCCCTTCGCTGGTAATGTTTTACAGAATCCCGGTAGTGTCGGCCCGTGCCTATCCGTGGGAACGTTATATACGTCTATAACGTTATACATCCTAACCTAAGGCAACCTCATACCTCGGATTTAGTATTTTACAACATTCCTGGCCGGCCGGCACCTACTTCTAGGTGGGAACACTATATACGTCTATAACGTAATATAACCTAACCTAACTCATCTAGCACCTCGCTGGGAATGTTTTGTAGAATCCCGTTCGTGTAGCCCCGTACGTCACGGTGGGAACATTATATATGTCTGTAACGTTATATGTCCTAACCTAAGGCAATCTCACACCTCGGATTTAGTATTTTACAACATTCCTGGCGGATCGGCACCTACTTTTCGGTGGGAACATTATATACGTCTATAACGTGATATAACCTAACCTAACCCATCTAGCCCCTCGCTGGGAATGTTTTGTAGAATCCCTTTCGTCTAGCCCCGTACGTCTCGGTGGGAACATTATATACGTCTATAACGTTATATATCCTAACCTAAGGCAACCTAACATCTCGAATGTTGTATTTTACAATATTCCTGGCGGGTCGGCACCTACTCCTCGGTGGGAACATTATATACGTCTATAACATAATATAACCTAACCTAACCTATCTATCCCCTCGCTGGGAATGTTCTGTAGAATCCCGTTCTTGTAGCCCCGTACGTCTCGGTGGGAACATTATATATGTCTGTAACGTTATATGTCCTAACCTAAGGCAATCTCACACCTCGGATTTAGTATTTTACAACATTCCTGGCAAGTCGGCCCCTACATCTAGGTGGGAACATTATATACGTCTATAACGTAATATAACCTAACCTAACTCATCTAGCCCCTCGCTGGGAATGTTTTGTAGAATCCCGTTCGTCTAGCCCCGTACGTCTCGTTGGGAACATTATATACGTCTATAACGTTATATATCCTAACCTAAGGCAACCTAACATCTCCAATGTAGTATTTTACAATATTCCTAGCGGGTCGGCACCTACTCCTCGGTGGGAACATTATACACGTCTATAACATAATATAACCTAACCTAACCTATCTCTCCCCTCGCTGGGAATGTTTTGTAGAATCCCGTTCTTGTAGCACCGTACGTCTCGGTGGGAACATTATATACGTCTATAACGTCATACATCCTAACCTGAGGCAACCTAACAGCTCGGATGTAGTATTTTACAACATTCATGGCAGGTCGGCCGCTACTTTTCGGTGGCAACATTATATACGTCTATAACGTAATATAACCTAACCTAACCCATCTAGCCCCTCGCTGGGAATGTTTTGTAGAATCCCGTCCGTCTAGCCCCGTACGTCTCGGTGGGAACATTATATACGTCTATAACGTTATATATCCTAACCTAAGGCAACCTAACATCTCGGATGTAGCATTTTACAACATTCCTGGCGGGTCGGCCCCTACTTGTCGGTGGGAATATTATATGCGTCTATAACATAATATAACCTAACCTAACCTATCTATCCCCTCGCTGGGAATGTTCTGTAGAATCCCGTTCTTGTAGCCCCGTACGTCTCGGTGGGAACATTATATACGTCTATAACGTTATATATCCTATCCTAAGGCAACCTAACATCTCGGATGTAGTATTTTACAACATTCCTGGCGGGTCGGCCCCTACTTGTCGGTGGGAATATTATATGCGTCTCTAACGTAATATAACCTAACCTAACCCATCTAGCCCCTCGCTGTTAATGTTTTACAGAATCCCGGTCGTGTCGGTCCGTACCTCTCCGTGGGAACATTATATACGTCTATAACGTTATATATCCTAACCTAAGGCAACCTCACACATAGGATGTAGTATTTTACAACATTCCTGGCGGGTCGGCACCTACTTTTCGGTGGGAACATTATATTCGTCTATAACGTAATATAACCTAACCCTACCCATCTAGCCCCTCGCGGGGAATGTTTTGTAGAATCCCGTTCGTCTAGCCCCGTACGTCTCTGTGGGAACATTATATACGTCTATAACGTTATATATCCTAACCTAAGGCAACCTAACATCTCGAATGTAGTATTTTACAATATTCCTGGCGAGTTGGCACCTACTCCTCGGTGGGAACATTATATACGTCTATAACATAATATAACCTAATCTAACCTATCTATCCCCTCGCTGGGAATGTTTTGTAGAATCCCGTTCTTGTAGCCCCGTACGTCTCGGTGGGAACATTATATACGTCTATAACGTTATATATCCTAACCTAAGGCAACCTAACATCTTGGATGTAATATTTTACAACATTCCTGGCGGGTCGGACCCTATTTCTCGGTGGGAACATTATATACGTCTATAACGCTATATATCCTAACCTAAGGCAACCTAACATCTCGGATGTAGCATTTTACAACATTCCTGGCGGGTCGGCCCCTACTTGTCGGTGGGAATATTATATGCGTCTCTAACGTAATATAACCTAACCTAACCCATCTAGCCCCTCGGTGGTAATGTTCTACAGAATCCCGACCGTGTCGGACCGTACCTCCCAGTGGGAACATTATATACGTCTATAACGTTATACATCTTAACCTAAGGCATCCTCACACCTCGGATGTAGTACTTTACAATATTCCTGGCGGGTCGGCACCTACTGCTCGGTGGGAACATTATATACGTCTATAACATAATATAACCTAACCTAACCTATCTATCCCCTCGCTGGGAATGTTCTGTAGAATCCCGTTCTTGTAGCCCCGTACGTCTCGGTGGGAACATTATATACGTCTATAACGTTATATATCCTATCCTAAGGCAACCTAACATCTCGGATGTAGTATTTTAGAACATTCCTGGCGGGTCGGCCCCTACTTGTCGGTGGGAATATTATATGCGTCTATAACGTAATATAACCGAACCTAACCTACCTAGCGCCTGGCTGGTAATGTTTTACAGAATCCCTGCCGTGTCGGACCGTACCTCTCCGTGGGGACATTAGATACGTCTATAACGTTATATATCCTAACCTAAGGCAACCTCACACCTCGGATGTATTATTTTACAACATTCCTGGCAGGTCGGCCCCTACTTCTAGGTGGGAACATTATATTCGTCTATAACGTAATATAACCTAACCTAACCCATCTAGCCCCTCGCTGGGAATGTTTTGTAGAATCCCGTTCGTGTAGCCCCGTACGTCTCGGTGGGAACATTATATACGTCTATAACGTTATATATCCTAACCTAAGGCAACCTTACACCTCGGATGTAGTATTTTACAATATTCCTGGCGGGTCGGCACCTACTCCTCGGTGGGTAACATTATATACGTCTATAACATAATATAACCTAACCAAACCTATCTATCCCCTCGCTGGGAATGTTTTGTAGAATCCCGTTCGTGTAGCCCCGTACGTCTCGGTGGGAACATTATATACGTCTGTAACGTTATATATCCTAACCAAAGGCAACTTAACATCTCGGACGTAGTATTTTCCAACATTCCTGGCGGGTCGGCCCCTACTTCTATGTGGGAACATTATATTCGTCTATAGCGTAATATAACCTAACCTAACCCACCTAGCCCCTCGCTGAGAATGTTTTGTAGAATCCCGTTCGTCTAGCCCCGTACGTCTCGGTGGGAACATTATATACGTCTATAACGTTATATATCCTAACCTAAGGCAACCTAACATCTCGAATGTAGTATTTTACAATATTCCTGGCGGGTCGGCACCTACTCCTCGGTGGGAACATTATATACGTCTATAACATAATATAACCTAACCTAACCTATCTATCCCCTCGCTGGGAATGTTCTGTAGAATCCCGTTCTTGTAGCCCCGTACGTCTCGGTGGGAACATTATATACGTCTATAACGTTATATATCCTAACCTAAGGCAACCTAACATCTCGGATGTAGCATTTTACAACATTCCTGGCGGGTCGGCCCCTACTTGTCGGTGGGAATATTATATGCGTCTATAACATAATATAACCTAACCTAACCTATCTATCCCCTCGCTGGGAATGTTCTGTAGAATCCCGTTCTTGTAGCCCCGTACGTCTCGGTGGGAACATTATATACGTCTATAACGTTATATATCCTATCCTAAGGCAACCTAACATCTCGGATGTAGTATTTTACAACATTCCTGGCGGGTCGGCCCCTACTTGTCGGTGGCAATATTATATGCGTCTCTAACGTAATATAACCTAACCTAACCTACCTAGCGCCTGGCTGGTAATGTTTTACAGAATCCCTGCCGTGTCGGACTGTACCTCTCCGTGGGGACATTAGATACGTCTATAACGTTATATATCCTAACCTAAGGCAACCTCACACCTCGGATGTATTATTTTACAACATTCCTAGCAGGTCGGCCCCTACTTCTAGGTGGGAACATTATATTCGTCTATAACGTGATATAACCTAACCTAACCCATCTAGCCCCTCGCTGGGAATGTTTTGTAGAAACCCTTTCGTCTAGCCCCGTACGTCTCGGTGGGAACATTATATACGTCTATAACGTTATATATCCCAACCTAAGGCAACCTAACATCTCGAATGTAGTATTTTACAATATTCCTGGCGGGTCGGCACCTACTCCTCGGTGCGAACATTATATACGTCTATAACATAATATAACCTAACCTAACCTATCTATCCCCTCGCTGGGAATGTTTTGTAGAATCCCGTTCTTGTAGCCCCGTACGTCTCGGTGGGAACATTATATATGTCTGTAACGTTATATGTCCTAACCTAAGGCAATCTCACACCTCGGATTTAGTATTTTACAACATTCCTGGCAAGTCGGCCCCTACATCTAGGTGGGAACATTATATACGTCTATAACGTAATATAACCTAACCTAACTCATCTAGCCCCTCGCTGGGAATGTTTTGTAGAATCCCGTTCGTCTAGCCCCGTACGTCTCGTTGGGAACATTATATACGTCTATAACGTTATATATCCTAACCTAAGGCAACCTAACATCTCCAATGTAGTATTTTACAATATTCCTAGCGGGTCGGCACCTACTCCTCGGTGGGAACATTATATACGTCTATAACATAATATAACCTAACCTAACCTATCTCTCCCCTCGCTGGGAATGTTTTGTAGAATCCCGTTCTTGTAGCACCGTACGTCTCGGTGGGAACATTATATACGTCTATAACGTCATACATCCTAACCTGAGGCAACCTAACAGCTCGGATGTAGTATTTTACAACATTCATGGCAGGTCGGCCGCTACTTTTCGGTGGCAACATTATATACGTCTATAACGTAATATAACCTAACCTAACCCATCTAGCCCCTCGCTGGGAATGTTTTGTAGAATCCCGTCCGTCTAGCCCCGTACGTCTCGGTGGGAACATTATATACGTCTATAACGTTATATATCCTAACCTAAGGCAACCTAACATCTCGGATGTAGCATTTTACAACATTCCTGGCGGGTCGGCCCCTACTTGTCGGTGGGAATATTATATGCGTCTATAACATAATATAACCTAACCTAACCTATCTATCCCCTCGCTGGGAATGTTCTGTAGAATCCCGTTCTTGTAGCCCCGTACGTCTCGGTGGGAACATTATATACGTCTATAACGCTATATATCCTATCCTAAGGCAACCTAACATCTCGGATGTAGTATTTTACAACATTCCTGGCAGGTCGGCCCCTACTTGTCGGTGGGAATATTATATGCGTCTCTAACGTAATATAACCTAACCTAACCCATCTAGCCCCTCGCTGTTAATGTTTTACAGAATCCCGGTCGTGTCGGTCCGTACCTCTCCGTGGGAACATTATATACGTCTATAACGTTATATATCCTAACCTAAGGCAACCTCACACATAGGATGTAGTATTTTACAACATTCCTGGCGGGTGGGCACCTACTTTTCGGTGGGAACATTATATTCGTCTATAACGTAATATAACCTAACCCTACCCATCTAGCCCCTCGCGGGGAATGTTTTGTAGAATCCCGTTCGTCTAGCCCCGTACGTCTCTGTGGGAACATTATATACGTCTATAACGTTATATATCCTAACCTAAGGCAACCTAACATCTCGAATGTAGTATTTTACAATATTCCTGGCGAGTTGGCACCTACTCCTCGGTGGGAACATTATATACGTCTATAACATAATATAACCTAATCTAACCTATCTATCCCCTCGCTGGGAATGTTTTGTAGAATCCCGTTCTTGTAGCCCCGTACGTCTCGGTGGGAACATTATATACGTCTATAACGTTATATATCCTAACCTAAGGCAACCTAACATCTTGGATGTAATATTTTACAACATTCCTGGCGGGTCGGACCCTATTTCTCGGTGGGAACATTATATACGTCTATAACGCTATATATCCTAACCTAAGGCAACCTAACATCTCGGATGTAGCATTTTACAACATTCCTGGCGGGTCGGCCCCTACTTGTCGGTGGGAATATTATATGCGTCTCTAACGTAATATAACCTAACCTAACCCATCTAGCCCCTCGGTGGTAATGTTCTACAGAATCCCGACCGTGTCGGACCGTACCTCCCAGTGGGAACATTATATACGTCCATAACGTTATACATCTTAACCTAAGGCATCCTCACACCTCGGATGTAGTACTTTACAATATTCCTGGCGGGTCGGCACCTACTGCTCGGTGGGAACATTATATACGTCTATAACATAATATAACCTAACCTAACCTATCTATCCCCTCGCTGGGAATGTTCTGTAGAATCCCGTTCTTGTAGCCCCGTACGTCTCGGTGGGAACATTATATACGTCTATAACGTTATATATCCTATCCTAAGGCAACCTAACATCTCGGATGTAGTATTTTACAACATTCCTGGCGGGTCGGCCCCTACTTGTCGGTGGGAATATTATATGCGTCTATAACGTAATATAACCGAACCTAACCTACCTAGCGCCTGGCTGGTAATGTTTTACAGAATCCCTGCCGTGTCGGACCGTACCTCTCCGTGGGGACATTAGATACGTCTATAACGTTATATATCCTAACCTAAGGCAACCTCACACCTCGGATGTATTATTTTACAACATTCCTGGCAGGTCGGCCCCTACTTCTAGGTGGGAACATTATATTCGTCTATAACGTAATATAACCTAACCTAACCCATCTAGCCCCTCGCTGGGAATGTTTTGTAGAATCCCGTTCGTGTAGCCCCGTACGTCTCGGTGGGAACATTATATACGTCTATAACGTTATATATCCTAACCTAAGGCAACCTTACACCTCGGATGTAGTATTTTACAATATTCCTGGCGGGTCGGCACCTACTCCTCGGTGGGTAACATTATATACGTCTATAACATAATATAACCTAACCAAACCTATCTATCCCCTCGCTGGGAATGTTTTGTAGAATCCCGTTCGTGTAGCCCCGTACGTCTCGGTGGGAACATTATATACGTCTGTAACGTTATATATCCTAACCAAAGGCAACTTAACATCTCGGACGTAGTATTTTCCAACATTCCTGGCGGGTCGGCCCCTACTTCTAGGTGGGAACATTATATTCGTCTATAGCGTAATATAACCTAACCTAACCCACCTAGCCCCTCGCTGAGAATGTTTTGTAGAATCCCGTTCGTCTAGCCCCGTACGTCTCGGTGGGAACATTATATACGTCTATAACGTTATATATCCTAACCTAAGGCAACCTAACATCTCGAATGTAGTATTTTACAATATTCCTGGCGGGTCGGCACCTACTCCTCGGTGGGAACATTATATACGTCTATAACATAATATAACCTAACCTAACCTATCTATCCCCTCGCTGGGAATGTTCTGTAGAATCCCGTTCTTGTAGCCCCGTACGTCTCGGTGGGAACATTATATACGTCTATAACGTTATATATCCTAACCTAAGGCAACCTAACATCTCGGATGTAGCATTTTACAACATTCCTGGCGGGTCGGCCCCTACTTGTCGGTGGGAATATTATATGCGTCTATAACATAATATAACCTAACCTAACCTATCTATCCCCTCGCTGGGAATGTTCTGTAGAATCCCGTTCTTGTAGCCCCGTACGTCTCGGTGGGAACATTATATACGTCTATAACGTTATATATCCTATCCTAAGGCAACCTAACATCTCGGATGTAGTATTTTACAACATTCCTGGCGGGTCGGCCCCTACTTGTCGGTGGGAATATTATATGCGTCTCTAACGTAATATAACCTAACCTAACCCATCTATCCCCTCGCTGGGAATGTTCTGTAGAATCCCGTTCTTGTAGCCCCGTACGTCTCGGTGGGAACATTATATACGTCTATAACGCTATATATCCTAACCTAAGGCAACCTAACATCTCGGATGTAGTATTTTACAATATTCCTGGCGGGTCGGCACCTACTCCTCGGTGCGAACATTATATACGTCTATAACATAATATAACCTAACCTAACCTATCTATCCCCTCGCTGGGAATGTTTTGTAGAATCCCGTTCTTGTAGCCCCGTACGTCTCGGTGGGAACATTATATACGTCTATAACGTTATATATCCTAACCTAAGGCAACCTAACATCTTGGATGTAATATTTTACAACATTCCTGGCGGGTCGGACCCTATTTCTCGGTGGTAACATTATATACGTCTATAACGCTATATATCCTAACCTAAGGCAACCTAACATCTCGGATGTAGCATTTTACAACATTCCTGGCGGGTCGGCCCCTACTTGTCGGTGGGAATATTATATGCGTCTCTAACGTAATATAACCTAACCTAACCCATCTAGCCCCTCGGTGGTAATGTTCTACAGAATCCCGACCGTGTCGGACGGTACCTCCCAGTGGGAACATTATATACGTCTATAACGTTATACATCTTAACCTAAGGCATCCTCACACCTCGGATGTAGTACTTTACAATATTCCTGGCGGGTCGGCACCTACTGCTCGGTGGGAACATTATATACGTCTATAACATAATATAACCTAACCTAACCTATCTATCCCCTCGCTGGGAATGTTCTGTAGAATCCCGTTCTTGTAGCCCCGTACGTCTCGGTGGGAACATTATATACGTCTATAACGTTATATATCCTATCCTAAGGCAACCTAACATCTCGGATGTAGTATTTTACAACATTCCTGGCGGGTCGGCCCCTACTTGTCGGTGGGAATATTATATGCGTCTATAACGTAATATAACCGAACCTAACCTACCTAGCGCCTGGCTGGTAATGTTTTACAGAATCCCTGCCGTGTCGGACCGTACCTCTCCGTGGGGACATTAGATACGTCTATAACGTTATATATCCTAACCTAAGGCAACCTCACACCTCGGATGTATTATTTTACAACATTCCTGGCAGGTCGGCCCCTACTTCTAGGTGGGAACATTATATTCGTCTATAACGTAATATAACCTAACCTAACCCATCTAGCCCCTCGCTGGGAGTGTTTTGTAGAATCCCGTTCGTGTAGCCCCGTACGTCTCGGTGGGAACATTATATACGTCTATAACGTTATATATCCTAACCTAAGGCAACCTTACACCTCGGATGTAGTATTTTACAATATTCCTGGCGGGTCGGCACCTACTCCTCGGTGGGTAACATTATATACGTCTATAACATAATATAACCTAACCAAACCTATCTATCCCCTCGCTGGGAATGTTTTGTAGAATCCCGTTCGTGTAGCCCCGTACGTCTCGGTGGGAACATTATATACGTCTGTAACGTTATATATCCTAACCAAAGGCAACTTAACATCTCGGACGTAGTATTTTCCAACATTCCTGGCGGGTCGGCCCCTACTTCTAGGTGGGAACATTATATTCGTCTATAGCGTAATATAACCTAACCTAACCCACCTAGCCCCTCGCTGAGAATGTTTTGTAGAATCCCGTTCGTCTAGCCCCGTACGTCTCGGTGGGAACATTATATACGTCTATAACGTTATATATCCTAACCTAAGGCAACCTAACATCTCGAATGTAGTATTTTACAATATTCCTGGCGGGTCGGCACCTACTCCTCGGTGGGAACATTATATACGTCTATAACATAATATAACCTAACCTAACCTATCTATCCCCTCGCTGGGAATGTTCTGTAGAATCCCGTTCTTGTAGCCCCGTACGTCTCGGTGGGAACATTATATACGTCTATAACGTTATATATCCTAACCTAAGGCAACCTAACATCTCGGATGTAGCATTTTACAACATTCCTGGCGGGTCGGCCCCTACTTGTCGGTGGGAATATTATATGCGTCTATAACATAATATAACCTAACCTAACCTATCTATCCCCTCGCTGGGAATGTTCTGTAGAATCCCGTTCTTGTAGCCCCGTACGTCTCGGTGGGAACATTATATACGTCTATAACGTTATATATCCTATCCTAAGGCAACCTAACATCTCGGATGTAGTATTTTACAACATTCCTGGCGGGTCGGCCCCTACTTGTCGGTGGCAATATTATATGCGTCTCTAACGTAATATAACCTAACCTAACCTACCTAGCGCCTGGCTGGTAATGTTTTACAGAATCCCTGCCGTGTCGGACTGTACCTCTCCGTGGGGACATTAGATACGTCTATAACGTTATATATCCTAACCTAAGGCAACCTCACACCTCGGATGTATTATTTTACAACATTCCTAGCAGGTCGGCCCCTACTTCTAGGTGGGAACATTATATTCGTCTATAACGTGATATAACCTAACCTAACCCATCTAGCCCCTCGCTGGGAATGTTTTGTAGAATCCCTTTCGTCTAGCCCCGTACGTCTCGTTGGGAACATTATATACGTCTATAACGTTATATATCCCAACCTAAGGCAACCTAACATCTCGAATGTAGTATTTTACAATATTCCTGGCGGGTCGGCACCTACTCCTCGGTGCGAACATTATATACGTCTATAACATAATATAACCTAACCTAACCTATCTATCCCCTCGCTGGGAATGTTTTGTAGAATCCCGTTCTTGTAGCCCCGTACGTCTCGGTGGGAACATTATATACGTCTATAACGTTATATATCCTAACCTAAGGCAACCTAACATCTCGGATGTAATATTTTACAACATTCCTGGCGGGTCGGCCCCTACTTCTCGGTGGGAACATTATATACGTCTATAACATAATATAACCTAACCTAACCTATCTATCCCCTCGCTGGGAATGTTCTGTAGAATACCGTTCTTGTAGCCCCGTACGTCTCGGTGGGGACATTATATACGTCTATAACGTTATATATCCTAACCTAAGGCAACCTAACATTTCGGATGTAATATTTTACAACATTCCTGGCGGGTCGGCCCCTATTTCTCGGTGGGAACATTATATACGTCTCTAACGTAATATAACCTAACCTAACCCATCTAGCCCCTCGCTGGTAATGTTCTGCAGAATCCCGACCGTGTCGGACCGTACCTCCCAGTGGGAATATTATATACGTCTATAACGTTATACATCCTAAGCTAAGGCAACCTCACACCTCGGATGTAGTATTTTACAATATTCCTGGCGGGTCGGCAACCACTCCTCGGTGCGAACATTGTATACGTCTATAACATAATATAACCTAACCTAACCTATCTATTGCCTCGCTGGGATTGTTCTGTAAAATCCCGTTCTTGTAGCCCCGTACGTCTCGGTGGGAACACTATATACGTCTATAACGTTATATATCCTAACCTAAGGCAGCCTAACATCTCGGATGTAATATTTTACAACATTTCTGGCGGTTCGGCCCCTACTTCTAGGTGGGAACACTATATACGTCTATAACGTAATATAACCTAACCTAACCCATCTAGCACCTCGCTGGGAATGTTTTGTAGAATCCCGTTCGTGTAGCCCCGTACGTCACGGTGGGAACATTATATATGTCTGTAACGTTATATGTCCTAACCTAAGGCAATCTCACACCTCGGGTGTAGTATTTTACAACATTCCTGGCAGGTCGGCCCCTACTTCTAGGTGGGAACATTATATACGTCTATAACGTAATATAACCTAACCTAACCCATCAAGCCCGTCGCTGGGAATGTTTTGTAGAATCCCGCTCGTGTAGGCCAGTACGTCTCGGTGGGAACATTATATACGTCTAAAACGTTATATATCCTAACCTAAGGCAACCTAACATCTCGGATGTAGTATTTTACAAAATTCCTGGCGGGTCGGCCCCTACTTGTCGGTGGGAATATTATATGCGTCTATAACGTAATATAACCTAACCTAACCTACCTAGCCCCTGGATGGTAATGTTTTACAGAATCCCTGCCGTGTCGGACCGTACCTCTCCGTGGGGACATTAGATACGTCTATAACATTATATATCCTAACCTAAGGCAACCTCATACCTCGGATGTATTATTTTACAACATTCCTGGCAGGTCGGCCCCTACTTCTAGGTGGGAACATTATATACGTCTATAACGTAATATAATCTAACCTAACCCATCAAGCCCGTCGCTGGGAATGTTTTGTAGAATCCCGCTCGTGTAGTCCAGTACGTCTCGGTGGAAACATTATATACGTCTATAACGTTATATATCCTAACCTAAGGCAACCTAACATCTCGGATGTAATATTTTACAACATTCCTGGCGGGTCGGCCCCTACTTCTCGGTGGGAACATTATATACGTCTATAACATAATATAACCTAACCTAACCTATCTATCCCCTCGCTGGGAATGTTCTGTAGAATCCCGTTCTTGTAGCCCCGTACGTCTCGGTGGAAACATTATATACGTCTATAACGTTATATATCCTAACCTAAGGCAACCTAACATCTCGGATGTAATATTTTACAACATTCCTGGCGGGTCGGCCCCTACTTCTTGGTGGGAACATTATATACGTCTATAACATAATATAACCTAACCTAACCTATCTATCCCCTCGCTGGGAATGTTCTGTAGAATCCCGTTCTTGTAGCCCCGTACGTCTCGGTGGGAACATTATATACGTCTATAACGTTATATATCCTAACCTAAGGCATCCTCACACCTCGGATGTAGTATTTTACAATATTCCTGGCGGGTCGGCACCTACTGCTCGGTGGGAACATTATATACGTCTATAACATAATATAACCTAACCTAACCTATCTATCCCCTCGCTGGGAATGTTCTGTAGAATCCCGTTCTTGTAGCCCCGTACGTCTCGGTGGGAACATTATATACGTCTATAACGTTATATATCCTATCCTAAGGCAACCTAACATCTCGGATGTAGTATTTTACAACATTCCTGGCGGGTCGGCCCCTACTTGTCGGTGGGAATATTATATGCGTCTATAACGTAATATAACCGAACCTAACCTACCTAGCGCCTGGCTGGTAATGTTTTACAGAATCCCTGCCGTGTCGGACCGTACCTCTCCGTGGGGACATTAGATACGTCTATAACGTTATATATCCTAACCTAAGGTAACCTCACACCTCGGATGTATTATTTTACAACATTCCTGGCAGGTCGGCCCCTACTTCTAGGTGGGAACATTATATTCGTCTATAACGTAATATAACCTAACCTAACCCATCTAGCCCCTCGCTGGGAATGTTTTGTAGAATCCCGTTCGTGTAGCCCCGTACGTCTCGGTGGGAACATTATATACGTCTATAACGTTATATATCCTAACCTAAGGCAGCCTTACACCTCGGATGTAGTATTTTACAATATTCCTGGCGGGTCGGCACCTACTCCTCGGTGGGTAACATTATATACGTCTATAACATAATATAACCTAACCAAACCTATCTATCCCCTCGCTGGGAATGTTTTGTAGAATCCCGTTCGTGTAGCCCCGTACGTCTCGGTGGGAACATTATATACGTCTGTAACGTTATATATCCTAACCAAAGGCAACTTAACATCTCGGACGTAGTATTTTCCAACATTCCTGGCGGGTCGGCCCCTACTTCTAGGTGGGAACATTATATTCGTCTATAGCGTAATATAACCTAACCTAACCCATCTAGCCCCTCGCTGGGAATGTTTTGTAGAATCCCGTTCGTCTAGCCCCGTACGTCTCGGTGGGAACATTATATACGTCTATAACGTTATATATCCTAACCTAAGGCAACCTAACATCTCGAATGTAGTATTTTACAATATTCCTGGCGAGTTGGCACCTACTCCTCGGTGGGAACATTATATACGTCTATAACATAATATAACCTAATCTAACCTATCTATCCCCTCGCTGGGAATGTTTTGTAGAATCCCGTTCTTGTAGCCCCGTACGTCTCGGTGGGAACATTATATACGTCTATAACGTTATATATCCTAACCTAAGGCAACCTAACATCTTGGATGTAATATTTTACAACATTCCTGGCGGGTCGGACCCTATTTCTCGGTGGGAACATTATATACGTCTATAACACTATATATCCTAACCTAAGGCAACCTAACATCTCGGATGTAGCATTTTACAACATTCCTGGCGGGTCGGCCCCTACTTGTCGGTGGGAATATTATATGCGTCTCTAACGTAATATAACCTAACCTAACCCATCTAGCCCCTCGGTGGTAATGTTCTACAGAATCCCGACCGTGTCGGACCGTACCTCCCAGTGGGAACATTATATACGTCTATAACGTTATACATCTTAACCTAAGGCATCCTCACACCTCGGATGTAGTACTTTACAATATTCCTGGCGGGTCGGCACCTACTGCTCGGTGGGAACATTATATACGTCTATAACATAATATAACCTAACCTAACCTATCTATCCCCTCGCTGGGAATGTTCTGTAGAATCCCGTCCTTGTAGCCCCGTACGTCTCGGTGGGAACATTATATACGTCTATAAGGTTATATATCCTATCCTAAGGCAACCTAACATCTCGGATGTAGTATTTTACAACATTCCTGGCGGGTCGGCCCCTACTTGTCGGTGGGAATATTATATGCGTCTATAACGTAATATAACCGAACCTAACCTACCTAGCGCCTGGCTGGTAATGTTTTACAGAATCCCTGCCGTGTCGGACCGTACCTCTCCGTGGGGACATTAGATACGTCTATAACGTTATATATCCTAACCTAAGGCAACCTCACACCTCGGATGTATTATTTTACAACATTCCTGGCAGGTCGGCCCCTACTTCTAGGTGGGAACATTATATTCGTCTATAACGTAATATAACCTAACCTAACCCATCTAGCCCCTCGCTGGGAATGTTTTGTAGAATCCCGTTCGTGTAGCCCCGTACGTCTCGGTGGGAACATTATATACGTCTATAACGTTATATATCCTAACCTAAGGCAACCTTACACCTCGGATGTAGTATTTTACAATATTCCTGGCGGGTCGGTACCTACTCCTCGGTGGGTAACATTATATACGTCTATAACATAATATAACCTAACCAAACCTATCTATCCCCTCGCTGGGAATGTTTTGTAGAATCCCGTTCGTGTAGCCCCGTACGTCTCGGTGGGAACATTATATACGTCTGTAACGTTATATATCCTAACCAAAGGCAACTTAACATCTCGGACGTAGTATTTTCCAACATTCCTGGCGGGTCGGCCCCTACTTCTAGGTGGGAACATTATATTCGTCTATAGCGTAATATAACCTAACCTAACCCATCTAGCCCCTCGCTGGGAATGTTTTGTAGAATCCCGTTCGTCTAGCCCCGTACGTCTCGGTGGGAACATTATATACGTCTATAACGTTATATATCCTAACCTAAGGCAACCTAACATCTCGAATGTAGTATTTTACAATATTCCTGGCGGGTCGGCACCTACTCCTCGGTGGGAACATTATATACGTCTATAACATAATATAACCTAACCTAACCTATCTATCCCCTCGCTGGGAATGTTCTGTAGAATCCCGTTCTTGTAGCCCCTATTTCTCGGTGGGAACATTATATACGTCTATAACGTTATATAACCTAACCTAACCCATCTAGCCCCTCGCTGGTAATGTTCTGCAGAATCCCGACCGTGTCGGACCGTACCTCCCAGTGGGAATATTATATACGTCTATAACGTTATACATCCTAAGCTAAGGCAACCTCACACCTCGGATGTAGTATTTTACAATATTCCTGGCGGGTCGGCAACCACTCCTCGGTGGGAACATTATATACGTCTATAACATAATATAACCTAACCTAACCTATCTATCCCCTCGCTGGGAATGTTCTGTAGAATCCCGTTCTTGTAGCCCCGTACGTCTCGGTGGGAACATTATATACGTCTGTAACGTTATATATCCTAACCAAAGGCAACTTAACATCTCGGACGTAGTATTTTCCAACATTCCTGGCGGGTCGGCCCCTACTTCTAGGTGGGAACATTATATTCGTCTATAGCGTAATATAACCTAACCTAACCCATCTAGCCCCTCGCTGGGAATGTTTTGTAGAATCCCGTTCGTCTAGCCCCGTACGTCTCGGTGGGAACATTATATACGTCTATAACGTTATATATCCTAACCTAAGGCAACCTAACATCTCGAATGTAGTATTTTACAATATTCCTGGCGAGTTGGCACCTACTCCTCGGTGGGAACATTATATACGTCTATAACATAATATAACCTAATCTAACCTATCTATCCCCTCGCTGCGAATGTTTTGTAGAATCCCGTTCTTGTAGCCCCGTACGTCTCGGTGGGAACATTATATACGTCTATAACGTTATATATCCTAACCTAAGGCAACCTAACATCTTGGATGTAATATTTTACAACATTCCTGGCGGGTCGGACCCTATTTCTCGGTGGGAACATTATATACGTCTATAACGCTATATATCCTAACCTAAGGCAACCTAACATCTCGGATGTAGCATTTTACAACATTCCTGGCGGGTCGGCCCCTACTTGTCGGTGGGAATATTATATGCGTCTCTAACGTAATATAACCTAACCTAACCCATCTAGCCCCTCGGTGGTAATGTTCTACAGAATCCCGACCGTGTCGGACCGTACCTCCCAGTGGGAACATTATATACGTCTATAACGTTATACATCTTAACCTAAGGCATCCTCACACCTCGGATGTAGTACTTTACAATATTCCTGGCGGGTCGGCACCTACTGCTCGGTGGGAACATTATATACGTCTATAACATAATATAACCTAACCTAACCTATCTATCCCCTCGCTGGGAATGTTCTGTAGAATCCCGTCCTTGTAGCCCCGTACGTCTCGGTGGGAACATTATATACGTCTATAAGGTTATATATCCTATCCTAAGGCAACCTAACATCTCGGATGTAGTATTTTACAACATTCCTGGCGGGTCGGCCCCTACTTGTCGGTGGGAATATTATATGCGTCTATAATGTAATATAACCTAACCTAACCTACCTAGCCCCTGGATGGTAATGTTTTACAGAATCCCTGCCGTGTCGGACCGTACCTCTCCGTGGGGACATTAGATACGTCTATAACATTATATATCCTAACCTAAGGCAACCTCATACCTCGGATGTATTATTTTACACCATTCCTGGCAGGTCGGCCCCTACTTCTAGGTGGGAACATTATATACGTCTATAACGTAATATAATCTAACCTAACCCATCTAGCCCCTCGCTGGGAATGTTTTGTAGTATCCCTTTCGTCTAGCCCCGTACGTCTCGGTGGGAACATTTTATACGTCTATAACGTTATATATCCTAACCTAAGGCAACCTAACATCTCGAATGTAGTATTTTACAATATTCCTGGCGGGTCGGCACCTACTCCTCGGTGCGAACATTATATACGTCTATAACATAATATAACCTAACCTAACCTATCTATCCCCTCGCTGGGAATGTTTTGTAGAATCCCGTTCTTGTAGCCCCGTACGTCTCGGTGGGAACATTATATACGTCTATAACGTTATATATCCTAACCTAAGGCAACCTAACATCTCGGATGTAATATTTTACAACATTCCTGGCGGGTCGGCCCCTACTTCTCGGTGGGAACATTATATACGTCTATAACATAATATAACCTAACCTAACCTATCTATCCCCTCGCTGGGAATGTTCTGTAGAATCCCGTTCGTGTAGCCCCGTACGTCACGGTGGGAACATTATATATGTCTGTAACGTTATATGTCCTAACCTAAGGCAATCTCACACCTCGGGTGTAGTATTTTATAACATTCCTGGCAGGTCGGCCCCTACTTCTAGGTGGGAACATTATATACGTCTATAACGTAATATAACCTAACCTAACCCATCAAGCCCGTCGCTGGGAATGTTTTGTAGAATCCCGCTCGTGTAGGCCAGTACGTCTCGGTGGGAACATTATATACGTCTATAACGTTATATATCCTAACCTAAGGCAACCTAACATCTCGGATGTAGTATTTTACAAAATTCCTGGCGGGTCGGCCCCTACTTGTCGGTGGGAATATTATATGCGTCTATAACGTCATATAACCTAACCTAACCTACCTAGCCCCTGGATGGTAATGTTTTACAGAATCCCTGCCGTGTCGGACCGTACCTCTCCGTGGGGACATTAGATACGTCTATAACATTATATATCCTAACCTAAGGCAACCTCATACCTCGGATGTATTATTTTACAACATTCCTGGCAGGTCGGCCCCTACTTCTAGGTGGGAACATTATATACGTCTATAACGTAATATAATCTAACCTAACCCATCAAGCCCGTCGCTGGGAATATTTTGTAGAATCCCGCTCGTGTAGTCCAGTACGTCTCGGTGGAAACATTATATACGTCTATAACGTTATATATCCTAACCTAAGGCAACCTAACATCTCGGATGTAATATTTTACAACATTCCTGGCGGGTCGGCCCCTACTTCTCGGTGGGAACATTATATACGTCTATAACATAATATAACCTAACCTAACCTATCTATCCCCTCGCTGGGAATGTTCTGTAGAATCCCGTTCTTGTAGCCCCGTACGTCTCGGTGGGAACATTATATACGTCTACAACGTTATATATCCTAACCTAAGGCAACCTAACATCTCGGATGTAATATTTTACAGCATTCCTGGCGGGTCGGCCCCTACTTCTCGGTGGGAACATTATATACGTCTATGGCGTAATATAACTTAACCTAACCCATCTAGCCCCTCGGTGGTAATGTTCTACAGAATCCCGACCGTGTCGGACCGTACCTACCAGTGGGAACATTATATACGTCTATAACGTTATACATCTTAACCTAAGGCAACCTCACACCTCGGATGTAGTATTTTACAATATTCCTGGCGGGTCGGCACCTACTGCTCGGTGGGAACATTATATACGTCTATAACATAATATAACCTAACCTAACCTATCTATCCCCTCGCTGGGAATGTTCTGTAGAATCCCGTTCTTGTAGCCCCGTACGTCTCGGTGGGAACATTATATACGTCTATAACGTTATATATCCTAACCTAAGGCAACCTAACTTCTCGGATGTAATATTTTACAACATTCCTGGCGGGTCGGCCCCTACTTCTCGGTGGGAACATTATATACGTCTATAACATAATATAACCTAACCTAACCTATCTATCCTCTCGCTGGGAATGTTCTGTAGAATCCCGTTCGTCTAGCCCCGTACGTCTCGGTGGGAACATTATATACGTCTATAACGTTATATATCCTAACCTAAGGCAACCTAACATCTCGAATGTAGTATTTTACAATATTCCTGGCGGGTCGGCACCTACTCCTCGGTGCGAACATTATATACGTCTATAACATAATATAACCTAACCTAACCTATCTATCCCCACGCTGGGAATGTTCTGTAGAATCCCGTTCTTGTAGCCCCGTACGTCTCGGTGGGAACATTATATACGTCTATAACATAATATAACCTAACCTAACCTATCTATCCCCTCGCTGGGAATGTTCTGTAGAATCCCGTTCTTGTAGCCCCGTACGTCTCGGTGGGAACATTATATACGTCTATAACGTTATATATCCTAACCTAAGGCAACCTAACATCTCGGATGTAATATTTTACAACATTCCTGGCAGGTCGGCCCCTACTTCTAGGTGGGAACATTATATACGTCTATAACGTAATATAACCTAACCTAACCCATCAAGCCCGTCGCTGGGAATGTTTTGTAGAATCCCGCTCGTGTAGGCCAGTACGTCTCGGTGGGAACATTATATACGTCTATAACGTTATATATCCTAACCTAAGGCAACCTAACATCTCGGATGTAGTATTTTACAAAATTCCTGGCGGGTCGGCCCCTACTTGTCGGTGGGAATATTATATGCGTCTATAACGTCATATAACCTAACCTAACCTACCTAGCCCCTGGATGGTAATGTTTTACAGAATCCCTGCCGTGTCGGACCGTACCTCTCCGTGGGGACATTAGATACGTCTATAACATTATATATCCTAACCTAAGGCAACCTCATACCTCGGATGTATTATTTTACAACATTCCTGGCAGGTCGGCCCCTACTTCTAGGTGGGAACATTATATACGTCTATAACGTAATATAATCTAACCTAACCCATCAAGCCCGTCGCTGGGAATGTTTTGTTGAATCCCGCTCGTGTAGTCCAGTACGTCTCGGTGGAAACATTATATACGTCTATAACGTTATATATCCTAACCTAAGGCAACCTAACATCTCGGATGTAATATTTTACAACATTCCTGGCGGGTCGGCCCCTACTTCTCGGTGGGAACATTATATACGTCTATAACATAATATAACCTAACCTAACCTATCTATCCCCTCGCTGGGAATGTTCTGTAGAATACCGTTCTTGTAGCCCCGTACGTCTCGGTGGGAACATTATATACGTCTATAACGTTATATATCCTAACCTAAGGCAACCTAACATCTCGGATGTAATATTTTACAACATTCCTGGCGGGTCGGCCCCTATTTCTCGGTGGGAACATTATATACGTCTCTAACGTAATATAACCTAACCTAACCCATCTAGCCCCTCGCTGGTAATGTTCTGCAGAATCCCGACCGTGTCGGACCGTACCTCCCAGTGGGAATATTATATACGTCTATAACGTTATACATCTTAACCTAAGGCAACCTCACACCTCGGATGTAGTATTTTACAATATTCCTGGCGGGTCGGCACCTACTGCTCGGTGGGAACATTATATACGTCTATAACATAATATAACCTAACCTAACCTATCTATCCCCTCGCTGGGAATGTTCTGTGGAATCCCGTTCTTGTAGCCCCGTACGTCTCCGTGGGGACACTAGATACGTCTATAACGTTATATATCCTAACCTAAGGCAACCTCACACCTCGGATGTATTATTTTACAACATTCCTGGCAGGTCGGCCCCTACTTCTAGGTGGGAACATTATATTCGTCTATAACGTAATATAACCTAACCTAACCCATCTAGCCCCTCGCTGGGAATGTTTTGTAGAATCCCTTTCGTCTAGCCCCGTACGTCTCGGTGGGAACATTATATACGTCTATAACGTTATATATCCTAACCTAAGGCAACCTAACATCTCGAATGTAGTATTTTACAATATTCCTGGCGGGTCGGCACCTACTCCTCGGTGCGAACATTATATACGTCTATAACATAATATAACCTAACCTAACCTATCTATCCCCACGCTGGGAATGTTCTGTAGAATCCCGTTCTTGTAGCCCCGTACGTCTCGGTGGGAACATTATATACGTCTATAACATAATATAACCTAACCTAACCTATCTATCCCCTCGCTGGGAATGTTCTGTAGAATCCCGTTCTTGTAGCCCCGTACGTCTCGGTGGGAACATTATATACGTCTATAACGTTATATATCCTAACCTAAGGCAACCTAACATCTCGGATGTAGCATTTTACAACATTCCTGGCGGGTCGGCCCCTACTTGTCGGTGGGAATATTATATGCGTCTATAACATAATATAACCTAACCTAACCTATCTATCCCCTCGCTGGGAATGTTCTGTAGAATCCCGTTCTTGTAGCCCCGTACGTATCGGTGGGAACATTATATACGTCTATAACGTTATATATCCTATCCTAAGGCAACCTAACATCTCGGATGTAGTATTTTACAACATTCCTGGCGGGTCGGCCCCTACTTGTCGGTGGGAATATTATATGCGTCTCTAACGTAATATAACCTAACCTAACCTACCTAGCGCCTGGCTGGTAATGTTTTACAGAATCCCTGCCGTGTCGGACTGTACCTCTCCGTGGGGACATTAGATACGTCTATAACGTTATATATCCTAACCTAAGGCAACCTCACACCTCGGATGTATTATTTTACAACATTCCTGGCAGGTCGGCCCCTACTTCTAGGTGGGAACATTATATACGTCTATAACGTAATATAACCTAACCTAACCCATCAAGCCCGTCGCTGGGAATGTTTTGTAGAATCCCGCTCGTGTAGGCCAGTACGTCTCGGTGGGAACATTATATACGTCTATAACGTTATATATCCTAACCTAAGGCAACCTAACATCTCGGATGTAGTATTTTACAAAATTCCTGGCGGGTCGGCCCCTACTTGTCGGTGGGAATATTATATGCGTCTATAACGTAATATAACCTAACCTAACCTACCTAGCCCCTGGATGGTAATGTTTTACAGAATCCCTGCCGTGTCGGACCGTACCTCTCCGTGGGGACATTAGATACGTCTATAACATTATATATCCTAACCTAAGGCAACCTCATACCTCGGATGTATTATTTTACAACATTCCTGGCAGGTCGGCCCCTACTTCTAGGTGGGAACATTATATACGTCTATAACGTAATATAATCTAACCTAACCCATCAAGCCCGTCCCTGGGGATGTTTTGTAGAATCCCGCTCGTGTAGACCAGTACGTCTCGGTGGAAACATTATATACGTCTATAACGTTATATATCCTAACCTAAGGCAACCTAACATCTCGGATGTAATATTTTACAACATTCCTGGCGGGTCGGCCCCTACTTCTCGGTGGGAACATTATATACGTCTATAACATAATATAACCTAACCTAACCTATCTATCCCCTCGCTGGGAATGTTCTGTAGAATCCCGTTCTTGTAGCCCCGTACGTCTCGGTGGGAACATTATATACGTCTATAACGTTATATATCCTAACCTAAGGCAACCTAACATCTCGGATGTAATATTTTACAACATTCCTGGCGGGTCGGCCCCTACTTCTCGGTGGGAACATTATATACGTCTATGACGTAATATAACCTAACCTAACCCATCTAGCCCCTCGGTGGTAATGTTCTACAGAATCCAGACCGTGTCGGACCGTACCTACCAGTGGGAACATTATATACGTCTATAACGTTATACATCTTAACCTAAGGCAACCTCACACCTCGGATGTAGTATTTTACAATATTCCTGGCGGGTCGGCACCTACTGCTCGGTGGGAACATTATATACGTCTATAACATAATATAACCTAACCTAACCTATCTATCCCCTCGCTGGGAATGTTCTGTAGAATCCCGTTCGTCTAGCCCCGTACGTCTCGGTGGGAACATTATATACGTCTATAACGTTATATATCCTAACCTAAGGCAACCTAACATCTCGAATGTAGTATTTTACAATATTCCTGGCGGGTCGGCACCTACTCCTCGGTGGGAACATTATATACGTCTATAACATAATATAACCTAACCTAACCTATCTATCCCCTCGCTGGGAATGTTCTGTAGAATCCCGTTCTTGTAGCCCCGTACGTCTCGGTGGGAACATTATATACGTCTATAACGTTATATATCCTATCCTAAGGCAACCTAACATCTCGGACGTAGTATTTTACAACATTCCTGGCGGGTCGGCCCCTACTTGTCGGTGAGAATATTATATGCGTCTCTGACGTAATATAACCTAACCTAACCTACCTAGAGCCAGGCTGGTAATGTTTTACAGAATCCCTGCCGTGTCGGACCGTACCTCTCCGTGGGGACATTAGATACGTCTATAACGTTATATATCCTAACCTAAGGCAACCTCACACCTCGGATGTATTATTTTACAACATTCCTGGCAGGTCGGCCCCTACTTCTAGGTGGGAACATTATATTCGTCTATAACGTAATATAACCTAACCTAACCCATCTAGCCCCTCGCTGGGAATGTTTTGTAGAATCCCTTTCGTCTAGCCCCGTACGTCTCGGTGGGAACATTATATACGTCTATAACGTTATATATCCTAACCTAAGGCAACCTAACATCTCGAATGTAGTATTTTACAATATTCCTGGCGGGTCGGCACCTACTCCTCGGTGCGAACATTATATACGTCTATAACATAATATAACCTAACCTAACCTATCTATCCCCACGCTGGGAATGTTCTGTAGAATCCCGTTCTTGTAGCCCCGTACGTCTCGGTGGGAACATTATATACGTCTATAACATAATATAACCTAACCTAACCTATCTATCCCCTCGCTGGGAATGTTCTGTAGAATCCCGTTCTTGTAGCCCCGTACGTCTCGGTGGGAACATTATATACGTCTATAACGTTATATATCCTAACCTAAGGCAACCTAACATCTCGGATGTAGCATTTTACAACATTCCTGGCGGGTCGGCCCCTACTTGTCGGTGGGAATATTATATGCGTCTATAACATAATATAACCTAACCTAACCTATCTATCCCCTCGCTGGGAATGTTCTGTAGAATCCCGTTCTTGTAGCCCCGTACGTCTCGGTGGGAACATTATATACGTCTATAACGTTATATATCCTATCCTAAGGCAACCTGACATCTCGGATGTAGTATTTTACAACATTCCTGGCGGGTCGGCCCCTACTTGTCGGTGGGAATATTATATGCGTCTCTAACGTAATATAACCTAACCTAACCTACCTAGCGCCTGGCTGGTAATGTTTTACAGAATCCCTGCCGTGTCGGACTGTACCTCTCCGTGGGGACATTAGATACGTCTATAACGTTATATATCCTAACCTAAGGCAACCTCACACCTCGGATGTATTATTTTACAACATTCCTGGCAGGTCGGCCCCTACTTCTAGGTGGGAACATTATATTCGTCTATAACGTAATATAACCTAACCTAACCCATCAAGCCCGTCGCTGGGAATGTTTTGTAGAATCCCGCTCGTGTAGGCCAGTACGTCTCGGTGGGAACATTATATACGTCTATAACGTTATATATCCTAACCTAAGGCAACCTAACATCTCGGATGTAGTATTTTACAAAATTCCTGGCGGGTCGGCCCCTACTTGTCGGTGGGAATATTATATGCGTCTATAACGTCATATAACCTAACCTAACCTAACTAACCCCCGGGATGGTAATGTTTTACAGAATCCCTGCCGTGTCGGACCGTACCTCTCCGTGGGGACATTAGATACGTCTATAACATTATATATCCTAACCTAAGGCAACCTCATACCTCGGATGTATTATTTTACAACATTCCTGGCAGGTCGGCCCCTACTTCTAGGTGGGAACATTATATACGTCTATAACGTAATATAATCTAACCTAACCCATCAAGCCCGTCGCTGGGAATGTTTTGTAGAATCCCGCTCGTGTAGTCCAGTACGTCTCGGTGGAAACATTATATACGTCTATAACGTTATATATCCTAACCTAAGGCAACCTAACATCTCGGATGTAATATTTTACAACATTCCTGGCGGGTCGGCCCCTACTTCTCGGTGGGAACATTATATACGTCTATAACATAATATAACCTAACCTAACCTATCTATCCCCTCGCTGGGAATGTTCTGTAGAATCCCGTTCTTGTAGCCCCGTACGTCTCGGTGGGAACATTATATACGTCTATAACGTTATATATCCTAACCTAAGGCAACCTAACATCTCGGATGTAATATTTTACAGCATTCCTGGCGGGTCGGCCCCTACTTCTCGGTGGGAACATTATATACGTCTATGGCGTAATATAACTTAACCTAACCCATCTAGCCCCTCGGTGGTAATGTTCTACAGAATCCCGACCGTGTCGGACCGTACCTACCAGTGGGAACATTATATACGTCTATAACGTTATACATCTTAACCTAAGGCAACCTCACACCTCGGATGTAGTATTTTACAATATTCCTGGCGGGTCGGCACCTACTGCTCGGTGGGAACATTATATACGTCTATAACATAATATAACCTAACCTAACCTATCTATCCCCTCGCTGGGAATGTTCTGTAGAATCCCGTTCTTGTAGCCCCGTACGTCTCGGTGGGAACATTATATACGTCTATAACGTTATATATCCTAACCTAAGGCAACCTAACTTCTCGGATGTAATATTTTACAACATTCCTGGCGGGTCGGCCCCTACTTCTCGGTGGGAACATTATATACGTCTATAACATAATATAACCTAACCTAACCTATCTATCCTCTCGCTGGGAATGTTCTGTAGAATCCCGTTCGTCTAGCCCCGTACGTCTCGGTGGGAACATTATATACGTCTATAACGTTATATATCCTAACCTAAGGCAACCTAACATCTCGAATGTAGTATTTTACAATATTCCTGGCGGGTCGGCACCTACTCCTCGGTGCGAACATTATATACGTCTATAACATAATATAACCTAACCTAACCTATCTATCCCCACGCTGGGAATGTTCTGTAGAATCCCGTTCTTGTAGCCCCGTACGTCTCGGTGGGAACATTATATACGTCTATAACATAATATAACCTAACCTAACCTATCTATCCCCTCGCTGGGAATGTTCTGTAGAATCCCGTTCTTGTAGCCCCGTACGTCTCGGTGGGAACATTATATACGTCTATAACGTTATATATCCTAACCTAAGGCAACCTAACATCTCGGATGTAATATTTTACAACATTCCTGGCGGGTCGGCCCCTACTTCTAGGTGGGAACACTATATACGTCTATAACGTAATATAACCTAACCTAACCCATCTAGCACCTCGCTGGGAATGTTTTGTAGAATCCCGTTCGTGTAGCCCCGTACGTCACGGTGGGAACATTATATATGTCTGTAACGTTATATGTCCTAACCTAAGGCAATCTCACACCTCGGGTGTAGTATTTTACAACATTCCTGGCAGGTCGGCCCCTACTTCTAGGTGGGAACATTATATACGTCTATAACGTAATATAACCTAACCTAACCCATCAAGCCCGTCGCTGGGAATGTTTTGTAGAATCCCGCTCGTGTAGGCCAGTACGTCTCGGTGGGAACATTATATACGTCTATAACGTTATATATCCTAACCTAAGGCAACCTAACATCTCGGATGTAGTATTTTACAAAATTCCTGGCGGGTCGGCCCCTACTTGTCGGTGGGAATATTATATGCGTCTATAACGTCATATAACCTAACCTAACCTACCTAGCCCCTGGATGGTAATGTTTTACAGAATCCCTGCCGTGTCGGACCGTACCTCTCCGTGGGGACATTAGATACGTCTATAACATTATATATCCTAACCTAAGGCAACCTCATACCTCGGATGTATTATTTTACAACATTCCTGGCAGGTCGGCCCCTACTTCTAGGTGGGAACATTATATACGTCTATAACGTAATATAATCTAACCTAACCCATCAAGCCCGTCGCTGGGAATGTTTTGTAGAATCCCGCTCGTGTAGTCCAGTACGTCTCGGTGGAAACATTATATACGTCTATAACGTTATATATCCTAACCTAAGGCAACCTAACATCTCGGATGTAATATTTTACAACATTCCTGGCCGGTCGGCCCCTACTTCTCGGTGGGAACATTATATACGTCTATAACATAATATAACCTAACCTAACCTATCTATCCCCTCGCTGGGAATGTTCTGTAGAATCCCGTTCTTGTAGCCCCGTACGTCTCGGTGGGAACATTATATACGTCTATAACGTTATATATCCTAACCTAAGGCAACCTAACATCTCGGATGTAATATTTTACAACATTCCTGGCGGGTCGGCCCCTACTTCTCGGTGGGAACATTATATACGTCTATAACATAATATAACCTAACCTAACCTATCTATCCCCTCGCTGGGAATGTTCTGTAGAATACCGTTCTTGTAGCCCCGTACGTCTCGGTGGGAACATTATATACGTCTATAACGTTATATATCCTAACCTAAGGCAACCTAACATCTCGGATGTAATATTTTACAACATTCCTGGCGGGTCGGCCCCTATTTCTCGGTGGGAACATTATATACGTCTCTAACGTAATATAACCTAACCTAACCCATCTAGCCACTCGCTGGTAATGTTCTGCAGAATCCCGACCGTGTCGGACCGTACCTCCCAGTGGGAATATTATATACGTCTATAACGTTATACATCTTAACCTAAGGCAACCTCACACCTCGGATGTAGTATTTTACAATATTCCTGGCGGGTCGGCACCTACTGCTCGGTGGGAACATTATATACGTCTATAACATAATATAACCTAACCTAACCTATCTATCCCCTCGCTGGGAATGTTCTGTGGAATCCCGTTCTTGTAGCCCCGTACGTCTCCGTGGGGACACTAGATACGTCTATAACGTTATATATCCTAACCTAAGGCAACCTCACACCTCGGATGTATTATTTTACAACATTCCTGGCAGGTCGGCCCCTACTTCTAGGTGGGAACACTATATATGTCTATAACGTAATATAACCTAACCTAACCCATCTAGCACCTCGCTGGGAATGTTTTGTAGAATCCCGTTCGTGTAGCCCCGTACGTCACGGTGGGAACATTATATATGTCTGTAACGTTATATGTCCTAACCTAAGGCAATCTCACACCTCGGGTGTAGTATTTTACAACATTCCTGGCAGGTCGGCCCCTACTTCTAGGTGGGAACATTATATACGTCTATAACGTAATATAACCTAACCTAACCCATCAAGCCCGTCGCTGGGAATGTTTTGTAGAATCCCGCTCGTGTAGGCCAGTACGTCTCGGTGGGAACATTATATACGTCTATAACGTTATATATCCTAACCTAAGGCAACCTAACATCTCGGATGTAGTATTTTACAAAATTCCTGGCGGGTCGGCCCCTACTTGTCGGTGGGAATATTATATGCGTCTATAACGTAATATAACCTAACCTAACCTACCTAGCCCCTGGATGGTAATGTTTTACAGAATCCCTGCCGTGTCGGACCGTACCTCTCCGTGGGGACATTAGATACGTCTATAACATTATATATCCTAACCTAAGGCAACCTCATACCTCGGATGTATTATTTTACAACATTCCTGGCAGGTCGGCCCCTACTTCTAGGTGGGAACATTATATACGTCTATAACGTAATATAATCTAACCTAACCCATCAAGCCCGTCGCTGGGAATGTTTTGTAGAATCCCGCTCGTGTAGTCCAGTACGTCTCGGTGGAAACATTATATACGTCTATAACGTTATATATCCTAACCTAAGGCAACCTAACATCTCGGATGTAATATTTTACAACATTCCTGGCGGGTCGGCCCCTACTTCTCGGTGGGAACATTATATACGTCTATAACATAATATATCCTAACCTAACCTATCTATCCCCTCGCTGGGAATGTTCTGTAGATTCCCGTTCTTGTAGCCCCGTACGTCTCGGTGGGAACATTATATACGTCTATAACGTTATATATCCTAACCTAAGGCAACCTAACATCTCGGATGTAATATTTTACAACATTCCTGGCGGGTCGGCCCCTACTTCTCGGTGGGAACATTATATACGTCTATGACGTAATATAACTTAACCTAACCCATCTAGCCCCTCGGTGGTAATGTTCTACAGAATCCCGACCGTGTCGGACCGTACCTACCAGTGGGAACATTATATACGTCTATAACGTTATACATGTTAACCTAAGGCAACCTCACACCTCGGATGTAGTATTTTACAATATTCCTGGCGGGTCGGCACCTACTGCTCGGTGGGAACATTATATACGTCTATAACATAATATAACCTAACCTAACCTATCTATCCCCTCGCTGGGAATGTTCTGTAGAATCCCGTTCTTGTAGCCCCGTACGTCTCGGTGGGAACATTATATACGTCTATAACGTTATATATCCTAACCTAAGGCAACCTAACATCTCGGATGTAATATTTTACAACATTCCTGGCGGGTCGGCCCCTACTTCTCGGTGGGAACATTATATACGTCTATAACATAATATAACCTAACCTAACCTATCTATCCCCTCGCTGGGAATGTTCTGTAGAATCCCGTTCGTCTAGCCCCGTACGTCTCGGTGGGAACATTATATACGTCTATAACGTTATATATCCTAACCTAAGGCAACCTAACATCTCGAATGTAGTATTTTACAATATTCCTGGCGGGTCGGCACCTACTCCTCGGTGGGAACATTATATACGTCTATAACATAATATAACCTAACCTAACCTATCTATCCCCTCGCTGGGAATGTTCTGTAGAATCCCGTTCTTGTAGCCCCGTACGTCTCGGTGGGAACATTATATACGTCTATAACGTTATATATCCTATCCTAAGGCAACCTAACATCTCGGATGTAGTATTTTACAACATTCCTGGCGGGTCGGCCCCTACTTGTCGGTGAGAATATTATATGCGTCTCTGACGTAATATAACCTAACCTAACCTACCTAGCGCAGGCTGGTAATGTTTTACAGAATCCCTGCCGTGTCGGACCGTACCTCTCCGTGGGGACATTAGATACGTCTATAACGTTATATATCCTAACCTAAGGCAACCTCACACCTCGTATGTATTATTTTACAACATTCCTGGCAGGTTGGCCCCTACTTCTAGGTGGGAACATTATATTCGTCTATAACGTAATATAACCTAACCTAACCCATCTAGCCCCTCGCTGGGAATGTTTTGTAGAATCCCTTTCGTCTAGCCCCGTACGTCTCGGTGGGAACATTATATACGTCTATAACGTTATATATCCTAACCTAAGGCAACCTAACATCTCGAATGTAGTATTTTACAATATTCCTGGCGGGTCGGCACCTACTCCTCGGTGCGAACATTATATACGTCTATAACATAATATAACCTAACCTAACCTATCTATCCCCACGCTGGGAATGTTCTGTAGAATCCCGTTCTTGTAGCCCCGTACGTCTCGGTGGGAACATTATATGCGTCTATAACATAATATAACCTAACCTAACCTATCTATCCCCTCGCTGGGAATGTTCTGTAGAATCCCGTTCTTGTAGCCCCGTACGTCTCGGTGGGAACATTATATACGTCTATAACGTTATATATCCTATCCTAAGGCAACCTAACATCTCGGATGTAGTATTTTACAACATTCCTGGCGGGTCGGCCCCTATTTCTCGGTGGGAACATTATATACGTCTCTAACGTAATATAACCTAACCTAACCCATCTAGCCCCTCGCTGGTAATGTTCTGCAGAATCCCGACCGTGTCGGACCGTACCTCCCAGTGGGAATATTATATACGTCTATAACGTTATACATCCTAAGCTAAGGCAACCTCACACCTCGGATGTAGTATTTTACAATATTCCTGGCGGGTCGGCAACCACTCCTCGGTGCGAACATTATATACGTCTATAACATAATATAACCTAACCTAACCTATCTATTGCCTCGCTGGGAATGTTCTGTAAAATCCCGTTCTTGTAGCCCCGTACGTCTCGGTGGGAACATTATATACGTCTATAACGTTATATATCCTAACCTAAGGCAGCCTAACATCTCGGATGTAATATTTTACAACATTTCTGGCGGTTCGGCCCCTACTTCTAGGTGGGAACACTATATACGTCTATAACGTAATATAACCTAACCTAACCCATCTAGCACCTCGCTGGGAATGTTTTGTAGAATCCCGTTCGTGTAGCCCCGTACGTCACGGTGGGAACATTATATATGTCTGTAACGTTATATGTCCTAACCTAAGGCAATCTCACACCTCGGGTGTAGTATTTTACAACATTCCTGGCAGGTCGGCCCCTACTTCTAGGTGGGAACATTATATACGTCTATAACGTAATATAACCTAACCTAACCCATCAAGCCCGTCGCTGGGAATGTTTTGTAGAATCCCGCTCGTGTAGGCCAGTACGTCTCGGTGGGAACATTATATACGTTTATAACGTTATATATCCTAACCTAAGGCAACCTAACATCTCGGATGTAGTATTTTACAAAATTCCTGGCGGGTCGGCCCCTACTTGTCGGTGGGAATATTATATGCGTCTATAACGTAATATAACCTAACCTAACCTACCTAGCCCCTGGATGGTAATGTTTTACAGAATCCCTGCCGTGTCGGACCGTACCTCTCCGTGGGGACATTAGATACGTCTATAACATTATATATCCTAACCTAAGGCAACCTCATACCTCGGATGTATTATTTTACAACATTCCTGGCAGGTCGGCCCCTACTTCTAGGTGGGAACATTATATACGTCTATAACGTAATATAATCTAACCTAACCCATCAAGCCCGTCGCTGGGAATGTTTTGTGGAATCCCGCTCGTGTAGTCCAGTACGCCTCGGTGGAAACATTATATACGTCTATAACGTTATATATCCTAACCTAAGGCAACCTAACATCTCGGATGTAATATTTTACAACATTCCTGGCGGGTCGGCCCCTACTTCTCGGTGGGAACATTATATACGTCTATAACATAATATAACCTAACCTAACCTATCTATCCCCTCGCTGGGAATGTTCTGTAGAATCCCGTTCTTGTAGCCCCGTACGTCTCGGTGGGAACATTATATACGTCTATAACGTTATATATCCTAACCTAAGGCAACCTAACATCTCGGATGTAATATTTTACAACATTCCTGGCGGGTCGGCCCCTGCTTCTCGGTGGGAACATTATATGCGTCTATGACGTAATATAACCTAACCTAACCCATCTAGCCCCTCGGTGGTAATGTTCTACAGAATCCCGACCGTGTCGGACCGTACCTACCAGTGGGAACATTATATACGTCTATAACGTTATACATCTTAACCTAAGGCAACCTCACACCTCGGATGTAGTATTTTACAATATTCCTGGCGGGTCGGCACCTACTGCTCGGTGTGAACATTATATACGTCTATAACATAATATAACCTAACCTAACCAATCTATCCCCTCGCTGGGAATGTTCTGTAGAATCCCGTTCGTCTAGCCCCGTACGTCTCGCTGGGAACATTGTATACGTCTATAACGTTATATATCCTAACCTAAGGCAACCTAACATCTCGAATGTAGTATTTTACAATATTCCTGGCGGGTCGGCACCTACTCCTCGGTGGGAACATTATATACGTCTATAACATAATATAACCTAACCTAACCTATCTATCCCCTCGCTGGGAATGTTCTGTAGAATCCCGTTCTTGTAGCACCGTACGTCTCGGTGGGAACATTATATACGTCTATAACGTTATATATCCTATCCTAAGGCAACCTAACATCTCGGATGTAGTATTTTACAACATTCCTGGCGGGTCGGCCCCTACTTGTCGGTGAGAATATTATATGCGTCTCTGACGTAATATAACCTAACCTAACCTACCTAGCGCCAGGCTGGTAATGTTTTACAGAATCCCTGCCGTGTCGGCCCGTACCTCTCCGTGGGGACATTAGATACGTCTATAACGTTATATATCCTAACCTAAGGCAACCTCACACCTCGGATGTATTATTTTACAACATTCCTGGCAGGTCGGCCCCTACTTCTAGGTGGGAACATTATATTCGTCTATAACGTAATATAACCTAACCTAACCCATCTAGCCCCTCGCTGGGAATGTTTTGTAGAATCCCTTTCGTCTAGCCCCGTACGTCTCGGTGGGAACATTATATACGTCTATAACGTTATATATCCTAACCTAAGGCAACCTAACATCTCGAATGTAGTATTTTACAATATTCCTGGCGGGTCGGCACCTACTCCTCGGTGCGAACATTATATACGTCTATAACATAATATAACCTAACCTAACCTATCTATCCCCACGCTGGGAATGTTCTGTAGAATCCCGTTCTTGTAGCCCCGTACGTCTCGGTGGGAACATTATATACGTCTATAACATAATATAACCTAACCTAACCTATCTATCCCCTCGCTGGGAATGTTCTGTAGAATCCCGTTCTTGTAGCCCCGTACGTCTCGGTGGGAACATTATATACGTCTATAACGTTATATATCCTAACCTAAGGCAACCTAACATCTCGGATGTAGCATTTTACAACATTCCTGGCGGGTCGGCCCCTACTTGTCGGTGGGAATATTATATGCGTCTATAACATAATATAACCTAACCTAACCCATCTATCCCCTCGCTGGGAATGTTCTGTAGAATCCCGTTCTTGTAGCCCCGTACGTCTCGGTGGGAACATTATATACGTCTATAACGTTATATATCCTATCCTAAGGCAACCTAACATCTCGGATGTAGTATTTTACAACATTCCTGGCGGGTCGGCCCCTACTTGTCGGTGGGAATATTATATGCGTCTCTAACGTAATATAACCTAACCTAACCTACCTAGCGCCTGGCTGGTAATGTTTTACAGAATCCCTGCCGTGTCGGACTGTACCTCTCCGTGGGGACATTAGATACGTCTATAACGTTATATATCCTAACCTAAGGCAACCTCACACCTCGGATGTATTATTTTACAACATTCCTGGCAGGTCGGCCCCTACTTCTAGGTGGGAACATTATATTCGTTTATAACGTAATATAACCTAACCTAACCCATCTAGCCCCTCGCTGGGAATGTTTTGTAGAATCCCTTTCGTCTAGCCCCGTACGTCTCGGTGGGAACATTATATACGTCTGTAACGTTATATATCCTAACCTAAGGCAACCTAACATCTCGAATGTAGTATTTTACAATATTCCTGGCGGGTCGGCACCTACTCCTCGGTGCGAACATTATATACGTCTATAACATAATATAACCTAACCTAACCTATCTATCCCCTCCCTGGGAATGTTTTGTAGAATCCCGTTCTTGTAGACCCGTACGTCTCGGTGGGAACATTATATACGTCTATAACGTTATATATCCTAACCTAAGGCAACCTAACATCTCGGATGTAATATTTTAAAACATTCCTGGCGGGTCGGCCCCTACTTCTCGGTGGGAACATTATATACGTCTATAACATAATATAACCTAACCTAACCCATCAAGCCCGTCGCTGGGAATGTTTTGTAGAATCCCGCTCGTGTAGTCCAGTACGTCTCGGTGGAAACATTATATACGTCTATAACGTTATATATCCTAACCTAAGGCAACCTAACATCTCGGATGTAATATTTTACAACATTCCTGGCGGGTCGGCCCCTACTTCTCGGTGGGAACATTATATACGTCTACAACATAATATAACCTAACCTAACCTATCTATCCCCTCGCTGGGAATGTTCTGTAGAATCCCGTTCTTGTAGCCCCGTACGTCTCGGTGGGAACATTATATACGTCTATAACGTTATATATCCTATCCTAAGGCAACCTAACATCTCGGATGTAGTATTTTACAACATTCCTGGCGGGTCGGCCCCTACTTGTCGGTGGGAATTTTATATGCGTCTCTAACGTAATATAACCTAACCTAACCCATCTAGCCCCTCGCTGTTAATGTTTTACAGAATCCCGGTCGTGTCGGTCCCTACCTCTCCGTGGGAACATTATATACGTCTATAACGTTATATATCCTAACCTAAGGCAACCTCACACATAGGATGTAGTATTTTACAACATTCCTGGCGGGTCGGCACCTACTTTTCGGTGGGAACATTATATTCGTCTATAACGTAATATAACCTAACCCTACCCATCTAGCCCCTCGCGGGGAATGTTTTGTAGAATCCCGTTCGTCTAGCCCCGTACGTCTCTGTGGGAACATTATATACGTCTATAACGTTATATATCCTAACCTAAGGCAACCTAACATCTCGAATGTAGTATTTTACAATATTCCTGGCGGGTCGGCACCTACTCCTCGGTGCGAACATTATATACGTCTATAACATAATATAACCTAACCTAACCTATCTATCCCCTCGCTGGGAATGTTCTGTAGAATCCCGTTCTTGTAGCCCCGTACGTCTCGGTGGGAACATTATATACGTCTATAACGTTATATATCCTAACCTGAGGCAACCTAACATCTCGGATGTAATATTTTACAACATTCCTGGCGGGTCGGCCCCTACTTCTCGGTGGGAACATTATATACGTCTATGACGTAATATAACCTAACCTAACCCATCTAGCCCCTCGGTGGTAATGTTCTACAGAATCCCGACCGTGTCGGACCGTACCTACCAGTGGGAACATTATATACGTCTATAACGTTATACATCTTAACCTAAGGCAACCTCACACCTCGGATGTAGTATTTTACAATATTCCTGGCGGGTCGGCACCTACTGCTCGGTGGGAACATTATATACGTCTATAACATAATATAACCTAACCTAACCAATCTATCCCCTCGCTGGGAATGTTCTGTAGAATCCCGTTCGTCTAGCCCCGTACGTCTCGCTGGGAACATTGTATACGTCTATAACGTTATATATCCTAACCTAAGGCAACCTAACATCTCGAATGTAGTATTTTACAATATTCCTGGCGGGTCGGCACCTACTCCTCGGTGGGAACATTATATACGTCTATAACATAATATAACCTAACCTAACCTATCTATCCCCTCGCTGGGAATGTTCTGTAGAATCCCGTTCTTGTAGCACCGTACGTCTCGGTGGGAACATTATATACGTCTATAACGTTATATATCCTATCCTAAGGCAACCTAACATCTCGGATGTAGTATTTTACAACATTCCTGGCAGGTCGGCCCCTACTTCTAGGTGGGAACATTATATTCGTCTATAACGTAATATAACCTAACCTAACCCATCTAGCCCCTCGCTGGGAATGTTTTGTAGAATCCCTTTCGTCTAGCCCCGTACGTCTCGGTGGGAACATTATATACGTCTATAACGTTATATATCCTAACCTAAGGCAACCTAACATCTCGAATGTAGTATTTTACAATATTCCTGGCGGGTCGGCACCTACTCCTCGGTGCGAACATTATATACGTCTATAACATAATATAACCTAACCTAACCTATCTATCCCCACGCTGGGAATGTTCTGTAGAATCCCGTTCTTGTAGCCCCGTACGTCTCGGTGGGAACATTATATACGTCTATAACATAATATAACCTAACCTAACCTATCTATCCCCTCGCTGGGAATGTTCTGTAGAATCCCGTTCTTGTAGCCCCGTACGTCTCGGTGGGAACATTATATACGTCTATAACGTTATATATCCTAACCTAAGGCAACCTAACATCTCGGATGTAGCATTTTACAACATTCCTGGCGGGTCGGCCCCTACTTGTCGGTGGGAATATTATATGCGTCTATAACATAATATAACCTAACCTAACCCATCTATCCCCTCGCTGGGAATGTTCTGTAGAATCCCGTTCTTGTAGCCCCGTACGTCTCGGTGGGAACATTATATACGTCTATAACGTTATATATCCTATCCTAAGGCAACCTAACATCTCGGATGTAGTATTTTACAACATTCCTGGCGGGTCGGCCCCTACTTGTCGGTGGGAATATTATATGCGTCTCTAACGTAATATAACCTAACCTAACCTACCTAGCGCCTGGCTGGTAATGTTTTACAGAATCCCTGCCGTGTCGGACTGTACCTCTCCGTGGGGACATTAGATACGTCTATAACGTTATATATCCTAACCTAAGGCAACCTCACACCTCGGATGTATTATTTTACAACATTCCTGGCAGGTCGGCCCCTACTTCTAGGTGGGAACATTATATTCGTTTATAACGTAATATAACCTAACCTAACCCATCTAGCCCCTCGCTGGGAATGTTTTGTAGAATCCCTTTCGTCTAGCCCCGTACGTCTCGGTGGGAACATTATATACGTCTGTAACGTTATATATCCTAACCTAAGGCAACCTAACATCTCGAATGTAGTATTTTACAATATTCCTGGCGGGTCGGCACCTACTCCTCGGTGCGAACATTATATACGTCTATAACATAATATAACCTAACCTAACCTATCTATCCCCTCCCTGGGAATGTTTTGTAGAATCCCGTTCTTGTAGCCCCGTACGTCTCGGTGGGAACATTATATACGTCTATAACGTTATATATCCTAACCTAAGGCAACCTAACATCTCGGATGTAATATTTTAAAACATTCCTGGCGGGTCGGCCCCTACTTCTCGGTGGGAACATTATATACGTCTATAACATAATATAACCTAACCTAACCCATCAAGCCCGTCGCTGGGAATGTTTTGTAGAATCCCGCTCGTGTAGTCCAGTACGTCTCGGTGGAAACATTATATACGTCTATAACGTTATATATCCTAACCTAAGGCAACCTAACATCTCGGATGTAATATTTCACAACATTCCTGGCGGGTCGGCCCCTACTTCTCGGTGGGAACATTATATACGTCTACAACATAATATAACCTAACCTAACCTATCTATCCCCTCGCTGGGAATGTTCTGTAGAATCCCGTTCTTGTAGCCCCGTACGTCTCGGTGGGAACATTATATACGTCTATAACGTTATATATCCTATCCTAAGGCAACCTAACATCTCGGATGTAGTATTTTACAACATTCCTGGCGGGTCGGCCCCTACTTGTCGGTGGGAATTTTATATGCGTCTCTAACGTAATATAACCTAACCTAACCCATCTAGCCCCTCGCTGTTAATGTTTTACAGAATCCCGGTCGTGTCGGTCCGTACCTCTCCGTGGGAACATTATATACGTCTATAACGTTATATATCCTAACCTAAGGCAACCTCACACATAGGATGTAGTATTTTACAACATTCCTGGCGGGTCGGCACCTACTTTTCGGTGGGAACATTATATTCGTCTATAACGTAATATAACCTAACCCTACCCATCTAGCCCCTCGCGGGGAATGTTTTGTAGAATCCCGTTCGTCTAGCCCCGTACGTCTCTGTGGGAACATTATATACGTCTATAACGTTATATATCCTAACCTAAGGCAACCTAACATCTCGAATGTAGTATTTTACAATATTCCTGGCGGGTCGGCACCTACTCCTCGGTGCGAACATTATATACGTCTATAACATAATATAACCTAACCTAACCTATCTATCCCCTCGCTGGGAATGTTCTGTAGAATCCCGTTCTTGTAGCCCCGTACGTCTCGGTGGGAACATTATATACGTCTATAACGTTATATATCCTAACCTGAGGCAACCTAACATCTCGGATGTAATATTTTACAACATTCCTGGCGGGTCGGCCCCTACTTCTCGGTGGGAACATTATATACGTCTATGACGTAATATAACCTAACCTAACCCATCTAGCCCCTCGGTGGTAATGTTCTACAGAATCCCGACCGTGTCGGACCGTACCTACCAGTGGGAACATTATATACGTCTATAACGTTATACATCTTAACCTAAGGCAACCTCACACCTCGGATGTAGTATTTTACAATATTCCTGGCGGGTCGGCACCTACTGCTCGGTGGAACATTATATACGTCTATAACATAATATAACCTAACCTAACCTATCTATCCCCTCGCTGGGAATGTTCTGTAGAATCCCGTTCTTGTAGCCCCGTACGTCTCGGTGGGAACATTATATACGTCTATAACGTTATATATCCTATCCTAAGGCAACCTAACATCTCGGATGTAGTATTTTACAACATTCCTGGCGGGTCGGCCCCTACTTGTCGGTGGGAATATTATATGCGTCTATAACGTAATATAACCTAACCTAACCTACCTAGCGCCAGGCTGGTAATGTTTTACAGAATCCCTGCCGTGTCGGACCGTACCTCTCCGTGGGGACATTGGATACGTCTATAACGTTATATATCCTAACCTAAGGCAACCTCACACCTCGGATGTATTATTTTACAACATTCCTGGCAGGTCGGCCCCTACTTCTAGGTGGGAACTTTATATTCGTCTATAACGTAATAGAACCTAACCTAACCCATCTAGCCCCTCGCTGGGAATGTTTTGTAGAATCCCTTTCGTCTAGCCCCGTACGTCTCGGTGGGAACATTATATACGTCTATAACATTATATATCCTCACCTAAGGCAACCTAACATCTCGAATGTAGTATTTTACAATATTCCTGGCGGGTCGGCACCTACTCCTCGGTGCGAACATTATATACGTCTATAACATAATATAACCTAACCTAACCTATCTATCCCCTCGCTGGGAATGTTCTGTAGAATCCCGTTCTTGTAGCCCCGTACGTCTCGGTGGGAACATTATATACGTCTATAACGTTATATATCCTAACCTAAGGCAACCTAACATCTCGGATGTAGCATTTTACAACATTCCTGGCGGGTCGGCCCCTACTTGTCGGTGGGAATATTATATGCGTCTATAACATAATATAACCTAACCTAACCTATCTATCCCCTCGCTGGGAATGTTCTGTAGAATCCCGTTCTTGTAGCCCCGTACGTCTCGGTGGGAACATTATATACGTCTATAACGTTATATATCCTATCCTAAGGCAACCTAACATCTCGGATGTAGTATTTTACAACATTCCTGGCGGGTCGGCCCCTACTTGTCGGTGGGAATATTATATGCGTCTCTAACGTAATATAACCTAACCTAACCTACCTAGCGCCTGGCTGGTAATGTTTTACAGAATCCCTGCCGTGTCGGACTGTACCTCTCCGTGGGGACATTAGATACGTCTATAACGTTATATATCCTAACCTAAGGCAACCTCACACCTCGGATGTATTATTTTACAACATTCCTGGCAGGTCGGCCCCTACTTCTAGGTGGGAACATTATATTCGTCTATAACGTAATATAACCTAACCTAACCTATCTATCCCCTCGCTGGGAATGTTTTGTAGAATCCCGTTCTTGTAGCCCCGTACGTCTCGGTGGGAACATTATATACGTCTATAACGTTATATATCCTAACCTAAGGCAACCTAACATCTCGGATGTAATATTTTACAACATTCCTGGCGGGTCGGCCCCTACTTCTCGGTGGGAACATTATATACGTCTATAACATAATATAACCTAACCTAACCTATCTATCCCCTCGCTGGGAATGTTCTGTAGAATACCGTTCTTGTAGCCCCGTACGTCTCGGTGGGAACATTATATACGTCTATAACGTTATATATCCTAACCTAAGGCAACCTAACATCTCGGATGTAATATTTTACAACATTCCTGGCGGGTCGGCCCTATTTCTCGGTGGGAACATTATATACGTCTCTAACGTAATATAACCTAACCTAACCCATCTAGCCCCTCGCTGGTAATGTTCTGCAGAATCCCGACCGTGTCGGACCGTACCTCCCAGTGGGAATATTATATACGTCTATAACGTTATACATCCTAAGCTAAGGCAACCTCACACCTCGGATGTAGTATTTTACAATATTCCTGGCGGGTCGGCAACCACTCCTCGGTGCGAACATTATATACGTCTATAACATAATATAACAGAACCTAACCTATCTATTGCCTGGCTGGGAATGTTCTGTAAAATCCCGTTCTTGTAGCCCCGTACGTCTCGGTGGGAACATTATATACGTCTATAACGTTATATATCCTAACCTAAGGCAGCCTAACATCTCGGATGTAATATTTTACAACATTTCTGGCGGTTCGGCCCCTACTTCTAGGTGGGAACACTATATACGTCTATAACGTAATATAACCTAACCTAACCCATCTAGCAGCTCGCTGGGAATGTTTTGTAGAATCCCGTTCGTGTAGCCCCGTACGTCACGGTGGGAACATTATATATGTCTGTAACGTTATATGTCCTAACCTAAGGCAATCTCACACCTCGGGTGTAGCATTTTACAACATTCCTGGCAGGTCGGCCCCTACTTCTAGGTGGGAACATTATATACGTCTATAACGTAATATAACCTAACCTAACCCATCAAGCCCGTCGCTGGGAATGTTTTGTAGAATCCCGCTCGTGTAGGCCAGTACGTCTCGGTGGGAACATTATATACGTCTATAACGTTATATATCCTAACCTAAGGCAACCTAACATCTCGGATGTAGTATTTTACAAAATTCCTGGCGGGTCGGCCCCTACTTGTCGGTGGGAATATTATATGCGTCTATAACGTAATATAACCTAACCTAACCTACCTAGCCCCTGGATGGTAATGTTTTACAGAATCCCTGCCGTGTCGGACCGTACCTCTCCGTGGGGACATTAGATACGTCTATAACATTATATATCCTAACCTAAGGCAACCTCATACCTCGGATGTATTATTTTACAACATTCCTGGCAGGTAGGCCCCTACTTCTAGGTGGGAACATTATATACGTCTATAACGTAATATAATCTAACCTAACCCATCAAGCCCGTCGCTGGGAATGTTTTGTAGAATCCCGCTCGTGTAGTCCAGTACGTCTCGGTGGAAACATTATATACGTCTATAACGTTATATATCCTAACCTAAGGCAACCTAACATCTCGGATGTAATATTTTACAACATTCCTGGCGGGTCGGCCCCTACTTCTCGGTGGGAACATTATATACGTCTATAACATAATATAACCTAACCTAACCTATCTATCCCCTCGCTGGGAATGTTCTGTAGAATCCCGTTCTTGTAGCCCCGTACGTCTCGGTGGGAACATTATATACGTCTATAACGTTATATATCCTAACCTAAGGGAACCTAACATCTCGGATGTAATATTTTACAACATTCCTGGCGGGTCGGCCCCTACTTCTCGGTGGGAACATTATATACGTCTATGACGTAATATAACCTAACCTAACCCATCTAGCCCCTCGGTGGTAATGTTCTACAGAATCCCGACCGTGTCGGAACGTACCTACTAGTGGGAACATTATATACGTCTATAACGTTATACATCTTAACCTAAGGCAACCTCACACCTCGGATGTAGTATTTTACAATATTCCTGGCGGGTCGGCACCTACTGCTCGGTGGGAACATTATATACGTCTATAACGTAATATAACCTAACCTAACCCATCTAGCCCCTCGCTGGGAATGTTTTGTAGAATCCCTTTCGTCTAGCCCCGTACGTCTCGGTGGGAACATTATATACGTCTATAACGTTATATATCCTAACCTAAGGCAACCTAACATCTCGAATGTAGTATTTTACAATATTCCTGGCGGGTCGGCACCTACTCCTCGGTGCGAACATTATATACGTCTATAACATAATATAACCTAACCTAACCTATCTATCCCCTCGCTGGGAATGTTCTGTAGAATCCCGTTCTTGTAGCCCCGAACGTCTCGGTGGGAACATTATATACGTCTATAACGTTATATATCCTAACCTAAGGCAACCTAACATCTCGGATGTAGTATTTTACAACATTCCTGGCGGGTCGGCCCCTACTTGTCGGTGAGAATATTATATGCGTCTCTAACGTAATATAACCTAACCTAACGTACCTAGCGCCTGGCTGGTAATGTTTTACAGAATCCCTTCCGTGTCGGACTGTACCTCTCCGTGGGGACATTAGATACGTCTATAACGTTATATATCCTAACCTAAGGCAACCTCACACCTCGGATGCATTATTTTACAACATTCCTGGCAGGTCGGCCCCTACTTCTAGGTGGGAACATTATATTCGTCTATAACGTAATATAACCTAACCTAACTCATATAGCCCCTCGCTGGGAATGTTTTGTAGAATCCCGTTCGCTTAGCCCCGTACGTCTCGTTGGGAACATTATATACGTCTATAACGTTATATATCCTAACCTAAGGCAACCTAACATCTCGAATGTAGTATTTTACAATATTCCTAGCGGGTCGGCACCTACTCCTCGGTGGGAACATTATATACGTCTATAACATAATATAACCTAACCTAACCTATCTCTCCCCTCGCTGGGAATGTTTTGTAGAATCCCGTTCTTGTAGCCCCGTACGTCTCGGTGGGAACATTATATACGTCTATAACGTTATACATCCTAACCTAAGGCAACCTAACATCCCGGATGTAATATTTTACAACATTCCTGGCGGGTCGGTCCCTACTTCTCGGTGGGAACATTATATACGTCTATGACGTAATATAGCCTAACGTAACCCATCTAGCACCTCGCTGGGAATGTTTTGTAGAATCCCGTTCGTGTAGCCCCGTACGTCACGGTGGGAACATTATATATGTCTGTAACGTTATATGTCCTAACCTAAGGCAATCTCACACCTCGGATGTAGTATTTTACAACATTCCTGGCAGGTCGGCCCCTACATCTAGGTGGGAACATTATATACGTCTATAACGTAATATAACCTAACCTAACCCATCTAGCCCCTCGCTGTTAATGTTTTACAGAATCCCGGTCGTGTCGGTCCGTACCTCTCCGTGGGAACATTATATACGTCTATACCGTTATATATCCTAACCTAAGGCAACCTCACACATAGGATGTAGTATTTTACAACATTCCTGGCGGGTCGGAACCTACTTTTCGGTGGGAACATTATATACGTCTATAACGTGATATAACCTAACCTAACCTATCTATCCCCTCGCTGGGAATGTTTTGTAGAATCCCGTTCGTGTAGCCCCGTACGTCTCGGTGGGAACATTATATACGTCTGTAACGTTATATATCCTAACCTAAGGCAACCTAACATCTCGAATGTAGTATTTTACAATATTCCTGGCGGGTCGGCACCTACTCCTCGGTGCGAACATTATATACGTCTATAACATAACATAACCTAACCTAACCTATCTATCCCCACTCTGGGAATGTTCTGTAGAATCCCGTTCTTGTAGCCCCGTACGTCTCGGTGGGAACATTATATACGTCTATAACGTTATATATCCTAACCTAAGGCAACCTAACATCTCGGATGTAATATTTTACAACATTCCTGGCGGGTCGGCCCCTATTTCTCGGTGGGAACATTATATACGTCTCTAACGTAATATAACCTAACCTAACCCATCTAGCCCCTCGCTGGTAATGTTCTGCAGAATCCCGACCGTGTCGGACCGTACCTCCCAGTGGGAATATTATATACGTCTATAACGTTATACATCCTAAGCTAAGGCAACCTCACACCTCTGATGTAGTATTTTACAATATTCCTGGCGGGTCGGCAACCACTCCTCAGTGCGAACATTATATACGTCTATAACATAATATAACCTAACCTAACCTATCTATCCCCACTCTGGGAATGTTCTGTAGAATCCCGTTCTTGTAGCCCCGTACGTCTCGGTGGGAACATTATATACGTCTATAACGTTATATATCCTAACCTAAGGCAACCTAACATCTCGGATGTAATATTTTACAACATTCCTGGCGGGTCGGCCCCTACTTCTCGGTGGGAACATTATATACGTCTATAACATAATATAACCTAACCTAACCTATCTATCCCCTCGCTGGGAATGTTCTGTAGAATCCCGTTCTTGTAGCCCCGTACGTCTCGGTGGGAACATTATATACGTCTATAACGTTATATATCCTAACCTAAGGCAACCTAACATCTCGGATGTAATATTTTACAACATTCCTGGCGGGTCGGCCCCTACTTCTCGGTGGGAACATTATATACGTCTATGACGTAATATAGCCTAACGTAACCCATCTAGCCCTTCGCTGGTAATGTTCTACAGAATCCCGACCGTGTCGGACCGTACCTCCCCGTGGGAATATTATATACGTCTATAACGTTATATATCCTAACCTAAGGCAACCTAACATCTCGGATGTAATATTTTACAACATTCCTGTCGGGTCGGCCCCTATTTCTCGGTGGGAACATTATATACGTCTCTAACGTAATATAACCTAACCTAACCCATCTAGCCCCTCGCTGGTAATGTTCTGCAGAATCCCGACCGTGTCGGACCGTACCTCCCAGTGGGAATATTATATACGTCTATAACGTTATACATCCTAAGCTAAGGCAACCTCACACCTCGGATGTAGTATTTTATAATATTCCTGGCGGGTCGGCAACTACTCCTCGGTGCGAACATTATATACGTCTATAACATAATATAACCTAACCTAACCTATCTATTGCCTCGCTGGGAATGTTCTGTAGAATCCCGTTCTTGTAGCACCGTACGTCTCGGTGGGAACATTATATACGTCTATAACGTTATATATCCTAACCTAAGGCAGCCTAACATCTCGGATGTAATATTTTACAATATTTCTGGCGGGTCGGCCCCTACTTCTAGGTGGGAACACTATATACGTCTATAACGTAATATAACCTAACCTAACCCATCTAGCACCTCGCTGGGAATGTTTTGTAGAATCCCGTTCGTGTAGCCCCGTACGTCACGGTGGGAACATTATATATGTCTGTAACGTTATATGTCCTAACCTAAGGCAATCTCACACCTCGGGTGTAGTATTTTACAACATTCCTGGCAGGTCGGCCCCTACTTCTAGGTGGGAACATTATATACGTCTATAACGTAATATAACCTAACCTAACCCATCAAGCCCGTCGCTGGGAATGTTTTGTAGAATCCCGCTCGTGTAGTCCAGTACGTCTCGGTGGGAACATTATATACGTCTATAACGTTATATATCCTAACCTAAGGCAACCTAACATCTCGGATGTAGTATTTTACAACATTCCTGGCGGGTCGGCCCCTACTTGTCGGTGGGAATATTATATGCGTCTATAACGTAATATAACCTAACCTAACCTACCTAGCCCCTGGATGGTAATGTTTTACAGAATCCCTGCCGTGTCGGACCGTACCGCTCCGTGGGGACATTAGATACGTCTATAACATTATATATCCTAACCTAAGGCAACCTCATACCTCGGATGTATTATTTTACAACATTCCTGGCAGGTCGTCCCCTACTTCTAGGTGGGAACATTATATTCGTCTATAACGTAATATAACCTAACCTAACCCATCTAGCCACTCGCTGGGAATGTTTTGTAGAATCCCGTTCGTGTAGCCCCGTACGTCTCGGTGGGAACATTATATACGTCTGTAACGTTATATGTCCTAACCTAAGGCAACTTAACATCTCGGATGTAGTATTTTACAACATTCCCGGCGGGTCGGCCCCTACTTCTCGGTGGGAACATTATATACGTCTATAACGTAATATAACCTAACCTAACCCATCTAGCCCCTCGCTGGGAATGTTTTGTAGAATCCCGTTCGTGTAGCCCCGTACGTCACGGTGGGAACATTATATATGTCTGTAACGTTATATGTCCTAACCTAAGGCAATCTCACACCTCGGGTGTAGTTTTTTACAACATTCCTGGCAGGTCGGCCCCTACTTCTAGGTGGGAACATTATATACGTCTATAACGTAATATAATCTAACCTAACCTATCTATCCCCTCGCTGGGAATGTTCTGTAGAATCCCGTTCTTGTAGCCCCGTACGTCTCGGTGGGAACATTATATACGTCTATAACGTTATATATCCTAACCTAAGGCAACCTAACATCTCCGATGTAATATTTTACAACATTCCTGGCGGGTCGGCCCCTACTTCTCGGTGGGAACATTATATACGTCTATAACATAATATAACCTAACCTAACCTATCTATCCCCTCGCTGGGAATGTTCTGTAGAATCCCGTTCTTGTAGCCCCGTACGTCTCGGTGGGAACATTATATACGTCTATAACGTTATATATCCTAACCTAAGGCAACCTAACATCTCGGATGTAATATTTTACAACATTACTGGCGGGTCGGCCGCTACTTCTCGGTGGGAACATTATATACGTCTATGACGTAATATAGCCTAACGTAACCCATCTAGCCCTTCGCTGGTAATGTTCTACAGAATCACGACCGTGTCGGACCGTACCTCCCCGTGGGAATATTATATACGTCTATAACGTTATATATCCTAACCTAAGGCAACCTAACATCTCGGATGTAATATTTTACAACATTCCTGGCGGGTCGGCCCCTATTTCTCGGTGGGAACATTATATACGTCTCTAACGTAATATAACCTAACCTAACCCATCTAGCCCCTCGCTGGTAATGTTCTGCAGAATCCCGACCGTGTCGGACCGTACCTCCCAGTGGGAATATTATATACGCCTATAACGTTATACATCCTAAGCTAAGGCAACCTCACACCTCGGATGTAGTATTTTATAATATTCCTGGCGGGTCGGCAACTACTCCTCGGTGCGAACATTATATACGTCTATAACATAATATAACCTAACCTAACATATCTATTGCCTCGCTGGGAATGTTCTGTAGAATCCCGTTCTTGTAGCCCCGTACGTCTCGGTGGGAACATTATATACGTCTATAACGTTACATATCCTAACCTAAGGCAACCTAACATCTCGAATGTAGTATTTTACAATATTCCTGGCGGGTCGGCACCTACTCCTCGGTGCGAACACTATATACGTCTATAACATAATATAACCTAACCTAACCTATCTATCCCCACTCTGGGAATGTTCTGTAGAATCCCGTTCTTGTAGCCCCGTACGTCTCGGTGGGAACATTATATACGTCTATAACGTTATATATCCTAACCTAAGGCAACCTAACATCTCGAATGTAGTATTTTACAATATTCCTGGCGGGTCGGCACCTACTCCTCGGTGCGAACATTATATACGTCTATAACATAATATAACCTAACCTAACCTATCTATCCCCACTCTGGGAATGTTCTGTAGAATCCCGTTCTTGTAGCCCCGTACGTCTCGGTGGGAACATTATATACGTCTATAACGTTATATATCCTAACCAAAGGCAACCTAACATCTCGGATGTAATATTTTACAACATTCCTGGCGGGTCGGCCCCTACTTCTCGGTGGGAACATTATATACGTCTATAACATAATATAACCTAACCTAACCTATCTATCCCCTCGCTGGGAATGTTCTGTAGAATCCCGTTCTTGTAGCCCCGTACGTCTCGGTGGGAACATTATATACGTCTATAACGTTATGTATCCTAACCTAAGGCAACCTAACATCTCGGATGTAATATTTTACAACATTCCTGGCGGGTCGGCCCCTATTTCTCGGTGGGAACATTATATACGTCTCTAACGTAATATAACCTAACCTAACCCATCTAGCCCCTCGCTGGTAATGTTCTGCAGAATCCCGACCGTGTCGGACCGTACCTCCCAGTGGGAATATTATATACGTCTATAACGTTATACATCCTAAGCTAAGGCAACCTCACACCTCTGATGTAGTATTTTACAATATTCCTGGCGGGTCGGCAACCACTCCTCAGTGCGAACATTATATACGTCTATAACATAATATAACCTAACCTAACCTATCTATCCCCACTCTGGGAATGTTCTGTAGAATCCCGTTCTTGTAGCCCCGTACGTCTCGGTGGGAACATTATATACGTCTATAACGTTATATATCCTAGCCTAAGGCAACCTAACATCTCGGATGTAATATTTTACAACATTCCTGGCGGGTCGGCCCCTATTTCTCGGTGGGAACATTATATACGTCTCTAACGTAATATAACCTAACCTAACCCATCTAGCCCCTCGCTGGTAATGTTCTGCAGAATCCCGACCGTGTCGGACCGTACCTCCCAGTGGGAATATTATATACGTCTATAACGTTATACATCCTAAGCTAAGGCAACCTCACACCTCGGATGTAGTATTTTATAATATTCCTGGCGGGTCGGCAACTACTCCTCGGTGCGAACATTATATACGTCTATAACATAATATAACCTAACCTAACATATCTATTGCCTCGCTGGGAATGTTCTGTAGAATCCCGTTCTTGTGGCCCCGTACGTCTCGGTGGGAACATTATATACGTCTATAACGTTACATATCCTAACCTAAGGCAACCTAACATCTCGAATGTAGTATTTTACAATATTCCTGGCGGGTCGGCACCTACTCCTCGGTGCGAACATTATATACGTCTATAACATAATATAACCTAACCTAACCTATCTATCCCCACTCTGGGAATGTTCTGTAGAATCCCGTTCTTGTAGCCCCGTACGTCTCGGTGGGAACATTATATACGTCTATAACGTTATATATCCTAACCTAAGGCAACCTAACATCTCGAATGTAGTATTTTACAATATTCCTGGCGGGTCGGCACCTACTCCTCGGTGCGAACATTATATACGTCTATAACATAATATAACCTAACCTAACCTATCTATCCCCACTCTGGGAATGTTCTGTAGAATCCCGTTCTTGTAGCCCCGTACGTCTCGGTGGGAACATTATATACGTCTATAACGTTATATATCCTAACCAAAGGCAACCTAACATCTCGGATGTAATATTTTACAACATTCCTGGCGGGTCGGCCCCTACTTCTCGGTGGGAACATTATATACGTCTATAACATAATATAACCTAACCTAACCTATCTATCCCCTCGCTGGGAATGTTCTGTAGAATCCCGTTCTTGTAGCCCCGTACGTCTCGGTGGGAACATTATATACGTCTATAACGTTACATATCCTAACATAAGGCAACCTAACATCTCGAATGTAGTATTTTACAATATTCCTGGCGGGTCGGCACCTACTCCTCGGTGCGAACATTATATACGTCTATAACATAATATAACCTAACCTAACCTATCTATCCCCACTCTGGGAATGTTCTGTAGAATCCCGTTCTTGTAGCCCCGTACGTCTCGGTGGGAACATTATATACGTCTATAACGTTATATATCCTAACCAAAGGCAACCTAACATCTCGGATGTAATATTTTACAACATTCCTGGCGGGTCGGCCCCTACTTCTCGGTCGGGACGTTATATACGTCTATAACGTAATATAACCTAACCTAACACATCTAGCCCCTCGCTGGGAATGTTTTGTAGAATCACGTTCGTGTTGCTCCGTACGTCTCGGTGGGAACATTATATACGTCTATAACGTAATGTAACCTAACGTAACACATCTAGCTCCCCGCTGGGAACGTCTTGTATAATCCCGTTCGTGTAGAACCGTACGTCTCGGTGGAAACATTATATACGTCTGTAACGTTATATATCCTAACATAAGGCAGCCTAACATCTCGGATGTAGTATTTTACGACATTCCTGGCGGGTCGGCCCCTACTTCTCGGTCGGGACGTTATATACGTCTATAACGTAATATAACCTAACCTAACCTATCCATCCTCTCGCTGGGAATGTTTTGTAGAATCCCGTTCGTGTAGCCCCGTACCTCTCCGTGGTAACATTATATACGTCTATAACGTTATATATCCTAACCTATGGCAACCTAACATCTCGAATGTAGTATTTTACAACATTCCTGGCGGGTCGGCCCCTACTTCTCGGTGGGAACATTATACACGTCTATAACGTAATATAACCTAACCTAAACCATCTAGCCGCTCGCTGATAATGTTTTACAGATTCCCGGACGTGTCGGTTCGTACCTCTCCGTGGGGACATTAGATACGTCTATAACGTTATATATCCTAACCTAAGGCAACCTCACACCTCGGATGTAGTATTTTACAACATTCCTGGCAGGTCGGACCCTACTTCTAGGTGGGAACATTATATACGTCTATAACGTAATATAACCTAACCTAACACATCTAGCCCCTCCCTGGGAATGTTTTGTAGAATCCCGTTCGTGTAGACCCGTACGTCTCGGTGGGAACATTATATACGTCTATAGCGTTATATATCCTAACATAAGGCAGCCTAACATCTCGGATGTAGTATTTTACAACATTCCTGGCGGGTCGGCCCCTACTTCTCGGACGGGACGTTATATACGTCTATAACGTAATATAACCCAACCTAACACATCTAGCCCCTCGCTGGGAATGTTTTGTAGAATCCCGTTCGTGTAGACCCGTACGTCTCGGTGGGAACATTATATACGTCTATAGCGTTATATATCCTAACATAAGGCAGCCCAACATCTCGGATGTAGTATTTTACAACATTCCTGGCTGGTCGGCCCCTACTTCTCGGTGGGAACATTATATACGTCTATTACTTAATATAACCTAACCTAACCGATCTAGCCCCTCGCTGGGAATGCTTTGTAGAATCACGTTCGTGTAGAACCGTACGTCTCGGTGGGAACAGTATATACGTCTGTAACGTTATATATCCTAACATAAGGCAGCCTAACATCTCGGATGTAGTATTTTACGACATTCCTGGCGGGTCGGCCCCTACTTCTCGGTCGGGACGTTATATACGTCTATAACGTAATATAACCTAACCTAACCTATCCATCCCCTCGCTGGGAATGTTTGTAGAATCCCGTTCGTGTAGCCCCGTACCTCTCCGTGGTAACATTATATACGAATATAACGTTATATATCCTAACCTATGGCAACCTAACATCTGGAATGTAGTATTTTACAACATTCCTGGCTGGTCGGCCCCTACTTCTCGGTGGGAACATTATATACGTCTATTACTTAATATAACCTAACCTAACCGATCTAGCCCCTCGCTGGGAATGTTTTGTAGAATCACGTTCGTGTTGCTCCGTACGTCTCGGTGGGAACATTATATACGTCTATAACGTAATGTAACCTAACGTAACACATCTAGCTCCCCGCTGGGAATGTCTTGTATAATCCCGTTCGTGTAGAACCGTACCTCTCCGTGGTAACATTATATACGTCTATAACGTTATATATCCTAACCTATGGCAACCTAACATCTCGAATGTAGTATTTTACAACATTCCTGGCGGGTCGGCCCCTACTTCTCGGTGGGAACATTATACACGTCTATAACGTAATATAACCTAACCTAAACCATCTAGCCGCTCGCTGATAATGTTTTACAGATTCCCGGACGTGTCGGTTCGTACCTCTCCGTGGGGACATTAGATACGTCTATAACGTTATATATCCTAACCTAAGGCAACCTCACACCTCGGATGTAGTATTTTACAACATTCCTGGCAGGTCGGACCCTACTTCTAGGTGGGAACATTATATACGTCTATAACGTAATATAACCTAACCTAACACATCTAGCCCCTCCCTGGGAATGTTTTGTAGAATCCCGTTCGTGTAGACCCGTACGTCTCGGTGGGAACATTATATACGTCTATAGCGTTATATATCCTAACATAAGGCAGCCTAACATCTCGGATGTAGTATTTTACAACATTCCTGGCGGGTCGGCCCCTACTTCTCGGTCGGGACGTTATATACGTCTATAACGTAATATAACCCAACCTAACACATCTAGCCCCTCGCTGGGAATGTTTTGTAGAATCCCGTTCGTGTAGACCCGTACGTCTCGGTGCGAATATTATATACGTCTATAGCGTTATATATCCTAACATAAGGCAGCCTAACATCTCGGATGTAGTATTTTACAACATTCCTGGCTGGTCGGCACCTACTTCTCGGTGGGAACATTATATACGTCTATTACTTAATATAACCTAACCTAACCGATCTAGCCCCTCGCTGGGAATGCTTTGTAGAATCACGTTCGTGTAGAACCGTACGTCTCGGTGGGAACATTATATACGTCTGTAACGTTATATATCCTAACATAAGGCAGCCTAACATCTCGGATGTAGTATTTTACGACATTCCTGGCGGGTCGGCCCCTACTTCTCGGTCGGGACGTTATATACGTCTATAACGTAATATAACCTAACCTAACACATCTAGCCCCTCGCTGGGAATGTTTTACGGAATCTCATTCGTGTCGGACCGTACCTCTCCGTGGGGACATTAGATACGTCTGTAACGTTATATATCCTAACCTAAGGCAACCTCACACCTCGGATGTAGTATTTTACAACATTTCTGGCAGGTTGAACCCTACTTCTTGGTGGGAACATTATATACGTCTATAACGTAATATAACCTAACCTAACACATCTAGCCCCTCGCTGGGAATGTTTTGTAGAATCCCGTTCGTGTAGCCCCGTACGTCTCGGTGGGAATATTATATACGTCTATAACGTTATATATCCTAACCTGAGGCAACCTAACAGCTCGGATGTAGTATTTTACAACATTCATGGCAGGTCGGCCGCTACTTTTCGGTGGCAACATTATATACGTCTATAACGTAATATAACCTAACCTAACCTATCTATCCCCTCGCTGGGAATGTTTTGTAGAATGCCGTTCGTGTAGACCCGTACCTCTCCGTGGGAACATTATGTACGTCTATAACGTTATATATCCTAACCTATGGCAACCTAACATCTGGAATGTAGTATTTTACAACATTCCTGGCTGGTCGGCCCCTACTTCTCGGTGGGAACATTATATACGTCTATTACTTAATATAACCTAACCTAACCCATCTAGCCCCTCGCTGGGAATGTTTTGTAGAATCACGTTCGTGTTGCTCCGTACGTCTCGGTGGGAACATTATATACGTCTATAACGTAATGAAACCTAACGTAACACATCTAGCTCCCCGCTGGGAATGTCTTGTATAATCCCGTTCGTGTAGAACCGTACGTCTCGGTGGAAACATTATATACGTCTGTAACGTTATATATCCTAACATAAGGCAGCCTAACATCTCGGATGTAGTATTTTACGACATTCCTGGCGGGTCGGCCCCTACTTCTCGGTCGGGACGTTATATACGTCTATAACGTAATATAACCCAACCTAACACATCTAGCCCCTCGCTGGGAATGTTTTGTAGAATCCCGTTCGTGTAGACCCGTACGTCTCGGTGGGAACATTATATACGTCTATAGCGTTATATATCCTAACATAAGGCAGCCTAACATCTCGGATGTAGTATTTTACAACATTCCTGGCTGGTCGGCCCCTACTTCTCGGTGGGAACATTATATACGTCTATTACTTAATATAACCTAACCTAACCGATCTAGCCCCTCGCTGGGAATGCTTTGTAGAATCACGTTCGTGTAGAACCGTACGTCTCGGTGGGAACATTATATACGTCTGTAACGTTATATATCCTAACATAAGGCAGCCTAACATCTCGGATGTAGTATTTTACGACATTCCTGGCGGGTCGGCCCCTACTTCTCGGTCGGGACGTTATATACGTCTATAACGTAATATAACCTAACCTAACCTATCCATCCCCTCGCTGGGAATGTTTGTAGAATCCCGTTCGTGTAGCCCCGTACCTCTCCGTGGTAACATTATATACGAATATAACGTTATATATCCTAACCTATGGCAACCTAACATCTGGAATGTAGTATTTTACAACATTCCTGGCTGGTCGGCCCCTACTTCTCGGTGGGAACATTATATACGTCTATTACTTAATATAACCTAACCTAACCGATCTAGCCCCTCGCTGGGAATGTTTTGTAGAATCACGTTCGTGTTGCTCCGTACGTCTCGGTGGGAACATTATATACGTCTATAACGTAATGTAACCTACCGTAACACATCTAGCTCCCCGCTGGGAATGTCTTGTATAATCCCGTTCGTGTAGAACCGTACGTCTCGGTGGAAACATTATATACGTCTGTAACGTTATATATCCTAACATAAGGCAGCCTAACATCTCGGATGTAGTATTTTACGACATTCCTGGCGGGTCGGCCCCTACTTCTCGGTCGGGACGTTATATACGTCTATAACGTAATATAACCTAACCTAACCTATCCATCCTCTCGCTGGGAATGTTTTGTAGAATCCCGTTCGTGTAGCCCCGTACCTCTCCGTGGTAACATTATATACGTCTATAACGTTATATATCCTAACCTATGGCAACCTAACATCTCGAATATAGTATTTTACAACATTCCTGGCGGGTCGGCCCCTACTTCTCGGTGGGAACATTATACAAGTCTATAACGTAATATAACCTAACCTAAACCATCTAGCCGCTCGCTGATAATGTTTTACAGATTCCCGGACGTGTCGGTTCGTACCTCTCCGTGGGGACATTAGATACGTCTATAACGTTATATATCCTAACCTAAGGCAACCTCACACATCGGATGTAGTATTTTACAACATTCCTGGCAGGTCGGACCCTACTTCTAGGTGGGAACATTATATACGTCTATAACGTAATATAACCTAACCTAACACATCTAGCCCCTCCCTGGGAATGTTTTGTAGAATCCCGTTCGTGTAGACCCGTACGTCTCGGTGGGAACATTATATACGTCTATAGCGTTATATATCCTAACATAAGGCAGCCTAACATCTCGGATGTAGTATTTTACAACATTCCTGGCGGGTCGGCCCCTACTTCTCGGTCGGGACGTTATATACGTCTATAACGTAATATAACCCAACCAACACATCTAGCCCCTCGCTGGGAATGTTTTGTAGAATCCCGTTCATGTAGACCCGTACGTCTCGGTGGGAACATTATATACGTCTATAGCGTTATATATCCTAACATAAGGCAGCCTAACATCTCGGATGTAGTATTTTACAACATTCCTGGCTGGTCGGCCCCTACTTCTCGGTGGGAACATTATATACGTCTATTACTTAATATAACCTAACCTAACCGATCTAGCCCCTCGCAGGGAATGCTTTGTAGAATCACGTTCGTGTAGAACCGTACGTCTCGGTGGGAACATTATATACGTCTGTAACGTTATATATCCTAACATAAGGCAGCCTAACATCTCGGATGTAGTATTTTACGACATTCCTGGCGGGTCGGCCCCTACTTCTCGGTCGGGACGTTATATACGTCTATAACGTAATATAACCTAACCTAACCTATCCATCCCCTCGCTGGGAATGTTTGTAGAATCCCGTTCGTGTAGCCCCGTACCTCTCCGTGGTAACATTATATACGAATATAACGTTATATATCCTAACCTATGGCAACCTAACATCTGGAATGTAGTATTTTACAACATTCCTGGCTGGTCGGCCCCTACTTCTCGGTGGGAACATTATATACGTCTATTACTTAATATAACCTAACCTAACCGATCTAGCCCCTCGCTGGGAATGTTTTGTAGAATCACGTTCGTGTTGCTCCGTACGTCTCGGTGGGAACATTATATACGTCTATAACGTAATGTAACCTACCGTAACACATCTAGCTCCCCGCTGGGAATGTCTTGTATAATCCCGTTCGTGTAGAACCGTACGTCTCGGTGGAAACATTATATACGTCTGTAACGTTATATATCCTAACATAAGGCAGCCTAACATCTCGGATGTAGTATTTTACGACATTCCTGGCGGGTCGGCCCCTACTTCTCGGTCGGGACGTTATATACGTCTATAACGTAATATAACCTAACCTAACCTATCCATCCTCTCGCTGGGAATGTTTTGTAGAATCCCGTTCGTGTAGCCCCGTACCTCTCCGTGGTAACATTATATACGTCTATAACGTTATATATCCTAACCTATGGCAACCTAACATCTCGAATATAGTATTTTACAACATTCCTGGCGGGTCGGCCCCTACTTCTCGGTGGGAACATTATACAAGTCTATAACGTAATATAACCTAACCTAAACCATCTAGCCGCTCGCTGATAATGTTTTACAGATTCCCGGACGTGTCGGTTCGTACCTCTCCGTGGGGACATTAGATACGTCTATAACGTTATATATCCTAACCTAAGGCAACCTCACACATCGGATGTAGTATTTTACAACATTCCTGGCAGGTCGGACCCTACTTCTAGGTGGGAACATTATATACGTCTATAACGTAATATAACCTAACCTAACACATCTAGCCCCTCCCTGGGAATGTTTTGTAGAATCCCGTTCGTGTAGACCCGTACGTCTCGGTGGGAACATTATATACGTCTATAGCGTTATATATCCTAACATAAGGCAGCCTAACATCTCGGATGTAGTATTTTACAACATTCCTGGCGGGTCGGCCCCTACTTCTCGGTCGGGACGTTATATACGTCTATAACGTAATATAACCCAACCAACACATCTAGCCCCTCGCTGGGAATGTTTTGTAGAATCCCGTTCATGTAGACCCGTACGTCTCGGTGGGAACATTATATACGTCTATAGCGTTATATATCCTAACATAAGGCAGCCTAACATCTCGGATGTAGTATTTTACAACATTCCTGGCTGGTCGGCCCCTACTTCTCGGTGGGAACATTATATACGTCTATTACTTAATATAACCTAACCTAACCGATCTAGCCCCTCGCAGGGAATGCTTTGTAGAATCACGTTCGTGTAGAACCGTACGTCTCGGTGGGAACATTATATACGTCTGTAACGTTATATATCCTAACATAAGGCAGCCTAACATCTCGGATGTAGTATTTTACGACATTCCTGGCGGGTCGGCCCCTACTTCTCGGTCGGGACGTTATATACGTCTATAACGTAATATAACCTAACCTAACCTATCCATCCCCTCGCTGGGAATGTTTGTAGAATCCCGTTCTTGTAGCCCCGTACCTCTCCGTGGTAACATTATATACGTATATAACGTTATATATCCTAACCTATGGCAACCTAACATCTGGAATGTAGTATTTTACAACATTCCTGGCTGGTCGGCCCCTACTTCTCGGTGGGAACATTGTATACGTCTATTACTTAATATAACCTAACCTAACCGATCTAGCCCCTCGCTGGGAATGTTTTGTAGAATCACGTTCGTGTTGCTCCGTACGTCTCGGTGGGAACATTATATACGTCTATAACGTAATGTAACCTAACGTAACACATCTAGCTCCCCGCTGGGAATGTCTTGTAGAATCCCGGTCGTGTAGAACCGTACGTCTCGGTGGAAACATTATATACGTCTGTAACGTTATATATCCTAACATAAGGCAGCCTAACATTTCGGATGTAGTATTTTACGACATTCCTGGCGGGTCGGCCCCTACTTCTCGGTCGGGACGTTATATACGTCTATAACGTAATATAACCTAACCTAACCTATCCATCCCCTCGCTGGGAATGTTTTGTAGAATCCCGTTCGTGTAGCCCCGTACCTCTCCGTCGTAACATTATATACGTCTATAACGTTATATATCCTAACCTAAGGCAACCTCACACCTCGGATGTAGTATTTTACAACATTCCTGGCAGGTCGGACCCTACTTCTAGGTGGGAACATTATATACGTCTATAACGTAATATAACCTAACCTAACACATCTAGCCCCTCCCTGGGAATGTTTTGTAGAATCCCGTTCGTGTAGACCCGTACGTCTCGGTGGGAACATTATATACGTCTATAGCGTTATATATCCTAACATAAGGCAGCCTAACATCTCGGATGTAGTATTTTACAACATTCCTGGCGGGTCGGCCCCTACTTCTCGGTCGGGACGTTATATACGTCTATAACGTAATATAACCTAACCTAACACATCTAGCCCCTCGCTGGGAATGTTTTGTAGAATCCCGTTCGTGTAGACCCGTACGTCTCGGTGGGTACATTATATACGTCCATAGCGTTATATATCCTAACATAAGGCAGCCTAACATCTCGGATGTGGTATTTTACAACATTCCTCGCTGGTCGGCCCCTACTTCTCGGTGGGAACATTATATACGTCTATTACTTAATATAACCTAACCTAACCGATCTAGCCCCTCGCTGGGAATGTTTTGTAGAATCACGTTCATGTAGAACCGTACGTCTCGGTGGGAACATTATATACGTCTATAACGTTATATATCCTAACATAAGGCAGCCTAACATCTCGGATGTAGTATTTTACGACATTCCTGTCGGGTCGGCCCCTACTTCTCGGTCGGGACGTTATATACGTCTATAACGTAATATAACCTAACCTAACCTATCCATCCCCTCGCTGCGAATGTTTGTAGAATCCCGATCCTGTAGCCCCGTACCTCTCCGTGGTAACATTATATACGTATATAACGTTATATATCCTAACCTATGGCAACCTAACATCTCGAATGTAGTATTTTACAACATTCCTGGCGGGTCGGCCCCTACTTCTCGGTGGGAACATTATACACGTCTATAACGTAATATAACCTAACCTAACCCATCTAGCCGCTCGCTGATAATGTTTTACAGAGTCCCGGACGTGTCGGTCCGTACCTCTCCGTGGGGACATTAGATACGTCTATAACGTTATATATCCTAACCTAAGGCAACCTCACACCTCGGATGTAGTATATTACAACGTTCCTGGCTGGTCGGCCCCTACTTCTCGGTGGGAACATTACATACGTCTATTACTTAATATAACCTAACCTAACCGATCTAGCCCCTCGTTGGGAATGTTTTGTAGAATCACGTTCGTGTAGAACCGTACGTCTCGGTGGGAACATTATATACGTCTGTAACGTTATATATCCTAACATAAGGCAGCCTAACATCTCGGATGTAGTATTTTACGACATTCCTGGCGGGTCGGCCCCTACTGCTCGGTCGGGACGTTATATACGTCTATAACGTAATATAACCTAACCTAACCTATCCATCCCCTCGCTGCGAATGTTTGTAGAATCCCGTTCGTGTAGCCCCGTACCTCTCCGTGGTAATATTATATACGTATATAACGTTATATATCCTAACCTATGGCAACCTAACATCTCGAATGTAGTATTTTACAACATTCCTGGCTGGTCGGCCCCTACTACTCGGTTGGAACATTATATACGTCTATAACGTAATATAACCTAACCTAACCCATCTAGCCCCTCGCTGATAATGTTTTACAGAATCACGGACGTGTCGGTCCGTACGTCTCGGTGGGAACATTATATACGTCTATAACGTTATATATCCTAACCTAAGGCAACCTAACATCTCGAATGTAGTATTTTGCAACATTCTTGGCGGGTCGGCCCCTACTTCTCGGTGGGAACATTATATACGTCTAGAACGTTGTATATCCTAACCTAAGGCAACCTAACATCTCAGATGTAGTATTTTACAACATTCCTGGCGGGTCGGACCCTACTTTTCGATGGCAACATTATATACGTCTATAACGTAATATAACCTAACCAAATCCATCCAGCCCTTAGCTCGTAATGTTTTACAGAATCTCATTCGTGTCGGACCGTACCTCTCCGTGGGGACGTTATATACGTCTATAACGTTATATATCCTAACATAAGGCAGCCTATCATCTCGGATGTAGTATTTTACAACATTCCTGGCGGGTCAGCCCCTACTTCTCGGTCGGGACGTTATATACGCCTATAACGTAATATAACCTAACCTAACCTATCCATCGCCTCGCTGGGAATGTTTTTTAGAATACCGTTCGTGTAGCCCCGTACCTCTCCGTGGGAATATTATATACGTCTATAACGTTACATATCCTAACCTAAGGCATCCTAACATCTCGGATGTAGTATTTTACAACATTCCTGGCGGGTCGGCCCCTACTTCTCGGTCGGGACGTTATATACGTACATAACGTTATATATCCTAACCTAAGGCAACCTAACATCTCGGATGTAGTATTTTACAACATTCCAGGCGGGTCGGCCCCTACTTGTCGGTGGGTATATTATATGCGTCTGTAACGTAATATAACCTAACCTAACCTACCTAGCACCTGGCTGGTAATGTTTTACAGAATCCCTGCCGTGTCGGACTGTACCTTTCCGTGGGAACATTATATACGTCTATAACGTTATATATCCTAACCTATGGCAACCTAACATCTCGAATGTAGTATTTTACAACATTCCTGCCGGGTCGGCCACTACTTCTCGGTGCGAACATTATATACGTCTATAACGTAATATAACCTATCCTAATCCATCTAGCCCCTCGCTGATAATGTTTTACAGTATCCCGGTCGCGTCGGGCCGTACGTCTCGGTGGGGACATTAGATACGTCTATAACGTTATATATCCTAACCTACGGCAACCTCACACCTCGGATGTAGTATTCTATAACATTCCTGGCGGGTCGGCCCCTACATCTAGGTGGGAACATTATATACGTCTATAACGTAATATAACCTAACCTAACCCATCTATCCCCTCGCTGTTAATGTTTTACAGAATCCCGGTCGTGTCGGTCCGTACCTCTCCGTGGGAACATTATATACGTCTATAACGTTATATATCCTAACCTAAGGCAACCTCACACATAGGATGTAGTACTTTACAACATTCCTGGCGGGTCGGAACCTACTTTTCGGTGGGAACATTATATACGTCTATAACGTGATATAACCTAACCTAACCTATCTATCCCCTCGCTGGGAATGTTTTGTAGAATCCCGTTCGTGTAGCCCCGTACGTCTCGGTGGGAACATTATATACGTCTGTAACGTTATATATCCTAACCGAAGGCAACTTAACATCTCGGATGTAGTATTTTCCAACATTCCTGGCGGGTCGGCCCCTACTTCTAGTTGGGAACATTATATACGTCTATAACGTAATATAACCTAACCCTACCCATCTAGCCCCTCGCTGGGAATGTTTTCTAGAATCCCGTTCGTCTAGCCCCGTACGTCTCTGTGGGAACATTATATACGTCTATAACGTTATATATCCTAACCTAAGGCAACCTAACATCTCGAATGTAGTATTTTACAATATTCCTGGCGGGTCGGCCCCTACTTGTCGGTGAGAATATTATATGCGTCTCTAACGTAATATAACCTAACCTAACCTACCTAGCGCCTGGCTGGTAATGTTTTACAGAATCCCTGACGTGTCGGACTGTACCTCTCCGTGGGGACATTAGATACGTCTATAACATAATATAACCTAACCTAACCTATCTATCCCCTCGCTGGGAATGTTCTGTAGAATCCCGTTCTTGTAGCCCCGTACGTCTCGGTGGGAACATTATATACGTCTATAACTTTATATATCCTATCCTAAGGCAACCTAACATCTCGGATGTAGTATTTTACAACATTCCTGGCGGGTCGGCCCCTACTTGTCGGTGAGAATATTATATGCGTCTCTAACGTAATATAACCTAACCTAACCTACCTAGCGCCTGGCTGGTAATGTTTTACAGAATCCCTGACGTGTCGGACTGTACCTCTCCGTGGGGACATTAGATACGTCTATAACGTTATATATCCTAACCTAAGGCAACCTCACACCTCGGATGTATTATTTTACAACATTCCTGGCGGGTCGGCCCCTACTTCTAGTTGGGAACATTATATTCGTCTATAACGTAATATAACCTAACCCTACCCATCTAGCCCCTCGCTGGGAATGTTTTCTAGAATCCCGTTCGTCTAGCCCCGTACGTCTCTGTGGGAACATTATATACGTCTATAACGTTATATATCCTAACCTAAGGCAACCTAACATCTCGAATGTAGTATTTTACAATATTCCTGGCGAGTTGGCACCTACTCCCCGGTGGGAACATTATATACGTCTATAACATAATATAACCTAATCTAACCTATCTATCCCCTCGCTGGGAATGTTTTGTAGAATCCCGTTCTTGTAGCCCCGTACGTCTCGGTGGGAACATTATATACGTCTATAACGTTATATATCCTAACCTAAGGCAACCTAACATCTTGGATGTAATATTTTACAACATTCCCGGCGGGTCGGACCCTATTTCTCGGTGGGAACATTATATACGTCTATAACGCTATATATCCTAACCTAAGGCAACCTAACATCTCGGATGTAGCATTTTACAACATTCCTGGCGGGTCGGCCCCTACTTGTCGGTGGGAATATTATATGCGTCTATAACGTAATATAACCTAACCTAACCTACCTAGCCCCTGGCTGGTAATGTTTTACAGAATCCCTGCTGTGTCGGACCGTACCTCTCCGTGGGGACATTAGATACGTCTATATCATTATATATCCTAACCTAAGGCAACCTCATACCTCGCATGTATTATTTTACAACATTCCTGGCAGGTCGTCTCCTACTTCTAGGTGGGAACATTATATTCGTCTATAGCGTAATATAACCTAACCTAACCCATCTAGCCCCTCGCTGGGAATGTTTTGTAGAATCCCGTTCGTGTAGCCCCGTACGTCTCGGTGGGAACATTATATACGTCTGTAACGTTATATATCCTAACCTAAGGCAACTTAACATCTCGGATGTAGTATTTTCCAACATTCCTGGCGGGTCGGCCACTACTTCTAGGTGGGAACATTATATTCGTCTATAACGTAATATAACCTAACCCTACCCATCTAGCCCCTCGCTGGGAATGTTTTCTAGAATCCCGTTCGTCTAGCCCCGTACGTCTCGGTGGGAACATTATATACGTCTATAACGTTATATATCCTAACCTAAGGCAACCTAACATCTCGAATGTAGTATTTTACAATATTCCTGGCGGGTCGGCACCTACTCCTCGGTGGGAACATTATATACGTCTATAACATAATATAACCTAACCTAACCTATCTATCCCCTCGCTGGGAATGTTCTGTAGAATCCCGTTCTTGTAGCCCCGTATGTCTCGGTGGGAACATTATATACGTCTATAACGTTATACATCCTAACCTAAGGCAACCTAACATCTCGGATGTAATATTTTACAACATTCCTGGCGGGTCGGTCCCTACTTCTCGGTGGGAACATTATATACGTCTATGACGTAATATAGCCTAACGTAACGCATCTAGCCCTTCGCTGGTAATGTTTTACAGAATCCCGGTCGTGTCGGTCCGTACCTCTCCGTGGGAACATTATATACGTCTATAACGTTATATATCCTAACCTAAGGCAACCTCACACATAGGATGTAGTATTTTACAACATTCCTGGCGGATCGGCACCTACTTTTCGGTGGGAACATTATATACGTCTATAACGTGATATAACCTAACCTAACCCATCTAGCCCCTCGCTGGGAATGTTTTGTAGAATCCCTTTCGTCTAGCCCCGTACGTCTCGGTGGGAACATTATATACGTCTATAACGTTATATATCCTAACCTAAGGCAACCTAACATCTCGAATGTTGTATTTTACAATATTCCTGGCGGGTCGGCACCTACTCCTCGGTGGGAACATTATATACGTCTATAACATAATATAACCTAACCTAACCTATCTATCCCCTCGCTGGGAATGTTCTGTAGAATCCCGTTCTTGTAGCCCCGTACGTCTCGGTGGGAACATTATATATGTCTGTAACGTTATATGTCCTAACCTAAGGCAATCTCACACCTCGGATTTAGTATTTTACAACATTCCTGGCAAGTCGGCCCCTACATCTAGGTGGGAACATTATATACGTCTATAACATAATATAACCTAACCTAACCTATCTATCCCCTCGCTGGGAATGTTCTGTAGAATCCCGTTCTTGTAGCCCCGTACGTCTCGGTGGGAACATTATATACGTCTATAACTTTATATATCCTATCCTAAGGCAACCTAACATCTCGGATGTAGTATTTTACAACATTCCTGGTGGGTCGGCCCCTACTTGTCGGTGAGAATATTATATGCGTCTCTAACGTAATATAACCTAACCTAACCTACCTAGCGCCTGGCTGGTAATGTTTTACAGAATCCCTGACGTGTCGGACTGTACCTCTCCGTGGGGACATTAGATACGTCTATAACGTTATATATCCTAACCTAAGGCAACCTCACACCTCGGATGTATTATTTTACAACATTCCTGGCGGGTCGGCCCCTACTTCTAGTTGGGAACATTATATTCGTCTATAACGTAATATAACCTAACCCTACCCATCTAGCCCCTCGCTGGGAATGTTTTCTAGAATCCCGTTCGTCTAGCCCCGTACGTCTCTGTGGGAACATTATATACGTCTATAACGTTATATATCCTAACCTAAGGCAACCTAACATCTCGAATGTAGTATTTTACAATATTCCTGGCGAGTTGGCACCTACTCCCCGGTGGGAACATTATATACGTCTATAACATAATATAACCTAATCTAACCTATCTATCCCCTCGCTGGGAATGTTTTGTAGAATCCCGTTCTTGTAGCCCCGTACGTCTCGGTGGGAACATTATATACGTCTATAACGTTATATATCCTAACCTAAGGCAACCTAACATCTTGGATGTAATATTTTACAACATTCCTGGCGGGTCGGACCCTATTTCTCGGTGGGAACATTATATACGTCTATAACGCTATATATCCTAACCTAAGGCAACCTAACATCTCGGATGTAGCATTTTACAACATTCCTGGCGGGTCGGCCCCTACTTGTCGGTGGGAATATTATATGCGTCTATAACGTAATATAACCTAACCTAACCTACCTAGCCCCTGGCTGGTAATGTTTTACAGAATCCCTGCTGTGTCGGACCGTACCTCTCCGTGGGGACATTAGATACGTCTATATCATTATATATCCTAACCTAAGGCAACCTCATACCTCGCATGTATTATTTTACAACATTCCTGGCAGGTCGTCTCCTACTTCTAGGTGGGAACATTATATTCGTCTATAGCGTAATATAACCTAACCTAACCCATCTAGCCCCTCGCTGGGAATGTTTTGTAGAATCCCGTTCGTGTAGCCCCGTACGTCTCGGTGGGAACATTATATACGTCTGTAACGTTATATATCCTAACCTAAGGCAAATTAACATCTCGGATGTAGTATTTTCCAACATTCCTGGCGGGTCGGCCACTACTTCTAGGTGGGAACATTATATTCGTCTATAGCGTAATATAACCTAACCTAACCCATCTAGCCCCTCGCTGGGAATGTTTTGTAGAATCCCGTTCGTCTAGCCCCGTACGTCTCGGTGGGAACATTATATACGTCTATAACGTTATATATCCTAACCTAAGGCAACCTAACATCTCGAATGTAGTATTTTACAATATTCCTGGCGGGTCGGCACCTACTCCTCGGTGGGAACATTATATACGTCTATAACATAATATAACCTAACCTAACCTATCTATCCCCTCGCTGGGAATGTTCTGTAGAATCCCGTTCTTGTAGCCCCGTATGTCTCGGTGGGAACATTATATACGTCTATAACGTTATACATCCTAACCTAAGGCAACCTAACATCTCGGATGTAATATTTTACAACATTCCTGGCGGGTCGGTCCCTACTACTCGGTGGGAACATTATATACGTCTATGACGTAATATAGCCTAACGTAACCCATCTAGCCCTTCGCTGGTAATGTTTTACAGAATCCCGGTAGTGTCGGCCCGTGCCTATCCGTGGGAACGTTATATACGTCTATAACGTTATACATCCTAACCTAAGGCAACCTCATACCTCGGATTTAGTATTTTACAACATTCCTGGCCGGCCGGCACCTACTTCTAGGTGGGAACACTATATACGTCTATAACGTAATATAACCTAACCTAACTCATCTAGCACCTCGCTGGGAATGTTTTGTAGAATCCCGTTCGTGTAGCCCCGTACGTCACGTTGGGAACATTATATATGTCTGTAACGTTATATGTCCTAACCTAAGGCAATCTCACAACTCGGATTTAGTATTTTACAACATTCCTGGCAAGTCGGCCCCTACATCTAGGTGGGAACATTATATACGTCTATAACGTAATATAACCTAACCTAACCCATCTAGCCCCTCGCTGTTAATGTTTTACAGAATCCCGGTCGTGTCGGTCCGTACCTCTCCGTGGGAACATTATATACGTCTATAACGTTATATATCCTAACCTAAGGCAACCTCACACATAGGATGTAGTATTTTACAACATTCCTGGCGGATCGGCACCTACTTTTCGGTGGGAACATTACATACGTCTATAACGTGATATAACCTAACCTAACCCATCTAGCCCCTCGCTGGGAATGTTTTGTAGAATCCCTTTCGTCTAGCCCCGTACGTCACGGTGGGAACATTATATACGTCTATAACGTTATATATCCTAACCTAAGGCAACCTTACACCTCGGATGTAGTATTTTGCAATATTCCTGGCGGGTCGGCACCTACTCCTCGGTGGGAACATTATATACGTCTATAACATAATATAACCTAACCTAACCTATCTATCCCCTCGCTGGGAATGTTTTGTAGAATCCCGTTCGTGTAGCCCCGTACGTCTCGGTGGGAACATTATATACGTCTGTAACGTTATATATCCTAACCTAAGGCAACTTAACATCTCGGATGTAGTATTTTCCAACATTCCTGGCGGGTCGGCCCCTACTTCTAGGTGGGAACATTATATACGTCTATGACGTAATATAGCCTAACGTAACCCATCTAGCCCTTCGCTGGTAATGTTTTACAGAATCCCGGTAGTGTCGGCCCGTGCCTATCCGTGGGAACGTTATATACGTCTATAACGTTATACATCCTAACCTAAGGCAACCTCACACCTCCGATTTAGTATTTTACAACATTCCTGGCCGGCCGGCCCCTACTTCTAGGTGGGAACACTATATACGTCTATAACGTAATATAACCTAACCTAACCCATCTAGCACCTCGCTGGGAATGTTTTGTATAATCCCGTTCGTGTAGCCCCGTACGTCACGGTGGGAACATTATATATGTCTGTAACGTTATATGTCCTAACCTAAGGCAATCTCACACCTCGGATGTAGTATTTTACAACATTCCTGGCAGGTCGGCCCCTACATCTAGGTGGGAACATTATATACGTCTATAACGTAATATAACCTAACCTAACCCATCTAGCCCCTCGCTGTTAATGTTTTACAGAATCTCGGTCGTGTCGGTCCGTACCTCTCCGTGGGAACATTATATACGTCTATAACGTTATATATCCTAACCTAAGGCAACCTCACACATAGGATGTAGTACTTTACAACATTCCTGGCGGGTCGGCACCTACTTTTCGGTGGGAACATTATATACGTCTATAACGTGATATAACCTAACCTAACCTATCTATCCCCTCGCTGGGAATGTTTTGTAGAATCCCGTTCGTGTAGCCCCGTACGTCTCGGTGGGAACATTATATACGTCTGTAACGTTATATATCCTAACCTAAGGCAACTTAACATCTCGGATGTAGTATTTTCCAACATTCCTGGCGGGTCGGCCCCTACTTCTAGTTGGGAACATTATATACGTCTATAACGTAATATAACCTAACCCTACCCATCTAGCCCCTCGCTGGGAATGTTTTCTAGAATCCCGTTCGTCTAGCCCCGTACGTCTCTGTGGGAACATTATATACGTCTATAACGTTACATATCCTAACCTAAGGCAACCTAACATCTCGAATGTAGTATTTTACAATATTCCTGGCGGGTCGGCCCCTACTTGTCGGTGAGAATATTATATGCGTCTCTAACGTAATATAACCTAACCTAACCTACCTAGCGCCTGGCTGGTAATGTTTTACAGAATCCCTGACGTGTCGGACTGTACCTCTCCGTGGGGACATTAGATACGTCTATAACGTTATATATCCTGACCTAAGGCAACCTCACACCTCGGATGTATTATTTTACAACATTCCTGGCGGGTCGGCCCCTACTTCTAGTTGGGAACATTATATTCGTCTATAACGTAATATAACCTAACCCTACCCATCTAGCCCCTCGCTGGGAATGTTTTCTAGAATCCCGTTCGTCTAGCCCCGTACGTCTCTGTGGGAACATTATATACGTCTATAACGTTATATATCCTAACCTAAGGCAACCTAACATCTCGAATGTAGTATTTTACAATATTCCTGGCGAGTTGGCACCTACTCCCCGGTGGGAACATTATATACGTCTATAACATAATATAACCTAATCTAACCTATCTATCCCCTCGCTGGGAATGTTTTGTAGAATCCCGTTCTTGTAGCCCCGTACGTCTCGGTGGGAACATTATATACGTCTATAACGTTATATATCCTAACCTAAGGCAACCTAACATCTTGGATGTAATATTTGACAACATTCCTGGCGGGTCGGACCCTATTTCTCGGTGGGAACATTATATACGTCTATAACGCTATATATCCTAACCTAAGGCAACCTAACATCTCGGATGTAGCATTTTACAACATTCCTGGCGGGTCGGCCCCTACTTGTCGGTGGGAATGTTATATGCGTCTATAACGTAATATAACCTAACCTAACCTACCTAGCCCCTGGCTGGTAATGTTTTACAGAATCCCTGCTGTGTCGGACCGTACCTCTCCGTGGGGACATTAGATACGTCTATATCATTATATATCCTAACCTAAGGCAACCTCATACCTCGCATGTATTATTTTACAACATTCCTGGCAGGTCGTCTCCTACTTCTAGGTGGGAACATTATATTCGTCTATAACGTAATATAACCTAACCTAACCCATCTAGCCACTCGCTGGGAATGTTTTGTAGAATCCCGTTCGTGTAGCCCCGTACGTCTCGGTGGGAACATTATATACGTCTATAACGTTATATATCCTAACCTAAGGCAACCTAACATCTCGAATGTAGTATTTTACAATATTCCTGGCGGGTCGGCACCTACTCCTCGGTGGGAACATTATATACGTCTATAACATAATATAACCTAACCTAACCTATCTATCCCCTCGCTGGGAATGTTCTGTAGAATCCCGTTCTTGTAGCCCCGTATGTCTCGGTGGGAACATTATATACGTCTATAACGTTATACATCCTAACCTAAGGCAACCTAACATCTCGGATGTAATATTTTACAACATTCCTGGCGGGTCGGTCCCTACTTCTCGGTGGGAACATTATATACGTCTATGACGTAATATAGCCTAACGTAACGCATCTAGCCCTTCGCTGGTAATGTTTTACAGAATCCCGGTAGTGTCGGCCCGTGCCTATCCGTGGGAACGTTATATACGTCTATAACGTTATACATCCTAACCTAAGGCAACCTCATACCTCGGATTTAGTATTTTACAACATTCCTGGCCGGCCGGCACCTACTTCTAGGTGGGAACACTATATACGTCTATAACGTAATATAACCTAACCTAACTCATCTAGCACCTCGCTGGGAATGTTTTGTAGAATCCCGTTCATGTAGCCCCGTACGTCACGGTGGGAACATTATATATGTCTGTAACGTTATATGTCCTAACCTAAGGCAATCTCACACCTCGGATTTAGTATTTTACAACATTCCTGGCAAGTCGGCCCCTACATCTAGGTGGGAACATTATATACGTCTATAACGTAATATAACCTAACCTAACCCATCTATCCCCTCGCTGGGAATGTTCTGTAGAATCCCGTTCTTGTAGCCCCGTACGTCTCGGTGGGAACATTATATACGTCTATAACGTTATATATCCTATCCTAAGGCAACCTAACATCTCGGATGTAGTATTTTACAACATTCCTGGCGGGTCGGCCCCTACTTGTCGGTGAGAACATTATATGCGTCTCTAACGTAATATAACCTAACCTAACCTACCTAGCGCCTGGCTGGTAATGTTTTACAGAATCCCTGCCGTGTCGGACTGTACCTCTCCGTGGGGACATTAGATACGTCTATAACGTTATATATCCTAACCTAAGGCAACCCAACATCTCGGATGTAATATTTTAAAACATTCCTGGCGGGTCGGGCCCTACTTTTCGGTGGCAACATTATATACATCTATAACGTAATATAACCTAACCTACCCCATCTAGTCCTTCGCTGGTAATGTTTTACAGAATCTAGTGTCGAACCGTACCTCTCCGTGGGGAAATTAGATACGTCTATAACGTTATATATCCTAACCTAAGGCAACCTCACACCTCGGATGTAGTATTTTACAACATTACTGGCAGGTCGGCCCCTACTTCTAGGTGGGAACATTATATTCGTCTATAACGTAATATAACCTAACCTAACTCATCTAGCCCCTCGCTGGGAATGTTTTGTAGAATCCCGTTCGTGTAGCCCCGTACGTCACGGTGGGAACATTATATATGTCTGTAACGTTATATGTCCTAACCTAAGGCAATCTCACACCTCGGATTTAGTATTTTACAACATTCCTGGCAAGTCGGCCCCTACATCTAGGTGGGAACATTATATACGTCTATAACGTAATATAACCTAACCTAACCCATCTAGCCCCTCGCTGTTAATGTTTTACAGAATCCCGGTCGTGTCGGTCCGTACCTCTCCGTGGGAACATTATATACGTCTATAACGTTATATATCCTAACCTAAGGCAACCTCACACATAGGATGTAGTATTTTATAACATTCCTGGCGGATCGGCACCTACTTTTCGGTGGGAACATTATATACGTCTATAACGTGATATAACCTAACCTAACCCATCTAGCCCCTCGCTGGGAATGTTTTGTAGAATCCCTTTCGTCTAGCCCCGTACGTCTCGGTGGGAACATTATATACGTCTATAACGTTATATATCCTAACCTAAGGCAACCTAACATTTCGAATGTTGTATTTTACAATATTCCTGGCGGGTCGGCACCTACTCCTCGGTGGGAACATTATATACGTCTATAACGTAATATAACCTAACCTAACCCATCTATCCCCTCGCTGGGAATGTTCTGTAGAATCCCGTTCTTGTAGCCCCGTACGTCTCGGTGGGAACATTATATACGTCTATAACGTTATATATCCTATCCTAAGGCAACCTAACATCTCGGATGTAGTATTTTACAACATTCCTGGCGGGTCGGCCCCTACTTGTCGGTGAGAACATTATATGCGTCTCTAACGTAATATAACCTAACCTACCCCATCTAGTCCTTCGCTGGTAATGTTTTACAGAATCTAGTGTCGAACCGTACCTCTCCGTGGGGAAATTAGATACGTCTATAACGTTATATATCCTAACCTAAGGCAACCTCACACCTCGGATGTAGTATTTTACAACATTACTGGCAGGTCGGCCCCTACTTCTAGGTGGGAACATTATATTCGTCTATAACGTAATATAACCTAACCTAACTCATCTAGCCCCTCGCTGGGAATGTTTTGTAGAATCCCGTTCGTGTAGCCCCGTACGTCACGGTGGGAACATTATATATGTCTGTAACGTTATATGTCCTAACCTAAGGCAATCTCACACCTCGGATTTAGTATTTTACAACATTCCTGGCAAGTCGGCCCCTACATCTAGGTGGGAACATTATATACGTCTATAACGTAATATAACCTAACCTAACCCATCTAGCCCCTCGCTGTTAATGTTTTACAGAATCCCGGTCGTGTCGGTCCGTACCTCTCCGTGGGAACATTATATACGTCTATAACGTTATATATCCTAACCTAAGGCAACCTCACACATAGGATGTAGTATTTTACAACATTCCTGGCGGATCGGCACCTACTTTTCGGTGGGAACATTATATACGTCTATAACGTGATATAACCTAACCTAACCCATCTAGCCCCTCGCTGGGAATGTTTTGTAGAATCCCTTTCGTCTAGCCCCGTACGTCTCGGTGGGAACATTATATACGTCTATAACGTTATATATCCTAACCTAAGGCAACCTAACATTTCGAATGTTGTATTTTACAATATTCCTGGCGGGTCGGCACCTACTCCTCGGTGGGAACATTATATACGTCTATAACATAATATAACCTAACCTAACCTATCTATCCCCTCGCTGGGAATGTTCTGTAGAATCCCGTTCTTGTAGCCCCGTACGTCTCGGTGGGAACATTATATACGTCTATAACGTTATATATCCTATCCTAAGGCAACCTAACATCTCGGATGTAGTATTTTACAACATTCCTGGCGGGTCGGCCCCTACTTGTCGGTGAGAACATTATATGCGTCTCTAACGTAATATAACCTAACCTAACCTACCTAGCGCCTGGCTGGTAATGTTTTACAGAATCCCTGCCGTGTCGGACTGTACCTCTCCGTGGGGACATTAGATACGTCTATAACGTTATATATCCTAACCTAAGGCAACCCAACATCTCGGATGTAATATTTTAAAACATTCCTGGCGGGTCGGGCCCTACTTTTCGGTGGCAATATTATATACGTCTATAACGTAATATAACCTAACCTACCCCATCTAGTCCTTCGCTGGTAATGTTTTACAGAATCTAGTGTCGAACCGTACCTCTCCGTGGGGAAATTAGATACGTCTATAACGTTATATATCCTAACCTAAGGCAACCTCACACCTCGGATGTAGTATTTTACAACATTACTGGCAGGTCGGCACCTACTTCTAGGTGGGAACAGTATATACGTCTATAACGTAATATAGCCTAATGTAACCTATCTATCCCCTCGCTGGGAATATTTTGTAGAATCCCGTTCGTGTAGCCCCGTATGTCTCGGTGTTAATATTATATGCGTCTATAACGTAATATAACCTAACCTATCCTACTTAGCCCCTGGCTGGTAATGTTTTACAGAATCCCTGCCGTTTCGGACCGTACCTCTCCGTGGGGACATTAGATACGTCTATAACGTTATACATCCTAACCTAAGGCAACCTCACACCTCGGATGTATTATTTTACAACATTCCTGGCGGGTCGGCCCCTACTTCTAGTTGGGAACATTATATTCGTCTATAACGTAATATAACCTAACCTACCCCATCTAGTCCTTCGCTGGTAATGTTTTACAGAATCTAGTGTCGAACCGTACCTCTCCGTGGGGAAATTAGATACGTCTATAACGTTATATATCCTAACCTAAGGCAACCTCACACCTCGGATGTAGTATTTTACAACATTACTGGCAGTTCGGCACCTACTTCTAGGTGGGAACAGTATATACGTCTATAACGTAATATAGCCTAATGTAACCTATCTATCGCCTCGCTGGGAATGTTTTGTAGAATCCCGTTCGTGTAGCCCCGTATGTCTCGGTGTTAATATTATATGCGTCTATAACGTAATATAACCTAACCTATCCTACTTAGCCCCTGGCTGGTAATGTTTTACAGAATCCCTGCCGTTTCGGACCGTACCTCTCCGTGGGGACATTAGATACGTCTATAACGTTATACATCCTAACCTAAGGCAACCTCACACCTCGGATGTATTATTTTACAACATTCCTAGCAGGTCGGCCCCTACTTCTAGGTGGGAACATTATATTCGTCTATAACGTAATATAACCTAACCTAACTCATCTAGCCCCTCGCTGGGAATGTTTTGTAGAATCCCGTTCGTCTAGCCCCGTACGTCTCGTTGGGAACATTATATACGTCTATAACGTTATATATCCTAACCTAAGGCAACCTAACATCTCCAATGTAGTATTTTACAATATTCCTAGCGGGTCGGCACCTACTCCTCGGTGGGAACATTATATACGTCTATAACATAATATAACCTAACCTAACCTATCTCTCCCCTCGCTGGGAATGTTTTGTAGAATCCCGTTCTTGTAGCACCGTACGTCTCGGTGGGAACATTATATACGTCTATAACGACATACATCCTAACCTGAGGCAACCTAACAGCTCGGATGTAGTATTTTACAACATTCATGGCAGGTCGGCCGCTACTTTTCGGTGGCAACATTATATACGTCTATAACGTAATATAACCTAACCTAACCTATCTATCCCCTCGCTGGGAATGTTTTGTAGAATGCCGTTCGTGTAGACCCGTACCTCTCCGTGGGAACATTATGTACGTCTATAACGTTATATATCCTAACCTATGGCAACCTAACATCTGGAATGTAGTATTTTACAACATTCCTGGCCGGCCGGCCCCTACTTCTAGGTGGGAACACTATATACTTCTATAACGTAATATAACCTAACCTAACCCATCTAGCACATCGCTGGGAATGTTTTGTAGAATCCCGTTCGTGTAGCCCCGTACGTCACGGTGGGAACATTATATATGTGTGTAACGTTATATGTCCTAACCTAAGGCAATCTCACACCTCGGATGTAGTATTTTACAACATTCCTGGCAGGTCGGCCCCTATATCTAGGTGGGAACATTATATACGTCTATAACGTAATATAACCTAACCTAACCCATCTAGCCCCTCGCTGTTAATGTTTTACAGAATCCCGGTCGTGTCGGTCCGTACCTCTCCGTGGGAACATTATATACGTCTATAACGTTATATATCCTAACCTAAGGCAACCTCACACATAGGATGTAGTATTTTACAACATTCCTGGCGGGTCGGCACCTACTTTTCGGTGGGAACATTATATTCGTCTATAACGTAATATAACCTAACCCCACCCATCTAGCCCCTCGCGGGGAATGTTTTGTAGAATCCCGTTCGTCTAGCCCCGTACGTCTCTGTGGGAACATTATATACGTCTATAACGTTATATATCCTAACCTAAGGCAACCTAACATCTCGAATGTAGTATTTTACAATATGCCTGGCGAGTTGGCACCTACTCCTCGGTGGGAACATTATATACGTCTATAACATAATATAACCTAATCTAACCTATCTATCCCCTCGCTGGGAATGTTTTGTAGAATCCCGTTCTTGTAGCCCCGTACGTCTCGGTGGGAACATTATATACGTCTATAACGTTATATATCCTAACCTAAGGCAACCTAACATCTTGGATGTAATATTTTACAACATTCCTGGCGGGTCGGACCCTATTTCTCGGTGGGAAAATTATATACGTCTATAACGCTATATATCCTAACCTAAGGCAACCTAACATCTCGGATGTAGCATTTTACAACATTCCTGGCGGGTCGGCCCCTACTTGTCGGTGGGAATATTATATGCGTCTCTAACGTAATATAACCTAACCTAACCCATCTAGCCCCTCGGTGGTAATGTTCTACAGAATCCCGACCGTGTCGGACCGTACCTCCCAGTGGGAACATTATATACGTCTATAACGTTATACATCTTAACCTAAGGCAACCTCACACCTCGGATGTAGTATTTTACAATATTCCTGGCGGGTCGGCACCTACTGCTCGGTGGGAACATTATATACGTCTATAACATAATATAACCTAACCTAACCTATCTATCCCCTCGCTGGGAATGTTCTGTAGAATCCCGTTCTTGTAGCCCCGTACGTCTCGGTGGGAACATTATATACGTCTATAACGTTATATATCCTATCCTAAGGCAACCTAACATCTTGGATGTAATATTTTACAACATTCCTGGCGGGTCGGACCCTATTTCTCGGTGGGAACATTATATACGTCTATAACGCTATATATCCTAACCTAAGGCAACCTAACATCTCGGATGTAGCATTTTACAACATTCCTGGCGGGTCGGCCCCTACTTGTCGGTGGGAATATTATATGCGTCTCTAACGTAATATAACCTAACCTAACCCATCTAGCCCCTCGGTGGTAATGTTCTACAGAATCCCGACCGTGTCGGACCGTACCTCCCAGTGGGAACATTATATACGTCTATAACGTTATACATCTTAACCTAAGGCATCCTCACACCTCGGATGTAGTATTTTACAATATTCCTGGCGGGTCGGCACCTACTGCTCGGTGGGAACATTATATACGTCTATAACATAATATAACCTAACCTAACCTATCTATACCCTCGCTGGGAATGTTCTGTAGAATCCCGTTCTTGTAGCCCCGTACGTCTCGGTGGGAACATTATATACGTCTATAACGTTATATATACTATCCTAAGGCAACCTAACATCTCGGATGTAGTATTTTACAACATTCCTGGCGGGTCGGCCCCTACTTGTCGGTGGGAATATTATATGCGTCTATAACGTAATATAACCGAACCTAACCTACCTAGCGCCTGGCTGGTAATGTGTTACAGAATCCCTGCCGTGTCGGACCGTACCTCTCCGTGGGGACATTAGATACGTCTATAACGTTATATATCCTAACCTAAGGTAACCTCACACCTCGGATGTATTATTTTACAACATTCCTGGCAGGTCGGACCCTACTTCTAGGTGGGAACATTATATTCGTCTATAACGTAATATAACCTAACCTAACCCATCTAGCCCCTCGCTGGGACTGTTTTGTAGAATCCCGTTCGTGTAGCCCCGTACGTCTCGGTGGGAACATTATATACGTCTATAACGTTATATATCCTAACCTAAGGCAACGTTACACCTCGGATGTAGTATTTTACAATATTCCTGGCCGGTCGGCACCTACTCCTCGGTGGGTAACATTATATACGTCTATAACATAATATAACCTAACCAAACCTATCTATCCCCTCGCTGGGAATGTTTTGTAGAATCCCGTTCGTGTAGCCCCGTACGTCTCGGTGGGAACATTATATACGTCTGTAACGTTATATATCCTAACCAAAGGCAACTTAACATCTCGGACGTAGTATTTTCCAACATTCCTGGCGGGTCGGCCCCTACTTCTAGGTGGGAACATTATATTCGTCTATGGCGTAATATAACCTAACCTAACCCATCTAGCCCCTCGCTGGGAATGTTTTGTAGAATCCCGTCCGTCTAGCCCCGTACGTCTCGGTGGGAACATTATATACGTCTATAACGTTATATATCCTAACCTAAGGCAACCTAACATCTCGGATGTAGCATTTTACAACATTCCTGGCGGGTCGGCCCCTACTTGTCGGTGGGAATATTATATGCGTCTATAACATAATATAACCTAACCTAACCTATCTATCCCCTCGCTGGGAATGTTCTGTAGAATCCCGTTCTTGTAGCCCCGTACGTCTCGGTGGGAACATTATATACGTCTGTAACGTTATATATCCTATCCTAAGGCAACCTAACATCTCGGATGTAGTATTTTACAACATTCCTGGCGGGTCGGCCCCTACTTGTCGGTGGGAATATTATATGCGTCTCTAACGTAATATAACCTAACCTAACCCATCTAGCCCCTCGCTGTTAATGTTTTACAGAATCCCGGTCGTGTCGGTCCGTACCTCTCCGTGGGAACATTATATACGTCTATAACGTTATATATCCTAACCTAAGGCAACCTCACACATAGGATGTAGTATTTTACAACATTCCTGGCGGGTCGGCACCTACTTTTCGGTGGGAACATTATATTCGTCTATAACGTAATATAACCTAACCCTACCCATCTAGCCCCTCGCGGGGAATGTTTTGTAGAATCCCGTTCGTCTAGCCCCGTACGTCTCTGTGGGAACATTATATACGTCTATAACGTTATATATCCTAACCTAAGGCAACCTAACATCTCGAATGTACTATTTTACAATATTCCTGGCGAGTTGGCACCTACTCCTCGGTGGGAACATTATATACGTCTATAACATAATATAACCTAATCTAACCTATCTATCCCCTCGCTGGGAATGTTTTGTAGAATCCCGTTCTTGTAGCCCCGTACGTCTCGGTGGGAACATTATATACGTCTATAACGTTATATATCCTAACCTAAGGCAACCTAACATCTTGGATGTAATATTTTACAACATTCCTGGCGGGTCGGACCCTATTTCTCGGTGGGAACATTATATACGTCTATAACGCTATATATCCTAACCTAAGGCAACCTAACATCTCGGATGTAGCATTTTACAACATTCCTGGCGGGTCGGCCCTTACTTGTCGGTGGGAATATTATATGCGTCTCTAACGTAATATAACCTAACCTAACCCATCTAGCCCCTCGGTGGTAATGTTCTACAGAATCCCGACCGTGTCGGACCGTACCTCCCAGTGGGAACATTATATACGTCTATAACGTTATACATCTCAACCTAAGGCATCCTCACACCTCGGATGTAGTACTTTACAATATTCCTGGCGGGTCGGCACCTACTGCTCGGTGGGAACATTATATACGTCTATAACATAATATAACCTAACCTAACCTATCTATCCCCTCGCTGGGAATGTTCTGTAGAATCCCGTTCTTGTAGCCCCGTACGTCTCGGTGGGAACATTATATACGTCTATAACGTTATATATCCTATCCTAAGGCAACCTAACATCTCGGATGTAGTATTTTACAACATTCCTGGCGGGTCGGCCCCTACTTGTCGGTGGGAATATTATATGCGTCTATAACGGAATATAACCGAACCTAACCTACCTAGCGCCTGGCTGGTAATGTTTTACAGAATCCCTGCCGTGTCGGACCGTATCTCTCCGTGGGGACATTAGATACGTCTATAACGTTATATATCCTAACCTAAGGCAACCTCACACCTCGGATGTATTATTTTACAACATTCCTGGCAGGTCGGCCCCTACTTCTAGGTGGGAACATTATATTCGTCTGTAACGTAATATAACCTAACCTAACCCATCTAGCCCCTCGCTGGGAATGTTTTGTAGAATCCCGTTCGTGTAGCCCCGTACGTCTCGGTGGGAACATTATATACGTCTATAACGTTATATATCCTAACCTAAGGCAACCTTACACCTCGGATGTAGTATTTTACAATATTCCTGGCGGGTCGGCACCTACTCCTCGGTGGGTAACATTACATACGTCTATAACATAATATAACCTAACCAAACCTATCTATCCCCTCGCTGGGAATGTTTTGTAGAATCCCGTTCGTGTAGCGCCGTACGTCTCGGTGGGAACATTATATACGTCTGTAACGTTATATATCCTAACCAAAGGCAACTTAACATCTCGGACGTAGTATTTTCCAACATTCCTGGCGGGTCGGCCCCTACTTCTAGGTGGGAACATTATATTCGTCTATAGCGTAATATAACCTAACCTAACCCATCTAGCCCCTCGCTGGGAATGTTTTGTAGAATCCCGTCCGTCTAGCCCCGTACGTCTCGGTGGGAACATTATATACGTCTATAACGTTATATATCCTAACCTAAGGCAACCTAACATCTCGGATGTAGCATTTTACAACATTCCTGGCGGGTCGGCCCCTACTTGTCGGTGGGAATATTATATGCGTCTATAACATAATATAACCTAACCTAACCTATCTATCCCCTCGCTGGGAATGTTCTGTAGAATCCCGTTCTTGTAGCCCCGTACGTCTCGGTGGGAACATTATATACGTCTATAACGTTATATATCCTATCCTAAGGCAACCTAACATCTCGGATGTAGTATTTTACAACATTCCTGGCGGGTCGGCCCCTACTTGTCGGTGGGAATATTATATGCGTCTCTAACGTAATATAACCTAACCTAACCCATCTAGCCCCTCGCTGTTAATGTTTTACAGAATCCCGGTCGTGTCGGTCCGTACCTCTCCGTGGGAACATTATATACGTCTATAACGTTATATATCCTAACCTAAGGCAACCTCACACATAGGATGTAGTATTTTACAACATTCCTGGCGGGTCGGCACCTACTTTTCGGTGGGAACATTATATTCGTCTATAACGTAATATAACCTAACCCTACCCATCTAGCCCCTCGCGGGGAATGTTTTGTAGAATCCCGTTCGTCTAGCCCCGTACGTCTCTGTGGGAACATTATATACGTCTATAACGTTATATATCCTAACCTAAGGCAACCTAACATCTCGAATGTACTATTTTACAATATTCCTGGCGAGTTGGCACCTACTCCTCGGTGGGAACATTATATACGTCTATAACATAATATAACCTAATCTAACCTATCTATCCCCTCGCTGGGAATGTTTTGTAGAATCCCGTTCTTGTAGCCCCGTACGTCTCGGTGGGAACATTATATACGTCTATAACGTTATATATCCTAACCTAAGGCAACCTAACATCTTGGATGTAATATTTTACAACATTCCTGGCGGGTCGGACCCTATTTCTCGGTGGGAACATTATATACGTCTATAACGCTATATATCCTAACCTAAGGCAACCTAACATCTCGGATGTAGCATTTTACAACATTCCTGGCGGGTCGGCCCCTACTTGTCGGTGGGAATATTATATGCGTCTCTAACGTAATATAACCTAACCTAACCCATCTAGCCCCTCGGTGGTAATGTTCTACAGAATCCCGACCGTGTCGGACCGTACCTCCCAGTGGGAACATTATATACGTCTATAACGTTATACATCTCAACCTAAGGCATCCTCACACCTCGGATGTAGTACTTTACAATATTCCTGGCGGGTCGGCACCTACTGCTCGGTGGGAACATTATATACGTCTATAACATAATATAACCTAACCTAACCTATCTATCCCCTCGCTGGGAATGTTCTGTAGAATCCCGTTCTTGTAGCCCCGTACGTCTCGGTGGGAACATTATATACGTCTATAACGTTATATATCCTATCCTAAGGCAACCTAACATCTCGGATGTAGTATTTTGCAACATTCCTGGCGGGTCGGCCCCTACTTGTCGGTGGGAATATTATATGCGTCTATAACGGAATATAACCGAACCTAACCTACCTAGCGCCTGGCTGGTAATGTTTTACAGAATCCCTGCCGTGTCGGACCGTATCTCTCCGTGGGGACATTAGATACGTCTATAACGTTATATATCCTAACCTAAGGCAACCTCACACCTCGGATGTATTATTTTACAACATTCCTGGCAGGTCGGCCCCTACTTCTAGGTGGGAACATTATATTCGTCTATAACGTAATATAACCTAACCTAACCCATCTAGCCCATCGCTGGGAATGTTTTGTAGAATCCCGTTCGTGTAGCCCCGTACGTCTCGGTGGGAACATTATATACGTCTATAACGTTATATATCCTAACCTAAGGCAACCTTACACCTCGGATGTAGTATTTTACAATATTCCTGGCGGGTCGGCACCTACTCCTCGGTGGGTAACATTACATACGTCTATAACATAATATAACCTAACCAAACCTATCTATCCCCTCGCTGGGAATGTTTTGTAGAATCCCGTTCGTGTAGCCCCGTACGTCTCGGTGGGAACATTATATACGTCTGTAACGTTATATATCCTAACCAAAGGCAACTTAACATCTCGGACGTAGTATTTTCCAACATTCCTGGCGGGTCGGCCCCTACTTCTAGGTGGGAACATTATATTCGTCTATAGCGTAATATAACCTAACCTAACCCATCTAGCCCCTCGCTGGGAATGTTTTGTAGAATCCCGTTCGTCTAGCCCCGTACGTCTCGGTGGGAACATTATATACGTCTATAACGTTATATATCCTAACCTAAGGCAACCTAACATCTCGAATGTAGTATTTTACAATATTCCTGGCGGGTCGGCACCTACTCCTCGGTGGGAACATTATATACGTCTATAACATAATATAACCTAACCTAACCTATCTATCCCCTCGCTGGGAATGTTTTGTAGAATCCCGTTCGTCTAGCCCCGTACGTCTCTGTGGGAACATTATATACGTCTATAACGTTATATATCCTAACCTAAGGCAACCTAACATCTCGAATGTAGTATTTTACAATATTCCTGGCGAGTTGGCACCTACTCCTCGGTGGGAACATTATATACGTCTATAACATAATATAACCTAATCTAACCTATCTATCCCCTCGCTGGGAATGTTTTGTAGAATCCCGTTCTTGTAGCCCCGTACGTCTCGGTGGGAACATTATATACGTCTATAACGTTATATATCCTAACCTAAGGCAACCTAACATCTTGGATGTAATATTTTACAACATTCCTGGCGGGTCGGACCCTATTTCTCGGTGGGAACATTATATACGTCTATAACGCTATATATCCTAACCTAAGGCAACCTAACATCTCGGATGTAGCATTTTACAACATTCCTGGCGGGTCGGCCCCTACTTGTCGGTGGGAATATTATATGCGTCTCTAACGTAATATAACCTAACCTAACCCATCTAGCCCCTCGGTGGTAATGTTCTACAGAATCCCGACCGTGTCGGACCGTACCTCCCAGTGGGAACATTATATACGTCTATAACGTTATACATCTTAACCTAAGGCATCCTCACACCTCGGATGTAGTACTTTACAATATTCCTGGCGGGTCGGCACCTACTGCTCGGTGGGAACATTATATACGTCTATAACATAATATAACCTAACCTAACCTATCTATCCCCTCGCTGGGAATGTTCTGTAGAATCCCGTTCTTCTAGCCCCGTACGTCTCGGTGGGAACATTATATACGTCTATAACGTTATATATCCTAACCTAAGGCAACCTCACACCTCGGATGTATTATTTTACAACATTCCTGGCAGGTCGGCCCCTACTTCTAGGTGGGAACATTATATTCGTCTATAACGTAATATAACCTAACCTAACCCATCTAGCCCCTCGCTGGGAATGTTTTGTAGAATCCCTTTCGTCTAGCCCCGTACGTCTCGGTGGGAACATTATATACGTCTATAACGTTATATATCCTAACCTAAGGCAACCTAACATCTCGAATGTAGTATTTTACAATATTCCTGGCGGGTCGGCACCTACTCCTCGGTGCGAACATTATATACGTCTATAACATAATATAACCTAACCTAACCTATCTATCCCCACGCTGGGAATGTTCTGTAGAATCCCGTTCTTGTAGCCCCGTACGTCTCGGTGGGAACATTATATACGTCTATAACATAATATAACCTAACCTAACCTATCTATCCCCTCGCTGGGAATGTTCTGTAGAATCCCGTTCTTGTAGCCCCGTACGTCTCGGTGGGAACATTATATACGTCTATAACGTTATATATCCTAACCTAAGGCAACCTAACATCTCGGATGTAGCATTTTACAACATTCCTGGCGGGTCGGCACCTACTGCTCGGTGGGAACATTATATACGTCTATAACATAATATAACCTAACCTAACCTATCTATCCCCTCGCTGGGAATGTTCTGTAGAATCCCGTTCTTGTAGCCCCGTACGTCTCGGTGGGAACATTATATACGTCTATAACGTTATATATCCTAACCTAAGGCAACCTAATTTCTCGGATGTAATATTTTACAACATTCCTGGCGGGTCGGCCCCTACTTCTCGGTGGGAACATTATATACGTCTATAACATAATATAACCTAACCTAACCTATCTATCCTCTCGCTGGGAATGTTCTGTAGAATCCCGTTCGTCTAGCCCCGTACGTCTCGGTGGGAACATTATATACGTCTATAACGTTATATATCCTAACCTAAGGCAACCTAACATCTCGAATGTAGTATTTTACAATATTCCTGGCGGGTCGGCACCTACTCCTCGGTGCGAACATTATATACGTCTATAACATAATATAACCTAACCTAACCTATCTATCCCCACGCTGGGAATGTTCTGTAGAATCCCGTTCTTGTAGCCCCGTACGTCTCGGTGGGAACATTATATACGTCTATAACATAATATAACCTAACCTAACCTATCTATCCCCTCGCTGGGAATGTTCTGTAGAATCCCGTTCTTGTAGCCCCGTACGTCTCGGTGGGAACATTATATACGTCTATAACGTTATATATCCTAACCTAAGGCAACCTAACATCTCGGATGTAGCATTTTACAACATTCCTGGCGGGTCGGCCCCTACTTGTCGGTGGGAATATTATATGCGTCTATAACATAATATAACCTAACCTAACCTATCTATCCCCTCGCTGGGAATGTTCTGTAGAATCCCGTTCTTGTAGCCCCGTACGTCTCGGTGGGAACATTATATACGTCTATAACGTTATATATCCTATCCTAAGGCAACCTAACATCTCGGATGTAGTATTTTACAACATTCCTGGCGGGTCGGCCCCTACTTGTCGGTGGGAATATTATATGCGTCTCTAACGTAATATAACCTAACCTAACCTACCTAGCGCCTGGCTGGTAATGTTTTACAGAATCCCTGCCGTGTCGGACTGTACCTCTCCGTGGGGACATTAGATACGTCTATAACGTTATATATCCTAACCTAAGGCAACCTCACACCTCGGATGTATTATTTTACAACATTCCTGGCAGGTCGGCCCCTACTTCTAGGTGGGAACATTATATTCGTCTATAACGTAATATAACCTAACCTAACCCATCTAGCCCCTCGCTGGGAATGTTTTGTAGAATCCCTTTCGTCTAGCCCCGTACGTCTCGGTGGGAACATTATATACGTCTATAACGTTATATATCCTAACCTAAGGCAACCTAACATCTCGAATGTAGTATTTTACAATATTCCTGGCGGGTCGGCACCTACTCCTCGGTGCGAACATTATATACGTCTATAACATAATATAACCTAACCTAACCTATCTATCCCCACGCTGGGAATGTTCTGTAGAATCCCGTTCTTGTAGCCCCGTACGTCTCGGTGGGAACATTATATACGTCTATAACATAATATAACCTAACCTAACCTATCTATCCCCTCGCTGGGAATGTTCTGTAGAATCCCGTTCTTGTAGCCCCGTACGTCTCGGTGGGAACATTATATACGTCTATAACGTTATATATCCTAACCTAAGGCAACCTAACATCTCGGATGTAGCATTTTACAACATTCCTGGCGGGTCGGCCCCTACTTGTCGGTGGGAATATTATATGCGTCTATAACATAATATAACCTAACCTAACCTATCTATCCCCTCGCTGGGAATGTTCTGTAGAATCCCGTTCTTGTAGCCCCGTACGTCTCGGTGGGAACATTATATACGTCTATAACGTTATATATCCAATCCTAAGGCAACCTAACATCTCGGATGTAGTATTTTACAACATTCCTGGCGGGTCGGCCCCTACTTGTCGGTGGGAATATTATATGCGTCTCTAACGTAATATAACCTAACCTAACCTACCTAGCGCCTGGCTGGTAATGTTTTACAGAATCCCTGCCGTGTCGGACTGTACCTCTCCGTGGGGACATTAGATACGTCTATAACGTTATATATCCTAACCTAAGGCAACCTCACACCTCGGATGTATTATTTTACAACATTCCTGGCAGGTCGGCCCCTACTTCTAGGTGGGAACATTATATTCGTCTATAACGTAATATAACCTAACCTAACCCATCTAGCCCCTCGCTGGGAATGTTTTGTAGAATCCCTTTCGTCTAGCCCCGTACGTCTCGGTGGGAACATTATATACGTCTATAACGTTATATATCCTAACCTAAGGCAACCTAACATCTCGAATGTAGTATTTTACAATATTCCTGGCGGGTCGGCACCTACTCCTCGGTGCGAACATTATATACGTCTATAACATAATATAACCTAACCTAACCTATCTATCCCCTCGCTGGGAATGTTTTGTAGAATCCCGTTCTTGTAGCCCCGTACGTCTCGGTGGGAACATTATATACGTCTATAACGTTATATATCCTAACCTAAGGCAACCTAACATCTCGAATGTAGTATTTTACAATATTCCTGGCGGGTCGGCACCTACTCCTCGGTGCGAACATTATATACGTCTATAACATAATATAACCTAACCTAACCTATCTATCCCCTCGCTGGGAATGTTTTGTAGAATCCCGTTCTTGTAGCCCCGTACGTCTCGGTGGGAACATTATATACGTCTATAACGTTATATATCCTAACCTAAGGCAACCTAACATCTCGGATGTAATATTTTACAACATTCCTGGCGGGTCGGCCCCTACTTCTCGGTGGGAACATTATATACGTCTATAACATAATATAACCTAACCTAACCTATCTATCCCCTCGCTGGGAATGTTCTGTAGAATACCGTTCTTGTAGCCCCGTACGTCTCGGTGGGAACATTATATACGTCTATAACGTTATATATCCTAACCTAAGGCAACCTAACATCTCGGATGTAATATTTTACAACATTCCTGGCGGGTCGGCCCCTATTTCTCGGTGGGAACATTATATACGTCTCTAACGTAATATAACCTAACCTAACCCATCTAGCCCCTCGCTGGTAATGTTCTGCAGAATCCCGACCGTGTCGGACCGTACCTCCCAGTGGGAATATTATATACGTCTATAACGTTATACATCCTAAGCTAAGGCAACCTCACACCTCGGATGTAGTATTTTACAATATTCCTGGCGGGTCGGCAACCACTCCTCGGTGCGAACATTATATACGTCTATAACATAATATAACCTAACCTAACCTATCTATCCCCTCGCTGGGAATGTTCTGTAGAATCCAGTTCTTGTAGCCCCGTACGTCTCGGTGGGAACATTATATACGTCTATAACGTTATATATCCTAACCTAAGGCAGCCTAACATCTCGGATGTAATATTTTACAACATTTCTGGCGGTTCGGCCCCTACTTCTAGGTGGGAACACTATATACGTCTATAACGTAATATAACCTAACCTAACCCATCTAGCACCTCGCTGGGAATGTTTTGTAGAATCCCGTTCGTGTAGCCCCGTACGTCACGGTGGGAACATTATATATGTCTGTAACGTTATATATCCTAACCTAAGGCAACCTAACATCTCGGATGTAGTATTTTACAAAATTCCTGGCGGGTCGGCCCCTACTTGTCGGTGGGAATATTATATGCGTCTATAACGTCATATAACCTAACCTAACCTACCTAGCCCCTGGATGGTAATGTTTTACAGAATCCCTGCCGTGTCGGACCGTACCTCTCCGTGGGGACATTAGATACGTCTATAACATTATATATCCTAACCTAAGGCAACCTCATATCTCGGATGTACTATTTTACAACATTCCTGGCAGGTCGGCCCCTACTTCTAGGTGGGAACATTATATACGTCTATAACGTAATATAATCTAACCTAACCCATCAAGCCCGTCGCTGGGAATGTTTTGTAGAATCCCGCTCGTGTAGTCCAGTACGCCTCGGTGGAAACATTATATACGTCTATAACGTTATATATCCTAACCTAAGGCAACCTAACATCTCGGATGTAATATTTTACAACATTCCTGGCGGGTCGGCCCCTACTTCTCGGTGGGAACATTATATACGTCTATAACATAATATAACCTAACCTAACCTATCTATCCCCTCGCTGGGAATGTTCTGTAGAATCCCGTTCTTGTAGCCCCGTACGTCTCGGTGGGAACATTATATACGTCTATAACGTTATATATCCTAACCTAAGGCAACCTAACATCTCGGATGTAATATTTTACAACAGTCCTGGCGGGTCGGCCCCTACTTCTCGGTGGGAACATTATATACGTCTATGACGTAATATAACTTAACCTAACCCATCTAGCCCCTCGGTGGTAATGTTCTACAGAATCCCGACCGTGTCGGACCGTACCTACCAGTGGGAACATTATATACGTCTATAACGTTATACATCTTAACCTAAGGCAACCTCACACCTCGGATGTAGTATTTTACAATATTCCTGGCGGGTCGGCACCTACTTCTCGGTGGGAACATTATATACGTCTATAACATAATATAACCTAACCTAACCTATCTATCCCCTCGCTGGGAATGTTCTGTAGAATCCCGGTCTTGTAGCCCCGTACGTCTCGGTGGGAACATTATATACGTCTATAACGTTATATATCCTAACCTAAGGCAACCTAACATCTCGGATGTAATATTTTACAACATTCCTGGAGGGTCGGCCCCTACTTCTCGGTGGGAACATTATATACGTCTATAACATAATATAACCTAACCTAACCTATCTATCCCCTCGCTGGGAATGTTCTGTAGAATACCGTTCTTGTAGCCCCGTACGTCTCGGTGGGAACATTATATACGTCTATAACGTTATATATCCTAACCTAAGGCAACCTAACATCTCGGATGTAATATTTTACAACATTCCTGGCGGGTCGGCCCCTATTTCTCGGTGGGAACATTATATACGTCTCTAACGTAATATAACCTAACCTAACCCATCTAGCCCCTCGCTGGTAATGTTCTGCAGAATCCCGACCGTGTCGGACCGTACCTCCCAGTGGGAATATTATATACGTCTATAACGTTATACATCTTAACCTAAGGCAACCTCACACCTCGGATGTAGTATTTTACAATATTCCTGGCGGGTCGGCACCTACTGCTCGGTGGGAACATTATATACGTCTATAACATAATATAACCTAACCTAACCTATCTATCCCCTCGCTGGGAATGTTCTGTAGAATCCCGTTCTTGTAGCCCCGTACGTCTCCGTGGGGACACTAGATACGTCTATAACGTTATATATCCTAACCTAAGGCAACCTCACACCTCGGATGTATTATTTTACAACATTCCTGGCAGGTCGGCCCCTACTTCTAGGTGGGAACATTATATTCGTCTATAACGTAATATAACCTAACCTAACCCATCTAGCCCCTCGCTGGGAATGTTTTGTAGAATCCCTTTCGTCTAGCCCCGTACGTCTCGGTGGGAACATTATATACGTCTATAACGTTATATATCCTAACCTAAGGCAACCTAACATCTCGAATGTAGTATTTTACAATATTCCTGGCGGGTCGGCACCTACTCCTCGGTGCGAACATTATATACGTCTATAACATAATATAACCTAACCTAACCTATCTATCCCCACGCTGGGAATGTTCTGTAGAATCCCGTTCTTGTAGCCCCGTACGTCTCGGTGGGAACATTATATACGTCTATAACATAATATAACCTAACCTAACCTATCTATCCCCTCGCTGGGAATGTTCTGTAGAATCCCGTTCTTGTAGCCCCGTACGTCTCGGTGGGAACATTATATACGTCTATAACGTTATATATCCTAACCTAAGGCAACCTAACATCTCGGATGTAGCATTTTACAACATTCCTGGCGGGTCGGCCCCTACTTGTCGGTGGGAATATTATATGCGTCTATAACATAATATAACCTAACCTAACCTATCTATCCCCACGCTGGGAATGTTCTGTAGAATCCCGTTCTTGTAGCCCCGTACGTATCGGTGGGAACATTATATACGTCTATAACGTTATATATCCTATCCTAAGGCAACCTAACATCTCGGATGTAGTATTTTACAACATTCCTGGCGGGTCGGCCCCTACTTGTCGGTGGGAATATTATATGCGTCTCTAACGTAATATAACCTAACCTAACCTACCTAGCGCCTGGCTGGTAATGTTTTACAGAATCCCTGCCGTGTCGGACTGTACCTCTCCGTGGGGACATTTGATACGTCTATAACGTTATATATCCTAACCTAAGGCAACCTCACACCTCGGATGTATTATTTTACAACATTCCTGGCAGGTCGGCCCCTACTTCTAGGTGGGAACATTATATTCGTCTATAACGTAATATAACCTAACCTAACCCATCTAGCCCCTCGCTGGGAATGTTTTGTAGAATCCCTTTCGTCTAGCCCCGTACGTCTCGGTGGGAACATTATATACGTCTATAACGTTATATATCCTAACCTAAGGCAACCTAACATCTCGAATGTAGTATTTTACAACATTCCTGGCGGGTCGGCCCCTACTTCTCGGTGCGAACATTATATACGTCTATAACATAATATAACCTAACCTAACCTATCTATCCCCTCGCTGGGAATGTTTTGTAGAATCCCGTTCTTGTAGCCCCGTACGTCTCGGTGGGAACATTATATACGTCTATCACGTTATATATCCTAACCTAAGGCAACCTAACATCTCGGATGTAATATTTTACAACATTCCTGGCGGGTCGGCCCCTACTTCTCGGTGGGAACATTATATACGTCTATAACATAATATAACCTAACCTAACCTATCTATCCCCTCGCTGGGAATGTTCTGTAGAATACCGTTCTTGTAGCGCCGTACGTCTCGGTGGGAACATTATATACGTCTATAACGTTATATATCCTAACCTGAGGCAACCTAACATCTCGGATGTAATATTTTACAACATTCCTGGCGGGTCGGCCCCTATTTCTCGGTGGGAACATTATATACGTCTCTAACGTAATATAACCTAACCTAACCCATCTAGCCCCTCGCTGGTAATGTTCTGCAGAATCCCGACCGCGTCGGACCGTACCTCCCAGTGGGAATATTATATACGTCTATAACGTTATACATCCTAAGCTAAGGCAACCTCACACCTCGGATGTAGTATTTTACAATATTCCTGGCGGGTCGGCAACCACTCCTCGGTGCGAACATTATATACGTCTATAACATAATATAACCTAACCTAACCTATCTATCCCCTCGCTGGGAATGTTCTGTAGAATCCCGTTCTTGTAGCCCCGTACGTCTCGGTGGGAACATTATATACGTCTATAACGTTATATATCCTAACCTAAGGCAGCCTAACATCTCGGATGTAATATTTTACAACATTTCTGGCGGTTCGGCCCCTACTTCTAGGTGGGAACACTATATACGTCTATAACGTAATATAACCTAACCTAACCCATCTAGCACCTCGCTGGGAATGTTTTGTAGAATCCCGTTCGTGTAGCCCCGTACGTCACGGTGGGAGCATTATATATGTCTGTAACGTTATATGTCCTAACCTAAGGCAATCTCACACCTCGGGTGTAGTATTTTACAACATTCCTGGCAGGTCGGCCCCTACTTCTAGGTGGGAACATTATATACGTCTATAACGTAATATAACCTAACCTAACCCATCAAGCCCGTCGCTGGGAATGTTTTGTAGAATCCCGCTCGTGTAGGCCAGTACGTCTCGGTGGGAACATTATATACGTCTATAACGTTATATATCCTAACCTAAGGCAACCTAACATCTCGGATGTAGTATTTTACAAAATTCCTGGCGGGTCGGCCCCTACTTGTCGGTGGGAATATTATATGCGTCTATAACGTAATATAACCTAACCTAACCTACCTAGCCCCTGGATGGTAATGTTTTACAGAATCCCTGCCGTGTCGGACCGTACCTCTCCGTGGGGACATTAGATACGTCTATAACATTATATATCCTAACCTAAGGCAACCTCATACCTCGGATGTATTATTTTACAACATTCCTGGCAGGTCGGCCCCTACTTCTAGGTGGGAACATTATATACGTCTATAACGTAATATAATCTAACCTAACCCATCTAGCCCCTCGGTGGTAATGTTCTACAGAATCCCGACCGTGTCGGACCGTACCTACCAGTGGGAACATTATATACGTCTATAACGTTATACATGTTAACCTAAGGCAACCTCACACCTCGGATGTAGTATTTTACAATATTCCTGGCGGGTCGGCACCTACTGCTCGGTGGGAACATTATATACGTCTATAACATAATATAACCTAACCTAACCTATCTATCCCCTCGCTGGGAATGTTCTGTAGAATCCCGTTCTTGTAGCCCCGTACGTCTCGGTGGGAACATTATATACGTCTATAACGTTATATGTCCTAACCTAAGGCAATCTCACACCTCGGGTGTAGTATTTTACAACATTCCTGGCAGGTCGGCCCCTACTTCTAGGTGGGAACATTATATACGTCTATAACGTAATATAACCTAACCTAACCCATCAAGCCCGTCGCTGGGAATGTTTTGTAGAATCCCGCTCGTGTAGCCCCGTACGTATCGGTGGGAACATTATATACGTCTATAACGTTATATATCCTATCCTAAGGCAACCTAACATCTCGGATGTAGTATTTTACAACATTCCTGGCGGGTCGGCCCCTACTTGTCGGTGGGAATATTATATGCGTCTCTAACGTAATATAACCTAACCTAACCTACCTAGCGCCTGGCTGGTAATGTTTTACAGAATCCCTGCCGTGTCGGACTGTACCTCTCCGTGGGGACATTTGATACGTCTATAACGTTATATATCCTAACCTAAGGCAACCTCACACCTCGGATGTATTATTTTACAACATTCCTGGCAGGTCGGCCCCTACTTCTAGGTGGGAACATTATATTCGTCTATAACGTAATATAACCTAACCTAACCCATCTAGCCCCTCGCTGGGAATGTTTTGTAGAATCCCTTTCGTCTAGCCCCGTACGTCTCGGTGGGAACATTATATACGTCTATAACGTTATATATCCTAACCTAAGGCAACCTAACATCTCGAATGTAGTATTTTACAACATTCCTGGCGGGTCGGCCCCTACTTCTCGGTGCGAACATTATATACGTCTATAACATAATATAACCTAACCTAACCTATCTATCCCCTCGCTGGGAATGTTTTGTAGAATCCCGTTCTTGTAGCCCCGTACGTCTCGGTGGGAACATTATATACGTCTATCACGTTATATATCCTAACCTAAGGCAACCTAACATCTCGGATGTAATATTTTACAACATTCCTGGCGGGTCGGCCCCTACTTCTCGGTGGGAACATTATATACGTCTATAACATAATATAACCTAACCTAACCTATCTATCCCCTCGCTGGGAATGTTCTGTAGAATACCGTTCTTGTAGCGCCGTACGTCTCGGTGGGAACATTATATACGTCTATAACGTTATATATCCTAACCTGAGGCAACCTAACATCTCGGATGTAATATTTTACAACATTCCTGGCGGGTCGGCCCCTATTTCTCGGTGGGAACATTATATACGTCTCTAACGTAATATAACCTAACCTAACCCATCTAGCCCCTCGCTGGTAATGTTCTGCAGAATCCCGACCGCGTCGGACCGTACCTCCCAGTGGGAATATTATATACGTCTATAACGTTATACATCCTAAGCTAAGGCAACCTCACACCTCGGATGTAGTATTTTACAATATTCCTGGCGGGTCGGCAACCACTCCTCGGTGCGAACATTATATACGTCTATAACATAATATAACCTAACCTAACCTATCTATCCCCTCGCTGGGAATGTTCTGTAGAATCCCGTTCTTGTAGCCCCGTACGTCTCGGTGGGAACATTATATACGTCTATAACGTTATATATCCTAACCTAAGGCAGCCTAACATCTCGGATGTAATATTTTACAACATTTCTGGCGGTTCGGCCCCTACTTCTAGGTGGGAACACTATATACGTCTATAACGTAATATAACCTAACCTAACCCATCTAGCACCTCGCTGGGAATGTTTTGTAGAATCCCGTTCGTGTAGCCCCGTACGTCACGGTGGGAGCATTATATATGTCTGTAACGTTATATGTCCTAACCTAAGGCAATCTCACACCTCGGGTGTAGTATTTTACAACATTCCTGGCAGGTCGGCCCCTACTTCTAGGTGGGAACATTATATACGTCTATAACGTAATATAACCTAACCTAACCCATCAAGCCCGTCGCTGGGAATGTTTTGTAGAATCCCGCTCGTGTAGGCCAGTACGTCTCGGTGGGAACATTATATACGTCTATAACGTTATATATCCTAACCTAAGGCAACCTAACATCTCGGATGTAGTATTTTACAAAATTCCTGGCGGGTCGGCCCCTACTTGTCGGTGGGAATATTATATGCGTCTATAACGTAATATAACCTAACCTAACCTACCTAGCCCCTGGATGGTAATGTTTTACAGAATCCCTGCCGTGTCGGACCGTACCTCTCCGTGGGGACATTAGATACGTCTATAACATTATATATCCTAACCTAAGGCAACCTCATACCTCGGATGTATTATTTTACAACATTCCTGGCAGGTCGGCCCCTACTTCTAGGTGGGAACATTATATACGTCTATAACGTAATATAATCTAACCTAACCCATCTAGCCCCTCGGTGGTAATGTTCTACAGAATCCCGACCGTGTCGGACCGTACCTACCAGTGGGAACATTATATACGTCTATAACGTTATACATGTTAACCTAAGGCAACCTCACACCTCGGATGTAGTATTTTACAATATTCCTGGCGGGTCGGCACCTACTGCTCGGTGGGAACATTATATACGTCTATAACATAATATAACCTAACCTAACCTATCTATCCCCTCGCTGGGAATGTTCTGTAGAATCCCGTTCTTGTAGCCCCGTACGTCTCGGTGGGAACATTATATACGTCTATAACGTTATATATCCTAACCTAAGGCAACCTAACATCTCGGATGTAATATTTTACAACATTCCTGGCGGGTCGGCCCCTACTTCTCGGTGGGAACATTATATACGTCTATAACATAATATAACCTAACCTAACCTATCTATCCCCTCGCTGGGAATGTTCTGTAGAATCCCGTTCGTCTAGCCCCGTACGTCTCGGTGGGAACATTATATACGTCTATAACGTTATATATCCTAACCTAAGGCAACCTAACATCTCGAATGTAGTATTTTACAATATTCCTGGCGGGTCGGCACCTACTCCTCGGTGGGAACATTATATACGTCTATAACATAATATAACCTAACCTAACCTATCTATCCCCTCGCTGGGAATGTTCTGTAGAATCCCGTTCTTGTAGCCCCGTACGTCTCGGTGGGAACATTATATACGTCTATAACGTTATATATCCTATCCTAAGGCAACCTAACATCTCGGATGTAGTATTTTACAACATTCCTGGCGGGTCGGCCCCTACTTGTCGGTGAGAATATTATATGCGTCTCTGACGTAATATAACCTAACCTAACCTACCTAGCGCAGGCTGGTAATGTTTTACAGAATCCCTGCCGTGTCGGACCGTACCTCTCCGTGGGGACATTAGATACGTCTATAACGTTATATATCCTAACCTAAGGCAACCTCACACCTCGGATGTATTATTTTACAACATTCCTGGCAGGTTGGCCCCTACTTCTAGGTGGGAACATTATATTCGTCTATAACGTAATATAACCTAACCTAACCCATCTAGCCCCTCGCTGGGAATGTTTTGTAGAATCCCTTTCGTCTAGCCCCGTACGTCTCGGTGGGAACATTATATACGTCTATAACGTTATATATCCTAACCTAAGGCAACCTAACATCTCGAATGTAGTATTTTACAATATTCCTGGCGGGTCGGCACCTACTCCTCGGTGCGAACATTATATACGTCTATAACATAATATAACCTAACCTAACCTATCTATCCCCACGCTGGGAATGTTCTGTAGAATCCCGTTCCTGTAGCCCCGTATGTCTCGGTGGGAACATTATATGCGTCTATAACATAATATAACCTAACCTAACCTATCTATCCCCTCGCTGGGAATGTTCTGTAGAATCCCGTTCTTGTAGCCCCGTACGTCTCGGTGGGAACATTATATACGTCTATAACGTTATATATCCTAACCTAAGGCAACCTAACATCTCGGATGTAATATTTTACAACAGTCCTGGCGGGTCGGCCCCTACTTCTCGGTGGGAACATTATATACGTCTATGACGTAATATAACTTAACCTAACCCATCTAGCCCCTCGGTGGTAATGTTCTACAGAATCCCGACCGTGTCGGACCGTACCTACCAGTGGGAACATTATATACGTCTATAACGTTATACATCTTAACCTAAGGCAACCTCACACCTCGGATGTAGTATTTTACAATATTCCTGGCGGGTCGGCACCTACTTCTCGGTGGGAACATTATATACGTCTATAACATAATATAACCTAACCTAACCTATCTATCCCCTCGCTGGGAATGTTCTGTAGAATCCCGTTCTTGTAGCCCCGTACGTCTCGGTGGGAACATTATATACGTCTATAACGTTATATATCCTAACCTAAGGCAACCTAACATCTCGGATGTAATATTTTACAACATTCCTGGAGGGTCGGCCCCTACTTCTCGGTGGGAACATTATATACGTCTATAACATAATATAACCTAACCTAACCTATCTATCCCCTCGCTGGGAATGTTCTGTAGAATACCGTTCTTGTAGCCCCGTACGTCTCGGTGGGAACATTATATACGTCTATAACGTTATATATCCTAACCTAAGGCAACCTAACATCTCGGATGTAATATTTTACAACATTCCTGGCGGGTCGGCCCCTATTTCTCGGTGGGAACATTATATACGTCTCTAACGTAATATAACCTAACCTAACCCATCTAGCCCCTCGCTGGTAATGTTCTGCAGAATCCCGACCGTGTCGGACCGTACCTCCCAGTGGGAATATTATATACGTCTATAACGTTATACATCTTAACCTAAGGCAACCTCACACCTCGGATGTAGTATTTTACAATATTCCTGGCGGGTCGGCACCTACTGCTCGGTGGGAACATTATATACGTCTATAACATAATATAACCTAACCTAACCTATCTATCCCCTCGCTGGGAATGTTCTGTAGAATCCCGTTCTTGTAGCCCCGTACGTCTCCGTGGGGACACTAGATACGTCTATAACGTTATATATCCTAACCTAAGGCAACCTCACACCTCGGATGTATTATTTTACAACATTCCTGGCAGGTCGGCCCCTACTTCTAGGTGGGAACATTATATTCGTCTATAACGTAATATAACCTAACCTAACCCATCTAGCCCCTCGCTGGGAATGTTTTGTAGAATCCCTTTCGTCTAGCCCCGTACGTCTCGGTGGGAACATTATATACGTCTATAACGTTATATATCCTAACCTAAGGCAACCTAACATCTCGAATGTAGTATTTTACAATATTCCTGGCGGGTCGGCACCTACTCCTCGGTGCGAACATTATATACGTCTATAACATAATATAACCTAACCTAACCTATCTATCCCCACGCTGGGAATGTTCTGTAGAATCCCGTTCTTGTAGCCCCGTACGTCTCGGTGGGAACATTATATACGTCTATAACATAATATAACCTAACCTAACCTATCTATCCCCTCGCTGGGAATGTTCTGTAGAATCCCGTTCTTGTAGCCCCGTACGTCTCGGTGGGAACATTATATACGTCTATAACGTTATATATCCTAACCTAAGGCAACCTAACATCTCGGATGTAGCATTTTACAACATTCCTGGCGGGTCGGCCCCTACTTGTCGGTGGGAATATTATATGCGTCTATAACATAATATAACCTAACCTAACCTATCTATCCCCACGCTGGGAATGTTCTGTAGAATCCCGTTCTTGTAGCCCCGTACGTATCGGTGGGAACATTATATACGTCTATAACGTTATATATCCTATCCTAAGGCAACCTAACATCTCGGATGTAGTATTTTACAACATTCCTGGCGGGTCGGCCCCTACTTGTCGGTGGGAATATTATATGCGTCTCTAACGTAATATAACCTAACCTAACCTACCTAGCGCCTGGCTGGTAATGTTTTACAGAATCCCTGCCGTGTCGGACTGTACCTCTCCGTGGGGACATTTGATACGTCTATAACGTTATATATCCTAACCTAAGGCAACCTCACACCTCGGATGTATTATTTTACAACATTCCTGGCAGGTCGGCCCCTACTTCTAGGTGGGAACATTATATTCGTCTATAACGTAATATAACCTAACCTAACCCATCTAGCCCCTCGCTGGGAATGTTTTGTAGAATCCCTTTCGTCTAGCCCCGTACGTCTCGGTGGGAACATTATATACGTCTATAACGTTATATATCCTAACCTAAGGCAACCTAACATCTCGAATGTAGTATTTTACAACATTCCTGGCGGGTCGGCCCCTACTTCTCGGTGCGAACATTATATACGTCTATAACATAATATAACCTAACCTAACCTATCTATCCCCTCGCTGGGAATGTTTTGTAGAATCCCGTTCTTGTAGCCCCGTACGTCTCGGTGGGAACATTATATACGTCTATCACGTTATATATCCTAACCTAAGGCAACCTAACATCTCGGATGTAATATTTTACAACATTCCTGGCGGGTCGGCCCCTACTTCTCGGTGGGAACATTATATACGTCTATAACATAATATAACCTAACCTAACCTATCTATCCCCTCGCTGGGAATGTTCTGTAGAATACCGTTCTTGTAGCGCCGTACGTCTCGGTGGGAACATTATATACGTCTATAACGTTATATATCCTAACCTGAGGCAACCTAACATCTCGGATGTAATATTTTACAACATTCCTGGCGGGTCGGCCCCTATTTCTCGGTGGGAACATTATATACGTCTCTAACGTAATATAACCTAACCTAACCCATCTAGCCCCTCGCTGGTAATGTTCTGCAGAATCCCGACCGCGTCGGACCGTACCTCCCAGTGGGAATATTATATACGTCTATAACGTTATACATCCTAAGCTAAGGCAACCTCACACCTCGGATGTAGTATTTTACAATATTCCTGGCGGGTCGGCAACCACTCCTCGGTGCGAACATTATATACGTCTATAACATAATATAACCTAACCTAACCTATCTATCCCCTCGCTGGGAATGTTCTGTAGAATCCCGTTCTTGTAGCCCCGTACGTCTCGGTGGGAACATTATATACGTCTATAACGTTATATATCCTAACCTAAGGCAGCCTAACATCTCGGATGTAATATTTTACAACATTTCTGGCGGTTCGGCCCCTACTTCTAGGTGGGAACACTATATACGTCTATAACGTAATATAACCTAACCTAACCCATCTAGCACCTCGCTGGGAATGTTTTGTAGAATCCCGTTCGTGTAGCCCCGTACGTCACGGTGGGAGCATTATATATGTCTGTAACGTTATATGTCCTAACCTAAGGCAATCTCACACCTCGGGTGTAGTATTTTACAACATTCCTGGCAGGTCGGCCCCTACTTCTAGGTGGGAACATTATATACGTCTATAACGTAATATAACCTAACCTAACCCATCAAGCCCGTCGCTGGGAATGTTTTGTAGAATCCCGCTCGTGTAGGCCAGTACGTCTCGGTGGGAACATCATATACGTCTATAACGTTATATATCCTAACCTAAGGCAACCTAACATCTCGGATGTAGTATTTTACAAAATTCCTGGCGGGTCGGCCCCTACTTGTCGGTGGGAATATTATATGCGTCTATAACGTAATATAACCTAACCTAACCTACCTAGCCCCTGGATGGTAATGTTTTACAGAATCCCTGCCGTGTCGGACCGTACCTCTCCGTGGGGACATTAGATACGTCTATAACATTATATATCCTAACCTAAGGCAACCTCATACCTCGGATGTATTATTTTACAACATTCCTGGCAGGTCGGCCCCTACTTCTAGGTGGGAACATTATATACGTCTATAACGTAATATAATCTAACCTAACCCATCTAGCCCCTCGGTGGTAATGTTCTACAGAATCCCGACCGTGTCGGACCGTACCTACCAGTGGGAACATTATATACGTCTATAACGTTATACATGTTAACCTAAGGCAACCTCACACCTCGGATGTAGTATTTTACAATATTCCTGGCGGGTCGGCACCTACTGCTCGGTGGGAACATTATATACGTCTATAACATAATATAACCTAACCTAACCTATCTATCCCCTCGCTGGGAATGTTCTGTAGAATCCCGTTCTTGTAGCCCCGTACGTCTCGGTGGGAACATTATATACGTCTATAACGTTATATATCCTAACCTAAGGCAACCTAACATCTCGGATGTAATATTTTACAACATTCCTGGCGGGTCGGCCCCTACTTCTCGGTGGGAACATTATATACGTCTATAACATAATATAACCTAACCTAACCTATCTATCCCCTCGCTGGGAATGTTCTGTAGAATCCCGTTCGTCTAGCCCCGTACGTCTCGGTGGGAACATTATATACGTCTATAACGTTATATATCCTAACCTAAGGCAACCTAACATCTCGAATGTAGTATTTTACAATATTCCTGGCGGGTCGGCACCTACTCCTCGGTGGGAACATTATATACGTCTATAACATAATATAACCTAACCTAACCTATCTATCCCCTCGCTGGGAATGTTCTGTAGAATCCCGTTCTTGTAGCCCCGTACGTCTCGGTGGGAACATTATATACGTCTATAACGTTATATATCCTATCCTAAGGCAACCTAACATCTCGGATGTAGTATTTTACAACATTCCTGGCGGGTCGGCCCCTACTTGTCGGTGAGAATATTATATGCGTCTCTGACGTAATATAACCTAACCTAACCTACCTAGCGCAGGCTGGTAATGTTTTACAGAATCCCTGCCGTGTCGGACTGTACCTCTCCGTGGGGACATTAGATACGTCTATAACGTTATATATCCTAACCTAAGGCAACCTCACACCTCGGATGTATTATTTTACAACATTCCTGGCAGGTTGGCCCCTACTTCTAGGTGGGAACATTATATTCGTCTATAACGTAATATAACCTAACCTAACCCATCTAGCCCCTCGCTGGGAATGTTTTGTAGAATCCCTTTCGTCTAGCCCCGTACGTCTCGGTGGGAACATTATATACGTCTATAACGTTATATATCCTAACCTAAGGCAACCTAACATCTCGAATGTAGTATTTTACAATATTCCTGGCGGGTCGGCACCTACTCCTCGGTGCGAACATTATATACGTCTATAACATAATATAACCTAACCTAACCTATCTATCCCCACGCTGGGAATGTTCTGTAGAATCCCGTTCCTGTAGCCCCGTATGTCTCGGTGGGAACATTATATGCGTCTATAACATAATATAACCTAACCTAACCTATCTATCCCCTCGCTGGGAATGTTCTGTAAAATCCCGTTCTTGTAGCCCCGTACGTCTCGGTGGGAACATTATATACGTCTATAACGTTATATGTCCTAACCTAAGGCAATCTCACACCTCGGGTGTAGTATTTTACAACATTCCTGGCAGGTCGGCCCCTACTTCTAGGTGGGAACATTATATACGTCTATAACGTAATATAACCTAACCTAACCCATCAAGCCCGTCGCTGGGAATGTTTTGTAGAATCCCGCTCGTGTAGCCCCGTACGTATCGGTGGGAACATTATATACGTCTATAACGTTATATATCCTATCCTAAGGCAACCTAACATCTCGGATGTAGTATTTTACAACATTCCTGGCGGGTCGGCCCCTACTTGTCGGTGGGAATATTATATGCGTCTCTAACGTAATATAACCTAACCTAACCTACCTAGCGCCTGGCTGGTAATGTTTTACAGAATCCCTGCCGTGTCGGACTGTACCTCTCCGTGGGGACATTTGATACGTCTATAACGTTATATATCCTAACCTAAGGCAACCTCACACCTCGGATGTATTATTTTACAACATTCCTGGCAGGTCGGCCCCTACTTCTAGGTGGGAACATTATATTCGTCTATAACGTAATATAACCTAACCTAACCCATCTAGCCCCTCGCTGGGAATGTTTTGTAGAATCCCTTTCGTCTAGCCCCGTACGTCTCGGTGGGAACATTATATACGTCTATAACGTTATATATCCTAACCTAAGGCAACCTAACATCTCGAATGTAGTATTTTACAACATTCCTGGCGGGTCGGCCCCTACTTCTCGGTGCGAACATTATATACGTCTATAACATAATATAACCTAACCTAACCTATCTATCCCCTCGCTGGGAATGTTTTGTAGAATCCCGTTCTTGTAGCCCCGTACGTCTCGGTGGGAACATTATATACGTCTATCACGTTATATATCCTAACCTAAGGCAACCTAACATCTCGGATGTAATATTTTACAACATTCCTGGCGGGTCGGCCCCTACTTCTCGGTGGGAACATTATATACGTCTATAACATAATATAACCTAACCTAACCTATCTATCCCCTCGCTGGGAATGTTCTGTAGAATACCGTTCTTGTAGCGCCGTACGTCTCGGTGGGAACATTATATACGTCTATAACGTTATATATCCTAACCTGAGGCAACCTAACATCTCGGATGTAATATTTTACAACATTCCTGGCGGGTCGGCCCCTATTTCTCGGTGGGAACATTATATACGTCTCTAACGTAATATAACCTAACCTAACCCATCTAGCCCCTCGCTGGTAATGTTCTGCAGAATCCCGACCGCGTCGGACCGTACCTCCCAGTGGGAATATTATATACGTCTATAACGTTATACATCCTAAGCTAAGGCAACCTCACACCTCGGATGTAGTATTTTACAATATTCCTGGCGGGTCGGCAACCACTCCTCGGTGCGAACATTATATACGTCTATAACATAATATAACCTAACCTAACCTATCTATCCCCTCGCTGGGAATGTTCTGTAGAATCCCGTTCTTGTAGCCCCGTACGTCTCGGTGGGAACATTATATACGTCTATAACGTTATATATCCTAACCTAAGGCAGCCTAACATCTCGGATGTAATATTTTACAACATTTCTGGCGGTTCGGCCCCTACTTCTAGGTGGGAACACTATATACGTCTATAACGTAATATAACCTAACCTAACCCATCTAGCACCTCGCTGGGAATGTTTTGTAGAATCCCGTTCGTGTAGCCCCGTACGTCACGGTGGGAGCATTATATATGTCTGTAACGTTATATGTCCTAACCTAAGGCAATCTCACACCTCGGGTGTAGTATTTTACAACATTCCTGGCAGGTCGGCCCCTACTTCTAGGTGGGAACATTATATACGTCTATAACGTAATATAACCTAACCTAACCCATCAAGCCCGTCGCTGGGAATGTTTTGTAGAATCCCGCTCGTGTAGGCCAGTACGTCTCGGTGGGAACATTATATACGTCTATAACGTTATATATCCTAACCTAAGGCAACCTAACATCTCGGATGTAGTATTTTACAAAATTCCTGGCGGGTCGGCCCCTACTTGTCGGTGGGAATATTATATGCGTCTATAACGTAATATAACCTAACCTAACCTACCTAGCCCCTGGATGGTAATGTTTTACAGAATCCCTGCCGTGTCGGACCGTACCTCTCCGTGGGGACATTAGATACGTCTATAACATTATATATCCTAACCTAAGGCAACCTCATACCTCGGATGTATTATTTTACAACATTCCTGGCAGGTCGGCCCCTACTTCTAGGTGGGAACATTATATACGTCTATAACGTAATATAATCTAACCTAACCCATCTAGCCCCTCGGTGGTAATGTTCTACAGAATCCCGACCGTGTCGGACCGTACCTACCAGTGGGAACATTATATACGTCTATAACGTTATACATGTTAACCTAAGGCAACCTCACACCTCGGATGTAGTATTTTACAATATTCCTGGCGGGTCGGCACCTACTGCTCGGTGGGAACATTATATACGTCTATAACATAATATAACCTAACCTAACCTATCTATCCCCTCGCTGGGAATGTTCTGTAGAATCCCGTTCTTGTAGCCCCGTACGTCTCGGTGGGAACATTATATACGTCTATAACGTTATATATCCTAACCTAAGGCAACCTAACATCTCGGATGTAATATTTTACAACATTCCTGGCGGGTCGGCCCCTACTTCTCGGTGGGAACATTATATACGTCTATAACATAATATAACCTAACCTAACCTATCTATCCCCTCGCTGGGAATGTTCTGTAGAATCCCGTTCGTCTAGCCCCGTACGTCTCGGTGGGAACATTATATACGTCTATAACGTTATATATCCTAACCTAAGGCAACCTAACATCTCGAATGTAGTATTTTACAATATTCCTGGCGGGTCGGCACCTACTCCTCGGTGGGAACATTATATACGTCTATAACATAATATAACCTAACCTAACCTATCTATCCCCTCGCTGGGAATGTTCTGTAGAATCCCGTTCTTGTAGCCCCGTACGTCTCGGTGGGAACATTATATACGTCTATAACGTTATATATCCTATCCTAAGGCAACCTAACATCTCGGATGTAGTATTTTACAACATTCCTGGCGGGTCGGCCCCTACTTGTCGGTGAGAATATTATATGCGTCTCTGACGTAATATAACCTAACCTAACCTACCTAGCGCAGGCTGGTAATGTTTTACAGAATCCCTGCCGTGTCGGACCGTACCTCTCCGTGGGGACATTAGATACGTCTATAACGTTATATATCCTAACCTAAGGCAACCTCACACCTCGGATGTATTATTTTACAACATTCCTGGCAGGTTGGCCCCTACTTCTAGGTGGGAACATTATATTCGTCTATAACGTAATATAACCTAACCTAACCCATCTAGCCCCTCGCTGGGAATGTTTTGTAGAATCCCTTTCGTCTAGCCCCGTACGTCTCGGTGGGAACATTATATACGTCTATAACGTTATATATCCTAACCTAAGGCAACCTAACATCTCGAATGTAGTATTTTACAATATTCCTGGCGGGTCGGCACCTACTCCTCGGTGCGAACATTATATACGTCTATAACATAATATAACCTAACCTAACCTATCTATCCCCACGCTGGGAATGTTCTGTAGAATCCCGTTCCTGTAGCCCCGTATGTCTCGGTGGGAACATTATATGCGTCTATAACATAATATAACCTAACCTAACCTATCTATCCCCTCGCTGGGAATGTTCTGTAAAATCCCGTTCTTGTAGCCCCGTACGTCTCGGTGGGAACATTATATACGTCTATAACGTTATATGTCCTAACCTAAGGCAATCTCACACCTCGGGTGTAGTATTTTACAACATTCCTGGCAGGTCGGCCCCTACTTCTAGGTGGGAACATTATATACGTCTATAACGTAATATAACCTAACCTAACCCATCAAGCCCGTCGCTGGGAATGTTTTGTAGAATCCCGCTCGTGTAGGCCAGTACGTCTCGGTGGGAACATTATATACGTCTATAACGTTATATATCCTAACCTAAGGCAACCTAACATCTCGGATGTAGTATTTTACAAAATTCCTGGCGGGTCGGCACCTACGTGTCGGTGGGAATATTATATGCGTCTATAACGTAATATAACCTAACCTAACCTACCTAGCCCCTGGATGGTAATGTTTTACAGAATCCCTGCCGTGTCGGACCGTACCTCTCCGTGGGGACATTAGATACGTCTATAACATTATATATCCTAACCTAAGGCAACCTCATACCTCGGATGTATTATTTTACAACATTCCTGGCAGGTCGGCCCCTACTTCTAGGTGGGAACATTATATACGTCTATAACGTAATATGATCTAACCTAACCCATCAAGCCCGTCGCTGGGAATGTTTTGTGGAATCCCGCTCGTGTAGTCCAGTACGCCTCGGTGGAAACATTATATACGTCTATAACGTTATATATCCTAACCTAAGGCAACCTAACATCTCGGATGTAATATTTTACAACATTCCTGGCGGGTCGGCCCCTACTTCTCGGTGGGAACATTATATACGTCTATAACATAATATAACCTAACCTAACCTATCTATCCCCTCGCTGGGAATGTTCTGTAGAATCCCGTTCTTGTAGCCCCGTACGTCTCGGTGGGAACATTATATACGTCTATAACGTTATATATCCTAACCTAAGGCAACCTAACATCTCGGATGTAATATTTTACAACATTCCTGGCGGGTCGGCCCCTGCTTCTCGGTGGGAACATTATATGCGTCTATGACGTAATATAACCTAACCTAACCCATCTAGCCCCTCGGTGGTAATGTTCTACAGAATCCCGACCGTGTCGGACCGTACCTACCAGTGGGAACATTATATACGTCTATAACGTTATACATCTTAACCTAAGGCAACCTCACACCTCGGATGTAGTATTTTACAATATTCCTGGCGGGTCGGCACCTACTGCTCGGTGGGAACATTATATACGTCTATAACATAATATAACCTAACCTAACCAATCTATCCCCTCGCTGGGAATGTTCTGTAGAATCCCGTTCGTCTAGCCCCGTACGTCTCGCTGGGAACATTGTATACGTCTATAACGTTATATATCCTAACCTAAGGCAACCTAACATCTCGAATGTAGTATTTTACAATATTCCTGGCGGGTCGGCACCTACTCCTCGGTGGGAACATTATATACGTCTATAACATAATATAACCTAACCTAACCTATCTATCCCCTCGCTGGGAATGTTCTGTAGAATCCCGTTCTTGTAGCACCGTACGTCTCGGTGGGAACATTATATACGTCTATAACGTTATATATCCTATCCTAAGGCAACCTAACATCTCGGATGTAGTATTTTACAACATTCCTGGCGGGTCGGCCCCTACTTGTCGGTGAGAATATTATATGCGTCTCTGACGTAATATAACCTAACCTAACCTACCTAGCGCCAGGCTGGTAATGTTTTACAGCATCCCTGCCGTGTCGGACCGTACCTCTCCGAGGGGACATTAGATACGTCTATAACGTTATATATCCTAACCTAAGGCAACCTCACACCTCGGATGTATTATTTTACAACATTCCTGGCAGGTCGGCCCCTACTTCTAGGTGGGAACATTATATTCGTCTATAACGTAATATAACCTAACCTAACCCATCTAGCCCCTCGCTGGGAATGTTTTGTAGAATCCCTTTCGTCTAGCCCCGTACGTCTCGGTGGGAACATTATATACGTCTAAAACGTTATATATCCTAACCTAAGGCAACCTAACATCTCGAATGTAGTATTTTACAATATTCCTGGCGGGTCGGCACCTACTCCTCGGTGCGAACATTATATACGTCTATAACATAATATAACCTAACCTAACCTATCTATCCCCACGCTGGGAATGTTCTGTAGAATCCCGTTCTTGTAGCCCCGTACGTCTCGGTGGGAACATTATATACGTCTATAACATAATATAACCTAACCTAACCTATCTATCCCCTCGCTGGGAATGTTCTGTAGAATCCCGTTCTTGTAGCCCCGTACGTCTCGGTGGGAACATTATATACGTCTATAACGTTATATATCCTAACCTAAGGCAACCTAACATCTCGGATGTAGCATTTTACAACATTCCTGGCGGGTCGGCCCCTACTTGTCGGTGGGAATATTATATGCGTCTATAACATAATATAACCTAACCTAACCCATCTATCCCCTCGCTGGGAATGTTCTGTAGAATCCCGTTCTTGTAGCCCCGTACGTCTCGGTGGGAACATTATATACGTCTATAACGTTATATATCCTATCCTAAGGCAACCTAACATCTCGGATGTAGTATTTTACAACATTCCTGGCGGGTCGGCCCCTACTTGTCGGTGGGAATATTATATGCGTCTCTAACGTAATATAACCTAACCTAACCTACCTAGCGCCTGGCTGGTAATGTTTTACAGAATCCCTGCCGTGTCGGACTGTACCTCTCCGTGGGGACATTAGATACGTCTATAACGTTATATATCCTAACCTAAGGCAACCTCACACCTCGGATGTATTATTTTACAACATTCCTGGCAGGTCGGCCCCTACTTCTAGGTGGGAACATTATATTCGTTTATAACGTAATATAACCTAACCTAACCCATCTAGCCCCTCGCTGGGAATGTTTTGTAGAATCCCTTTCGTCTAGCCCCGTACGTCTCGGTGGGAACATTATATACGTCTGTAACGTTATATATCCTAACCTAAGGCAACCTAACATCTCGAATGTAGTATTTTACAATATTCCTGGCGGGTCGGCACCTACTCCTCGGTGCGAACATTATATACGTCTATAACATAATATAACCTAACCTAACCTATCTATCCCCTCGCTGGGAATGTTTTGTAGAATCCCGTTCTTGTAGCCCCGTACGTCTCGGTGGGAACATTATATACGTCTATAACGTTATATATCCTAACCTAAGGCAACCTAACATCTCGGATGTAATATTTTAAAACATTCCTGGCGGGTCGGCCCCTACTTCTCGGTGGGAACATTATATACGTCTATAACATAATATAACCTAACCTAACCCATCAAGCCCGTCGCTGGGAATGTTTTGTAGAATCCCGCTCGTGTAGTCCAGTACGTCTCGGTGGAAACATTATATACGTCTATAACGTTATATATCCTAACCTAAGGCAACCTAACATCTCGGATGTAATATTTTACAACATTCCTGGCGGGTCGGCCCCTACTTCTCGGTGGGAACATTATATACGTCTATAACATAATATAACCTAACCTAACCTATCTATCCCCTCGCTGGGAATGTTCTGTAGAATCCCGTTCTTGTAGCCCCGTACGTCTCGGTGGGAACATTATATACGTCTATAACGTTATATATCCTATCCTAAGGCAACCTAACATCTCGGATGTAGTATTTTACAACATTCCTGGCGGGTCGGCCCCTACTTGTCGGTGGGAATTTTATATGCGTCTCTAACGTAATATAACCTAACCTAACCCATCTAGCCCCTCGCAGTTAATGTTTTAGAGAATCCCGGTCGTGTCGGTCCGTACCTCTCCGTGGGAACATTATATACGTCTATAACGTTATATATCCTAACCTAAGGCAACCTCACACATAGGATGTAGTATTTTACAACATTCCTGGCCGGTCGGCACCTACTTTTCGGTGGGAACATTATATTCGTCTATAACGTAATATAACCTAACCCTACCCATCTAGCCCCTCGCGGGGAATGTTTTGTAGAATCCCGTTCGTCTAGCCCCGTACGTCTCTGTGGGAACATTATATACGTCTATAACGTTATATATCCTAACCTAAGGCAACCTAACATCTCGAATGTAGTATTTTACAATATTCCTGGCGGGTCGGCACCTACTCCTCGGTGCGAACATTATATACGTCTATAACATAATATAACCTAACCTAACCTATCTATCCCCACGCTGGGAATGTTCTGTAGAATCCCGTTCCTGTAGCCCCGTATGTCTCGGTGGGAACATTATATACGTCTATAACGTTATATATCCTAACCTAAGGCAACCTAACATCTCGGATGTAATATTTTACAACATTCCTGGCGGGTCGGCCCCTACTTCTCGGTGGGAACATTATATACGTCTATGACGTAATATAACCTAACCTAACCCATCTAGCCCCTCGGTGGTAATGTTCTACAGAATCCCGACCGTGTCGGACCGTACCTACCAGTGGGAACATTATATACGTCTATAACGTTATACATCTTTACCTAAGGCAACCTCACACCTCGGATGTAGTATTTTACAATATTCCTGGCGGGTCGGCACCTACTGCTCGGTGGGAACATTATATACGTCTATAACATAATATAACCTAACCTAACCTATCTGTCCCCTCGCTGGGAATGTTCTGTAGAATCCCGTTCTTGTAGCCCCGGACGTCTCGGTGGGAACATTATATACGTCTATAACGTTATATATCCTATCCTAAGGCAACCTAACATCTCGGATGTAGTATTTTACAACATTCCTGGCGGGTCGGCCCCTACTTGTCGGTGAGAATATTATATGCGTCTCTGACGTAATATAACCTAACCTAACCTACCTAGCGCCAGGCTGGTAATGTTTTACAGAATCCCTGCCGTGTCGGACTGTACCTCTCCGTGGGGACATTAGATACGTCTATAACGTTATATATCCTAACCTAAGGCAACCTCACACCTCGGATGTATTATTTTACAACATTCCTGGCAGGTCGGCCCCTACTTCTAGGTGGGAACATTATATTCGTCTATAACGTAATATAACCTAACCTAACTCATCTAGCCCCTCGCTGGGAATGTTTTGTAGAATCCCGTTCGTCTAGCCCCGTACGTCTCTGTGGGAACATTATATACGTCTATAACGTTATATATCCTAACCTAAGGCAACCTAACATCTCGAATGTAGTATTTTACAATATTCCTGGCGAGTTGGCACCTACTCCTCGGTGGGAACATTATATACGTCTATAACATAATATAACCTAATCTAACCTATCTATCCCCTCGCTGGGAATGTTTTGTAGAATCCCGTTCTTGTAGCCCCGTACGTCTCGGTGGGAACATTATATACGTCTATAACGTTATATATCCTAACCTAAGGCAACCTAACATCTTGGATGTAATATTTTACAACATTCCTGGCGGGTCGGACCCTATTTCTCGGTGGGAACATTATATACGTCTATAACGCTATATATCCTAACCTAAGGCAACCTAACATCTCGGATGTAGCATTTTACAACATTCCTGACGGGTCGGCCCCTACTTGTCGGTGGGAATATTATATGCGTCTATAACGTAATATAACCTAACCTAACCTACCTAGCCCCTCGCTGGGAATGTTCTGTAGAATCCCGTTCTTATAGCCCCGTACGTCTCGGTGGGAACATTATATACGTCTATAACGTTATATATCCTATCCTAAGGCAACTTAACATCTCGCATGTAGTATTTTCCAACATTCCTGGCGGGTCGGACCCTATTTCTCGGTGGGAACATTATATACGTCTATAACGCTATATATCCTAACCTAAGGCAACCTAACATCTCGGATGTAGCATTTTACAACATTCCTGGCGGGTCGGCTCCTACTTGTCGGTGGGAATATTATATGCGTCTATAACGTAATATAACCTAACCTAACCTACCTAGCCCCTGGCTGGTAATGTTTTACAGAATCCCTGCTGTGTCGGACCGTACCTCTCCGTGGGGACATTAGATACGTCTATAACGTTATATATCCTAACCTAAGGCAACCCAACATCTCGGATGTAATATTTTAAAACATTCCTGGCGGGACGGGCCCTACTTTTCGGTGGCAACATTATATACGTCTATAACGTAATATAACCTAACCTACCCCATCTAGTCCTTCGCTGGTAATGTTTTACAGAATCTAGTGTCGAACCGTACCTCTCCGTGGGGAAATTAGATACGTCTATAACGTTATATATCCTAACCTAAGGCAACCTCACACCTCGGATGTAGTATTTTACAACATTACTGGCAGGTCGGCACCTACTTCTAGGTGGGAACAGTATATACGTCTATAACGTAATATAGCCTAATGTAACCTATCTATCCCCTCGCTGAAAATGTTTTGTAGAATCCCGTTCGTGTAGCCCCGTATGTCTCGGTGGGAATATTATATGCGTCTATAACGTAATATAACCTAACCTATGCTACTTAGCCCCTGGCTGGTAATGTTTTACAGAATCCCTGCCGTTTCGGACCGTACCTCTCCGTGGGGACATTAGATACGTCTATAACGTTATATATCCTAACCTAAGGCAACCTCACACCTCGGATGTATTATTTTACAACATTCCTAGCAGGTCGGCCCCTACTTCTAGGTGGGAACATTATATTCGTCTATAACGTAATATAACCTAACCTAACTCATCTAGCCCCTCGCTGGGAATGTTTTGTAGAATCCCGTTCGTCTAGCCCCGTACGTCTCTGTGGGAACATTATATACGTCTATAACGTTATATATCCTAACCTAAGGCAACCTAACATCTCGAATGTAGTATTTTACAATATTCCTGGCGAGTTGGCACCTACTCCTCGGTGGGAACATTATATACGTCTATAACATAATATAACCTAATCTAACCTATCTATCCCCTCGCTGGGAATGTTTTGTAGAATCCCGTTCTTGTAGCCCCGTACGTCTCGGTGGGAACATTATATACGTCTATAACGTTATATATCCTAACCTAAGGCAACCTAACATCTTGGATGTAATATTTTACAACATTCCTGGCGGGTCGGACCCTATTTCTCGGTGGGAACATTATATACGTCTATAACGCTATATATCCTAACCTAAGGCAACCTAACATCTCGGATGTAGCATTTTACAACATTCCTGACGGGTCGGCCCCTACTTGTCGGTGGGAATATTATATGCGTCTATAACGTAATATAACCTAACCTAACCTACCTAGCCCCTCGCTGGGAATGTTCTGTAGAATCCCGTTCTTATAGCCCCGTACGTCTCGGTGGGAACATTATATACGTCTATAACGTTATATATCCTATCCTAAGGCAACCTAACATCTCGGATGTAGTATTTTACAACATTCCTGGCGGGTCGGCCCCTACTTGTCGGTGAGAATATTATATGCGTCTCTAACGTAATATAACCTAACCTAACCTACCTAGCGCCTGGCTGGTAATGTTTTACAGAATCCCTGCCGTGTCGGACTGTACCTCTCCGTGGGGACATTAGATACGTCTATACCGTTATATATCCTAACCTAAGGCAACCACACACCTCGGATGTATTATTTTACAACATTCCTGGCAGGTCGGCCCCTACTTCTAGGTGGGAACATTATATTCGTCTATAACGTAATATAACCTAACCTAACTCATCTAGCCCCTCGCTGGGAATGTTTTGTAGAATCCCGTTCGCTTAGCCCCGTACGTCTCGTTGGGACCATTATATACGTCTATAACGTTATATATCCTAACCTAAGGCAACCTAACATCTCGAATGTAGTATTTTACAATATTCCTAGCGGGTCGGCACCTACTTGTCGGTGGGAATATTATATGCGTCTATAACGTAATATAACCTAACCTAACCTACCTAGCCCCTGGCTGGTAATGTTTTACAGAATCCCTGCTGTGTCGGACCGTACCTCTCCGTGGGGACATTAGATACGTCTATAACGTTATATATCCTAACCTAAGGCAACCCAACATCTCGGATGTAATATTTTAAAACATTCCTGGCGGGTCGGGCCCTACTTTTCGGTGGCAACATTATATACGTCTATAACGTAATATAACCTAACCTACCCCATCTAGTCCTTCGCTGGTAATGTTTTACAGAATCTAGTGTCGAACCGTACCTCTCCGTGGGGAAATTAGATACGTCTATAACGTTATATATCCTAACCTAAGACAACCTCACACCTCGGATGTAGTATTTTACAACATTACTGGCAGGTCGGCACCTACTTCTAGGTGGGAACAGTATATACGTCTATAACGTAATATAGCCTAATGTAACCTATCTATCCCCTCGCTGGGAATGTTTTGTAGAATCCCGTTCGTGTAGCCCCGTATGTCTCGGTGGGAATATTATATGCGTCTATAACGTAATATAACCTAACCTATCCTACTTAGCCCCTGGCTGGTAATGTTTTACAGAATCCCTGCCGTTTCGGACCGTACCTCTCCGTGGGGACATTAGATACGTCTATAACGTTATATATCCTAACCTAAGGCAACCTCACACCTCGGATGTATTATTTTACAACATTCCTAGCAGGTCGGCCCCTACTTCTAGGTGGGAACATTATATTCGTCTATAACGTAATATAACCTAACCTAACTCATCTAGCCCCTCGCTGGGAATGTTTTGTAGAATCCCGTTCGTCTAGCCCCGTACGTCTCGTTGGGAACATTATATACGTCTATAACGTTATATATCCTAACCTAAGGCAACCTAACATCTCGAATGTAGTATTTTACAATATTCCTAGCGGGTCGGCACCTACTCCTCGGTGGGAACATTATATACGTCTATAACGTGATATAACCTAACCTAACCTATCTATCCCCTCGCTGGGAATGTTTTGTAGAATCCCGTTCGTGTAGCCCCGTACGTCTCGGTGGGAACATTATATACGTCTGTAACGTTATATATCCTAACCTAAGGCAACTTAACATCTCGGATGTAGTATTTTCCAACATTCCTGGCGGGTCGGCCCCTACTTCTAGTTGGGAACATTATATTCGTCTATAACGTAATATAACCTAACCCTACCCATATAGCCCCTCGCTGGGAATGTTTTGTAGAATCCCGTTCGTCTAGCCCCGTACGTCTCTGTGGGAACATTATATACGTCTATAACGTTATATATCCTAACCTAAGGCAACCTTACACCTCGGATGTAGTATTTTACAATATTCCTGGCGGGTCGGCACCTACTCCTCGGTGGGTAACATTATATACGTCTATAACATAATATAACCTAACCTAACCTATCTATCCCCTCGCTGGGAATGTTTTGTAGAATCCCGTTCGTGTAGCCCCGTACGTCTCGGTGGGAACATTATATACGTCTGTAACGTTATATATCCTAACCTAAGGCAACTTAACATCTCGGATGTAGTATTTTCCAACATTCCTGGCGGGTCGGGCCCTACTTCTAGGTGGGAACATTATATTCGTCTATAGCGTAATATAACCTAACCTAACCCATCTAGCGCCTCGCTGGGAATGTTTGAAGAATCCCGTTCGTCTAGCCCCGTACGTCTCGGTGGAAACATTATATACGTCTATAACGTTACATATCCTAACCTAAGGCAACCTAACATCTCGAATGTAGTATTTTACAATATTCCTGGCGGGTCGGCACCTACTCCTCGGTGCGAACATTATATACGTCTATAACATAATATAACCTAACCTAACCTATCTATCCCCACTCTGGGAATGTTCTGTAGAATCCCGTTCTTGTAGCCCCGTACGTCTCGGTGGGAACATTATATACGTCTATAACGTTATATATCCTAACCTAAGGCAACCTAACATCTCGAATGTAGTATTTTACAATATTCCTGGCGGGTCGGCACCTACTCCTCGGTGCGAACATTATATACGTCTATAACATATTATAACCTAACCTAACCTATCTATCCCCACTCTGGGAATGTTCTGTAGAATCCCGTTCTTGTAGCCCCGTACGTCTCGGTGGGAACATTATATACGTCTATAACGTTATATATCCTAACCTAAGGCAACCTAACATCTCGGATGTAATATTTTACAACATTCCTGGCGGGTCGGCCCCTATTTCTCGGTGGGAACATTATATACGTCTCTAACGTAATATAACCTAACCTAACCCATCTAGCCCCTCGCTGGTAATGTTCTGCAGAATCCCGACCGTGTCGGACCGTACCTCCCAGTGGGAATATTATATACGTCTATAACGTTATACATCCTAAGCTAAGGCAACCTCACACCTCTGATGTAGTATTTTACAATATTCCTGGCGGGTCGGCAACCACTCCTCAGTGCGAACATTATATACGTCTATAACATAATATAACCTAACCTAACCTATCTATCCCCACTCTGGGAATGTTCTGTGGAATCCCGTTCTTGTAGCCCCGTACGTCTCGGTGGGAACATTATATACGTCTATAACGTTATATATCCTAACCTAAGGCAACCTAACATCTCGGATGTAATATTTTACAACATTCCTGGCGGGTCGGCCCCTACTTCTCGGTGGGAACATTATATACGTCTATAACATAATATAACCTAACCTAACCTATCTATCCCCTCGCTGGGAATGTTCTGTAGAATCCCGTTCTTGTAGCCCCGTACGTCTCGGTGGGAACATTATATACGTCTATAACGTTATATATCCTAACCTAAGGCAACCTAACATCTCGGATGTAATATTTTACAACATTCCTGGCGGGTCGGCCCCTACTTCTCGGTGGGAACATTATATACGTCTATGACGTAATATAGCCTAACGTAACCCATCTAGCCCTTCGCTGGTAATGTTCTACAGAATCCCGACCGTGTCGGACCGTACCTCCCCGTGGGAATATTATATACGTCTATAACGTTATATATCCTAACCTAAGGCAACCTAACATCTCGGATGTAATATTTTACAACATTCCTGTCGGGTCGGCCCCTATTTCTCGGTGGGAACATTATATACGTCTCTAACGTAATATAACCTAACCTAACCCATCTAGCCCCTCGCTGGTAATGTTCTGCAGAATCCCGACCGTGTCGGACCGTACCTCCCAGTGGGAATATTATATACGTCTATAACGTTATACATCCTAAGCTAAGGCAACCTCACACCTCGGATGTAGTATTTTATAATATTCCTGGCGGGTCGGCAACTACTCCTCGGTGCGAACATTATATACGTCTATAACATAATATAACCTAACCTAACCTATCTATTGCCTCGCTGGGAATGTTCTGTAGAATCCCGTTCTTGTAGCCCCGTACGTCTCGGTGGGAACATTATATACGTCTATAACGTTATATATCCTAACCTAAGGCAGCCTAACATCTCGGATGTAATATTTTACAATATTTCTGGCGGGTCGGCCCCTACTTCTAGGTGGGAACACTATATACGTCTATAACGTAATATAACCTAACCTAACCCATCTAGCACCTCGCTGGGAATGTTTTGTAGAATCCCGTTCGTGTAGCCCCGTACGTCACGGTGGGAACATTATATATGTCTGTAACGTTATATGTCCTAACCTAAGGCAATCTCACACCTCGGGTGTAGTATTTTACAACATTCCTGGCAGGTCGGCCCCTACTTCTAGGTGGGAACATTATATACGTCTATAACGTAATATAACCTAACCTAACCCATCAAGCCCGTCGCTGGGAATGTTTTGTAGAATCCCGCTCATGTAGTCCAGTACGTCTCGGTGGGAACATTATATACGTCTATAACGTTATATATCCTAACCTAAGGCAACCTAACATCTCGGATGTAGTATTTTACAACATTCCTGGCGGGTCGGCCCCTACTTGTCGGTGGGAATATTATATGCGTCTATAACGTAATATAACCTAACCTAACCTACCTAGCCCCTGGATGGTAATGTTTTACAGAATCCCTGCCGTGTCGGACCGTACCGCTCCGTGGGGACATTAGATACGTCTATAACATTATATATCCTAACCTAAGGCAACCTCATACCTCGGATGTATTATTTTACAACATTCCTGGCAGGTCGTCCCCTACTTCTAGGTGGGAACATTATATTCGTCTATAACGTAATATAACCTACCCTAACCCATCTAGCCACTCGCTGGGAATGTTTTGTAGAATCCCGTTCGTGTAGCCCCGTACGTCTCGGTGGGAACATTATATACGTCTGTAACGTTATATGTCCTAACCTAAGGCAACTTAACATCTCGGATGTAGTATTTTACAACATTCCCGGCGGGTCGGCCCCTACTTCTCGGTGGGAACATTATATACGTCTATAACGTAATATAACCTAACCTAACCCATCTAGCCCCTCGCTGGGAATGTTTTGTAGAATCCCGTTCGTGTAGCCCCGTACGTCACGGTGGGAACATTATATATGTCTGTAACGTTATATGTCCTAACCTAAGGCAATCTCACACCTCGGGTGTAGTTTTTTACAACATTCCTGGCAGGTCGGCCCCTACTTCTAGGTGGGAACATTATATACGTCTATAACGTAATATAATCTAACCTAACCCATCAAGCCCGTCGCTGGGACTGTTTTGTAGAATCCCGCTCGTGTAGTCCAGTACGTCTCGGTGGGAACATTATATACGTCTATAACGTTATATATCCTAACCTAAGGCAACCTAACATCTCGGATGTAGTATTTTACAACATTCCTGGCGGGTCGGCCCCTACTTGTCGGTGGGAATATTATATGCGTCTATAACGTAATATAACCTAACCTAACCTACCTAGCGCCTGGGGTAATGTCTTACAGAATCCCTGCCGTGTCGGACCGTACCTCTCCGTGGGGACATTAGTTACGTCTATAACGTTATATATCCTAACGTAAGGCAACCTCACACCTCGGATGTATTATTTTACAACATTCCTGGCAGGTCGGCCTCTACTTCACGGTGGGTACATTATATACATCTATAACGTCATATAACCTAACCTAACCCATCTAGCCCCTCGCTGATAATGTTTTACAGAATCCCGGCGGTGTCGGACCGTACCTCTCGGTGGGAACATTATATATGTCTATAACGTCATATATCCTAACCTAAGGCGACCTAACACCTCGGATGTAGTATTTTACAACATTCCTGGAGGGTCGGCCCCTACTTCTCGGTGGGAACATTATATACGTCTATAACGTAATATAACCTAACCTAACACATCTAGTCCTTCGCTGGTAATGTTTTACAGAATCTCGTGTCGGACCGTACATCTACATGGGGACATTAGATACGTCTATAACGTTATATATCCTAACCTAAGGCAACCTAACACCTCGGATGTAGTATTTTACAACATTCCTGGCGGGTCGGCCCCTACTTCTCGGTGAGAACATTATATACGTCTATAACATAATATAACCTAACCTAACCTATCTATCCCCTCGCTGGGAATGTTCTGTAGAATCCCGTTCTTGTAGCCCCGTACGTCTCGGTGGGAACATTATATACGTCTATAACGTTATATATCCTAACCTAAGGCAACCTAACATCTCCGATGTAATATTTTACAACATTCCTGGCGGGTCGGCCCCTACTTCTCGGTGGGAACATTATATACGTCTATAACATAATATAACCTAACCTAACCTATCTATCCCCTCGCTGGGAATGTTCTGTAGAATCCCGTTCTTGTAGCCCCGTACGTCTCGGTGGGAACATTATATACGTCTATAACGTTATATATCCTAACCTAAGGCAACCTAACATCTCGGATGTAATATTTTACAACATTACTGGCGGGTCGGCCGCTACTTCTCGGTGGGAACATTATATACGTCTATGACGTAATATAGCCTAACGTAACCCATCTAGCCCTCCGCTGGTAATGTTCTACAGAATCACGACCGTGTCGGACCGTACCTCCCCGTGGGAATATTATATACGTCTATAACGTTATATATCCTAACCTAAGGCAACCTAACATCTCGGATGTAATATTTTACAACATTCCTGGCGGGTCGGCTCCTATTTCTCGGTGGGAACATTATATACGTCTCTAACGTAATATAACCTAACCTAACCCATCTATCCCCTCGCTGGTAATGTTCTGCAGAATCCCGACCGTGTCGGACCGTACCTCCCAGTGGGAATATTATATACGTCTATAACGTTATACATCCTAAGCTAAGGCAACCTCACACCTCGGATGTAGTATTTTATAATATTCCTGGCGGGTCGGCAACTACTCCTCGGTGCGAACATTATATACGTCTATAACATAATATAACCTAACCTAACATATCTATTGCCTCGCTGGGAATGTTCTGTAGAATCCCGTTCTTGTAGCCCCGTACGTCTCGCTGGGAACATTATATACGTCTATAACGTTACATATCCTAACCTAAGGCAACCCAACATCTCGAATGTAGTATTTTACAATATTCCTGGCGGGTCGGCACCTACTCCTCGGTGCGAACACTATATACGTCTATAACATAATATAACCTAACCTAACCTATCTATCCCCACTCTGGGAATGTTCTGTAGAATCCCGTTCTTGTAGCCCCGTACGTCTCGGTGGGAACATTATATACGTCTATAACGTTATATATCCTAACCAAAGGCAACCTAACATCTCGGATGTAATATTTTACAACATTCCTGGCGGGTCGGCCCCTACTTCTCGGTGGGAACATTATATACGTCTATAACATAATATAACCTAACCTAACCTATCTATCCCCTCGCTGGGAATGTTCTGTAGAATCCCGTTCTTGTAGCCCCGTACGTCTCGGTGGGAACATTATATACGTCTATAACGTTATATATCCTAACCAAAGGCAACCTAACATCTCGGATGTAATATTTTACAACATTCCTGGCGGGTCGGCCCCTACTTCTCGGTGGGAACATTATATACGTCTATAACATAATATAACCTAACCTAACCTATCTATCCCCTCGCTGGGAATGTTCTGTAGAATCCCGTTCTTGTAGCCCCGTACGTCTCGGTGGGAACATTATATACGTCTATAACGTTATATATCCTAACCTAAGGCAACCTAACATCTCAGATGTAATATTTTACAACATTCCTGGCGGGTCGGCCCCTATTTCTCGGTGGGAACATTATATACGTCTCTAACGTAATATAACCTAACCTAACCCATCTAGCCCCTCGCTGGTAATGTTCTGCAGAATCCCGACCGTGTCGGACCGTACCTCCCAGTGGGAATATTATATACGTCTATAACGTTATACATCCTAAGCTAAGGCAACCTCACACCTCTGATGTAGTATTTTACAATATTCCTGGCGGGTCGGCAACCACTCCTCAGTGCGAACATTATATACGTCTATAACATAATATAACCTAACCTAACCTATCTATCCCCACTCTGGGAATGTTCTGTAGAATCCCGTTCTTGTAGCCCCGTACGTCTCGGTGGGAACATTATATACGTCTATAACGTTATATATCCTAACCTAAGGCAACCTAACATCTCGGATGTAATATTTTACAACATTCCTGGCGGGTCGGCCCCTATTTCTCGGTGGGAACATTATATACGTCTCTAACGTAATATAACCTAACCTAACCCATCTAGCCCCTCGCTGGTAATGTTCTGCAGAATCCCGACCGTGTCGGACCGTACCTACCAGTGGGAATATTATATACGTCTATAACGTTATACATCCTAAGCTAAGGCAACCTCACACCTCGGATGTAGTATTTTATAATATTCCTGGCGGGTCGGCAACTACTCCTCGGTGCGAACATTATATACGTCTATAACATAATATAACCTAACCTAACATATCTATTGCCTCGCTGGGAATGTTCTGTAGAATCCCGTTCTTGTAGCCCCGTACGTCTCGGTGGGAACATTATATACGTCTATAACGTTACATATCCTAACCTAAGGCAACCTAACATCTCGAATGTAGTATTTTACAATATTCCTGGCGGGTCGGCACCTACTCCTCGGTGCGAACATTATATACGTCTATAACATAATATAACCTAACCTAACCTATCTATCCCCACTCTGGGAATGTTCTGTAGAATCCCGTTCTTGTAGCCCCGTACGTCTCGGTGGGAACATTATATACGTCTATAACGTTATATATCCTAACCTAAGGCAACCTAACATCTCGAATGTAGTATTTTACAATATTCCTGGCGGGTCGGCACCTACTCCTCGGTGCGAACATTATATACGTCTATAACATAATATAACCTAACCTAACCTATCTATCCCCACTCTGGGAATGTTCTGTAGAATCCCGTTCTTGTAGCCCCGTACGTCTCGGTGGGAACATTATATACGTCTATAACATAATATAACCTAACCTAACCTATCTATCCCCTCGCTGGGAATGTTCTGTAGAATCCCGTTCTTGTAGCCCCGTACGTCTCGGTGGGAACATTATATACGTCTATAACGTTATATATCCTAACCTAAGGCAACCTAACATCTCGGATGTAATATTTTACAACATTCCTGGCGGGTCGGCCCCTATTTCTCGGTGGGAACATTATATACGTCTATGACGTAATATAGCCTAACGTAACCCATCTAGCCCTTCGCTGGTAATGTTCTACAGAATCACGACCGTGTCGGACCGTACCTCCCCGTGGGAATATTATATACGTCTATAACGTTATATATCCTAACCTAAGGCAACCTAACATCTCGGATGTAATATTTTACAACATTCCTGGCGGGTCGGCCCCTATTTCTCGGTGGGAACATTATATACGTCTCTAACGTAATATAACCTAACCTAACCCATCTAGCCCCTCGCTGGTAATGTTCTGCAGAATCCCGACCGTGTCGGACCGTACCTCCCAGTGGGGACATTAGATACGTCTATAACGTTATATATCCTAACCTAAGGCAACCTCACACCTCGGATGTATTATTTTACAACATTCCTGGCAGGTCGGCCCCTACTTCTAGGTGGGAACATTATATTCGTTTATAACGTAATATAACCTAACCTAACCCATCTAGCCCCTCGCTGGGAATGTTTTGTAGAATCCCTTTCGTCTAGCCCCGTACGTCTCGGTGGGAACATTATATACGTCTGTAACGTTATATATCCTAACCTAAGGCAACCTAACATCTCGAATGTAGTATTTTACAATATTCCTGGCGGGTCGGCACCTACTCCTCGGTGCGAACATTATATACGTCTATAACATAATATAACCTAACCTAACCTATCTATCCCCTCGCTGGGAATGTTTTGTAGAATCCCGTTCTTGTAGCCCCGTACGTCTCGGTGGGAACATTATATACGTCTATAACGTTATATATCCTAACCTAAGGCAACCTAACATCTCGGATGTAATATTTTAAAACATTCCTGGCGGGTCGGCCCCTACTTCTCGGTGGGAACATTATATACGTCTATAACATAATATAACCTAACCTAACCCATCAAGCCCGTCGCTGGGAATGTTTTGTAGAATCCCGCTCGTGTAGTCCAGTACGTCTCGGTGGAAACATTATATACGTCTATAACGTTATATATCCTAACCTAAGGCAACCTAACATCTCGGATGTAATATTTTACAACATTCCTGGCGGGTCGGCCCCTACTTCTCGGTGGGAACATTATATACGTCTATAACATAATATAACCTAACCTAACCTATCTATCCCCTCGCTGGGAATGTTCTGTAGAATCCCGTTCTTGTAGCCCCGTACGTCTCGGTGGGAACATTATATACGTCTATAACGTTATATATCCTATCCTAAGGCAACCTAACATCTCGGATGTAGTATTTTACAACATTCCTGGCGGGTCGGCCCCTACTTGTCGGTGGGAATTTTATATGCGTCTCTAACGTAATATAACCTAACCTAACCCATCTAGCCCCTCGCAGTTAATGTTTTAGAGAATCCCGGTCGTGTCGGTCCGTACCTCTCCGTGGGAACATTATATACGTCTATAACGTTATATATCCTAACCTAAGGCAACCTCACACATAGGATGTAGTATTTTACAACATTCCTGGCGGGTCGGCACCTACTTTTCGGTGGGAACATTATATTCGTCTATAACGTAATATAACCTAACCCTACCCATCTAGCCCCTCGCGGGGAATGTTTTGTAGAATCCCGTTCGTCTAGCCCCGTACGTCTCTGTGGGAACATTATATACGTCTATAACGTTATATATCCTAACCTAAGGCAACCTAACATCTCGAATGTAGTATTTTACAATATTCCTGGCGGGTCGGCACCTACTCCTCGGTGCGAACATTATATACGTCTATAACATAATATAACCTAACCTAACCTATCTATCCCCTCGCTGGGAATGTTCTGTAGAATCCCGTTCTTGTAGCCCCGTACGTCTCGGTGGGAACATTATATACGTCTATAACGTTATATATCCTAACCTAAGGCAACCTAACATCTCGGATGTAATATTTTACAACATTCCTGGCGGGTCGGCCCCTACTTCTCGGTGGGAACATTATATACGTCTATGACGTAATATAACCTAACCTAACCCATCTAGCCCCTCGGTGGTAATGTTCTACAGAATCCCGACCGTGTCGGACCGTAGCTACCAGTGGGAACATTATATACGTCTATAACGTTATACATCTTTACCTAAGGCAACCTCACACCTCGGATGTAGTATTTTACAATATTCCTGGCGGGTCGGCACCTACTGCTCGGTGGGAACATTATATACGTCTATAACATAATATAACCTAACCTAACCTATCTGTCCCCTCGCTGGGAATGTTCTGTAGAATCCCGTTCTTGTAGCCCCGGACGTCTCGGTGGGAACATTATATACGTCTATAACGTTATATATCCTATCCTAAGGCAACCTAACATCTCGGATGTAGTATTTTACAACATTCCTGGCGGGTCGGCCCCTACTTGTCGGTGAGAATATTAAATGCGTCTCTGACGTAATATAACCTAACCTAACCTACCTAGCGCCAGGCTGGTAATGTTTTACAGAATCCCTGCCGTGTCGGACTGTACCTCTCCGTGGGGACATTAGATACGTCTATAACGTTATATATCCTAACCTAAGGCAACCTCACACCTCGGATGTATTATTTTACAACATTCCTGGCAGGTCGGCCCCTACTTCTAGGTGGGAACATTATATTCGTCTATAACGTAATATAACCTAACCTAACCTATCTATCCCCTCGCTGGGAATGTTTTGTAGAATCCCGTTCTTGTAGCCCCGTACGTCTCGGTGGGAACATTATATACGTCTATAACGTTATATATCCTAACCTAAGGCAACCTAACATCTCGGATGTAATATTTTACAACATTCCTGGCGGGTCGGCCCCTACTTCTCGGTGGGAACATTATATACGTCTATAACATAATATAACCTAACCTAAACTATCTATCCCCTCGCTGGGAATGTTCTGTAGAATACCGTTCTTGTAGCCCCGTACGTCTCGGTGGGAACATTATATACGTCTATAACGTTATATATCCTAACCTAAGGCAACCTAACATCTCGGATGTAATATTTTACAACATTCCTGGCGGGTCGGCCCCTATTTCTCGGTGGGAACATTATATACGTCTCTAACGTAATATAACCTAACCTAACCCATCTAGCCCCTCGCTGGTAATGTTCTGCAGAATCCCGACCGTGTCGGACCGTACCTCCCAGTGGGAATATTATATACGTCTATAACGTTATACATCCTAAGCTAAGGCAACCTCACACCTCGGATGTAGTATTTTACAATATTCCTGGCGGGTCGGCAACCACTCCTCGGTGCGAACATTATATACGTCTATAACATAATATAACAGAACCTAACCTATCTATTGCCTCGCTGGGAATGTTCTGTAAAATCCCGTTCTTGTAGCCCCGTACGTCTCGGTGGGAACATTATATACGTCTATAACGTTATATATCCTAACCTAAGGCAGCCTAACATCTCGGATGTAATATTTTACAACATTTCTGGCGGTTCGGCCCCTACTTCTAGGTGGGAACACTATATACGTCTATAACGTAATATAACCTAACCTAACCCATCTAGCAGCTCGCTGGGAATGTTTTGTAGAATCCCGTTCGTGTAGCCCCGTACGTCACGGTGGGAACATTATATATGTCTGTAACGTTATATGTCCTAACCTAAGGCAATCTCACACCTCGGGTGTAGCATTTTACAACATTCCTGGCAGGTCGGCCCCTACTTCTAGGTGGGAACATTATATACGTCTATAACGTAATATAACCTAACCTAACCCATCAAGCCCGTCGCTGGGAATGTTTTGTAGAATCCCGCTCGTGTAGGCCAGTACGTCTCGGTGGGAACATTATATACGTCTATAACGTTATATATCCTAACCTAAGGCAGCCTAACATCTCGGATGTAGTATTTTACAAAATTCCTGGCGGGTCGGCCCCTACTTGTCGGTGGGAATATTATATGCGTCTATAACGTAATATAACCTAACCTAACCTACCTAGCCCCTGGATGGTAATGTTTTACAGAATCCCTGCCGTGTCGGACCGTACCTCTCCGTGGGGACATTAGATACGTCTATAACATTATATATCCTAACCTAAGGCAACCTCATACCTCGGATGTATTATTTTACAACATTCCTGGCAGGTCGGCCCCTACTTCTAGGTGGGAACATTATATACGTCTATAACGTAATATAATCTAACCTAACCCATCAAGCCCGTCGCTGGGAATGTTTTGTAGAATCCCGCTCGTGTAGTCCAGTACGTCTCGGTGGAAACATTATATACGTCTATAACGTTATATATCCTAACCTAAGGCAACCTAACATCTCGGATGTAATATTTTACAACATTCCTGGCGGGTCGGCCCCTACTTCTCGGTGGGAACATTATATACGTCTATAACATAATATAACCTAACCTAACCTATCTATCCCCTCGCTGGGAATGTTCTGTAGAATCCCGTTCTTGTAGCCCCGTACGTCTCGGTGGGAACATTACATACGTCTATAACGTTATATATCCTAACCTAAGGCAACCTAACATCTCGGATGTAATATTTTACAACATTCCTGGCGGGTCGGCCCCTACTTCTCGGTGGGAACATTATATACGTCTATGACGTAATATAACCTAACCTAACCCATCTAGCCCCTCGGTGGTAATGTTCTACAGAATCCCGACCGTGTCGGAACGTACCTACTAGTGGGAACATTATATACGTCTATAACGTTATACATCTTAACCTAAGGCAACCTCACACCTCGGATGTAGTATTTTACAATATTCCTGGCGGGTCGGCACCTACTGCTCGGTGGGAACATTATATACGTCTATAACCTAATATAACCTAACCTAACCCATCTAGCCCCTCGCTGGGAATGTTTTGTAGAATCCCTTTCGTCTAGCCCCGTACGTCTCGGTGGGAACATTATATACGTCTATAACGTTATATATCCTAACCTAAGGCAACCTAACATCTCGAATGTAGTATTTTACAATATTCCTGGCGGGTCGGCACCTACTCCTCGGTGCGAACATTATATACGTCTATAACATAATATAACCTAACCTAACCTATCTATCCCCTCGCTGGGAATGTTCTGTAGAATCCCGTTCTTGTAGCCCCGAACGTCTCGGTGGGAACATTATATACGTCTATAACGTTATATATCCTAACCTAAGGCAACCTAACATCTCGGATGTAGTATTTTACAACATTCCTGGCGGGTCGGCCCCTACTTGTCGGTGAGAATATTATATGCGTCTCTAACGTAATATAACCTAACCTAACGTACCTAGCGCCTGGCTGGTAATGTTTTACAGAATCCCTGCCGTGTCGGACTGTACCTCTCCGTGGGGACATTAGATACGTCTATAACGTTATATATCCTAACCTAAGGCAACCTCACACCTCGGATGTATTATTTTACAACATTCCTGGCAGGTCGGCCCCTACTTCTAGGTGGGAACATTATATTCGTCTATAACGTAATATAACCTAACCTAACTCATATAGCCCCTCGCTGGGAATGTTTTGTAGAATCCCGTTCGCTTAGCCCCGTACGTCTCGTTGGGAACATTATATACGTCTATAACGTTATATATCCTAACCTAAGGCAACCTAACATCTCGAATGTAGTATTTTACAATATTCCTAGCGGGTCGGCACCTACTCCTCGGTGGGAACATTATATACGTCTATAACATAATATAACCTAACCTAACCTATCTCTCCCCTCGCTGGGAATGTTTTGTAGAATCCCGTTCGTGTAGCCCCGTACGTCACGGTGGGAACATTATATATGTCTGTAACGTTATATGTCCTAACCTAAGGCAATCTCACACCTCGGATGTAGTATTTTACAACATTCCTGGCAGGTCGGCCCCTACATCTAGGTGGGAACATTATATACGTCTATAACGTAATATAACCTAACCTAACCCATCTAGCCCCTCGCTGTTAATGTTTTACAGAATCCCGGTCGTGTCGGTTCTTACCTCTCCGTGGGAACATTATATACGTCTATACCGTTATATATCCTAACCTAAGGCAACCTCACACATAGGATGTAGTATTTTACAACATTCCTGGCGGGTCGGAACCTACTTTTCGGTGGGAACATTATATACGTCTATAACGTGATATAACCTAACCTAACCTATCTATCCCCTCGCTGGGAATGTTTTGTAGAATCCCGTTCGTGTAGCCCCGTACGTCTCGGTGGGAACATTATATACGTCTGTAACGTTATATATCCTAACCTAAGGCAACTTAACATCTCGCATGTAGTATTTTCCAACATTCCTGGCGGGTCGGACCCTATTTCTCGGTGGGAACATTATATACGTCTATAACGCTATATATCCTAACCTAAGGCAACCTAACATCTCGGATGTAGCATTTTACAACATTCCTGGCGGGTCGGCTCCTACTTGTCGGTGGGAATATTATATGCGTCTATAACGTAATATAACCTAACCTAACCTACCTAGCCCCTGGCTGGTAATGTTTTACAGAATCCCTGCTGTGTCGGACCGTACCTCTCCGTGGGGACATTAGATACGTCTATAACGTTATATATCCTAACCTAAGGCAACCCAACATCTCGGATGTAATATTTTAAAACATTCCTGGCGGGACGGGCCCTACTTTTCGGTGGCAACATTATATACGTCTATAACGTAATATAACCTAACCTACCCCATCTAGTCCTTCGCTGGTAATGTTTTACAGAATCTAGTGTCGAACCGTACCTCTCCGTGGGGAAATTAGATACGTCTATAACGTTATATATCCTAACCTAAGGCAACCTCACACCTCGGATGTAGTATTTTACAACATTACTGGCAGGTCGGCACCTACTTCTAGGTGGGAACAGTATATACGTCTATAACGTAATATAGCCTAATGTAACCTATCTATCCCCTCGCTGAAAATGTTTTGTAGAATCCCGTTCGTGTAGCCCCGTATGTCTCGGTGGGAATATTATATGCGTCTATAACGTAATATAACCTAACCTATGCTACTTAGCCCCTGGCTGGTAATGTTTTACAGAATCCCTGCCGTTTCGGACCGTACCTCTCCGTGGGGACATTAGATACGTCTATAACGTTATATATCCTAACCTAAGGCAACCTCACACCTCGGATGTATTATTTTACAACATTCCTAGCAGGTCGGCCCCTACTTCTAGGTGGGAACATTATATTCGTCTATAACGTAATATAACCTAACCTAACTCATCTAGCCCCTCGCTGGGAATGTTTTGTAGAATCCCGTTCGTCTAGCCCCGTACGTCTCTGTGGGAACATTATATACGTCTATAACGTTATATATCCTAACCTAAGGCAACCTAACATCTCGAATGTAGTATTTTACAATATTCCTGGCGAGTTGGCACCTACTCCTCGGTGGGAACATTATATACGTCTCTAACATAATATAACCTAATCTAACCTATCTATCCCCTCGCTGGGAATGTTTTGTAGAATCCCGTTCTTGTAGCCCCGTACGTCTCGGTGGGAACATTATATACGTCTATAACGTTATATATCCTAACCTAAGGCAACCTAACATCTTGGATGTAATATTTTACAACATTCCTGGCGGGTCGGACCCTATTTCTCGGTGGGAACATTATATACGTCTATAACGCTATATATCCTAACCTAAGGCAACCTAACATCTCGGATGTAGCATTTTACAACATTCCTGACGGGTCGGCCCCTACTTGTCGGTGGGAATATTATATGCGTCTATAACGTAATATAACCTAACCTAACCTACCTAGCCCCTCGCTGGGAATGTTCTGTAGAATCCCGTTCTTATAGCCCCGTACGTCTCGGTGGGAACATTATATACGTCTATAACGTTATATATCCTATCCTAAGGCAACTTAACATCTCGCATGTAGTATTTTCCAACATTCCTGGCGGGTCGGACCCTATTTCTCGGTGGGAACATTATATACGTCTATAACGCTATATATCCTAACCTAAGGCAACCTAACATCTCGGATGTAGCATTTTACAACATTCCTGGCGGGTCGGCTCCTACTTGTCGGTGGGAATATTATATGCGTCTATAACGTAATATAACCTAACCTAACCTACCTAGCCCCTGGCTGGTAATGTTTTACAGAATCCCTGCTGTGTCGGACCGTACCTCTCCGTGGGGACATTAGATACGTCTATAACGTTATATATCCTAACCTAAGGCAACCCAACATCTCGGATGTAATATTTTAAAACATTCCTGGCGGGACGGGCCCTACTTTTCGGTGGCAACATTATATACGTCTATAACGTAATATAACCTAACCTACCCCATCTAGTCCTTCGCTGGTAATGTTTTACAGAATCTAGTGTCGAACCGTACCTCTCCGTGGGGAAATTAGATACGTCTATAACGTTATATATCCTAACCTAAGGCAACCTCACACCTCGGATGTAGTATTTTACAACATTACTGGCAGGTCGGCACCTACTTCTAGGTGGGAACAGTATATACGTCTATAACGTAATATAGCCTAATGTAACCTATCTATCCCCTCGCTGAAAATGTTTTGTAGAATCCCGTTCGTGTAGCCCCGTATGTCTCGGTGGGAATATTATATGCGTCTATAACGTAATATAACCTAACCTATGCTACTTAGCCCCTGGCTGGTAATGTTTTACAGAATCCCTGCCGTTTCGGACCGTACCTCTCCGTGGGGACATTAGATACGTCTATAACGTTATATATCCTAACCTAAGGCAACCTCACACCTCGGATGTATTATTTTACAACATTCCTAGCAGGTCGGCCCCTACTTCTAGGTGGGAACATTATATTCGTCTATAACGTAATATAACCTAACCTAACTCATCTAGCCCCTCGCTGGGAATGTTTTGTAGAATCCCGTTCGTCTAGCCCCGTACGTCTCTGTGGGAACATTATATACGTCTATAACGTTATATATCCTAACCTAAGGCAACCTAACATCTCGAATGTAGTATTTTACAATATTCCTGGCGAGTTGGCACCTACTCCTCGGTGGGAACATTATATACGTCTATAACATAATATAACCTAATCTAACCTATCTATCCCCTCGCTGGGAATGTTTTGTAGAATCCCGTTCTTGTAGCCCCGTACGTCTCGGTGGGAACATTATATACGTCTATAACGTTATATATCCTAACCTAAGGCAACCTAACATCTTGGATGTAATATTTTACAACATTCCTGGCGGGTCGGACCCTATTTCTCGGTGGGAACATTATATACGTCTATAACGCTATATATCCTAACCTAAGGCAACCTAACATCTCGGATGTAGCATTTTACAACATTCCTGACGGGTCGGCCCCTACTTGTCGGTGGGAATATTATATGCGTCTATAACGTAATATAACCTAACCTAACCTACCTAGCCCCTCGCTGGGAATGTTCTGTAGAATCCCGTTCTTATAGCCCCGTACGTCTCGGTGGGAACATTATATACGTCTATAACGTTATATATCCTATCCTAAGGCAACCTAACATCTCGGATGTAGTATTTTACAACATTCCTGGCGGGTCGGCCCCTACTTGTCGGTGAGAATATTATATGCGTCTCTAACGTAATATAACCTAACCTAACCTACCTAGCGCCTGGCTGGTAATGTTTTACAGAATCCCTGCCGTGTCGGACTGTACCTCTCCGTGGGGACATTAGATACGTCTATACCGTTATATATCCTAACCTAAGGCAACCACACACCTCGGATGTATTATTTTACAACATTCCTGGCAGGTCGGCCCCTACTTCTAGGTGGGAACATTATATTCGTCTATAACGTAATATAACCTAACCTAACTCATCTAGCCCCTCGCTGGGAATGTTTTGTAGAATCCCGTTCGCTTAGCCCCGTACGTCTCGTTGGGACCATTATATACGTCTATAACGTTATATATCCTAACCTAAGGCAACCTAACATCTCGAATGTAGTATTTTACAATATTCCTAGCGGGTCGGCACCTACTTGTCGGTGGGAATATTATATGCGTCTATAACGTAATATAACCTAACCTAACCTACCTAGCCCCTGGCTGGTAATGTTTTACAGAATCCCTGCTGTGTCGGACCGTACCTCTCCGTGGGGACATTAGATACGTCTATAACGTTATATATCCTAACCTAAGGCAACCCAACATCTCGGATGTAATATTTTAAAACATTCCTGGCGGGTCGGGCCCTACTTTTCGGTGGCAACATTATATACGTCTATAACGTAATATAACCTAACCTACCCCATCTAGTCCTTCGCTGGTAATGTTTTACAGAATCTAGTGTCGAACCGTACCTCTCCGTGGGGAAATTAGATACGTCTATAACGTTATATATCCTAACCTAAGACAACCTCACACCTCGGATGTAGTATTTTACAACATTACTGGCAGGTCGGCACCTACTTCTAGGTGGGAACAGTATATACGTCTATAACGTAATATAGCCTAATGTAACCTATCTATCCCCTCGCTGGGAATGTTTTGTAGAATCCCGTTCGTGTAGCCCCGTATGTCTCGGTGGGAATATTATATGCGTCTATAACGTAATATAACCTAACCTATCCTACTTAGCCCCTGGCTGGTAATGTTTTACAGAATCCCTGCCGTTTCGGACCGTACCTCTCCGTGGGGACATTAGATACGTCTATAACGTTATATATCCTAACCTAAGGCAACCTCACACCTCGGATGTATTATTTTACAACATTCCTAGCAGGTCGGCCCCTACTTCTAGGTGGGAACATTATATTCGTCTATAACGTAATATAACCTAACCTAACTCATCTAGCCCCTCGCTGGGAATGTTTTGTAGAATCCCGTTCGTCTAGCCCCGTACGTCTCGTTGGGAACATTATATACGTCTATAACGTTATATATCCTAACCTAAGGCAACCTAACATCTCGAATGTAGTATTTTACAATATTCCTAGCGGGTCGGCACCTACTCCTCGGTGGGAACATTATATACGTCTATAACGTGATATAACCTAACCTAACCTATCTATCCCCTCGCTGGGAATGTTTTGTAGAATCCCGTTCGTGTAGCCCCGTACGTCTCGGTGGGAACATTATATACGTCTGTAACGTTATATATCCTAACCTAAGGCAACTTAACATCTCGGATGTAGTATTTTCCAACATTCCTGGCGGGTCGGCCCCTACTTCTAGTTGGGAACATTATATTCGTCTATAACGTAATATAACCTAACCCTACCCATATAGCCCCTCGCTGGGAATGTTTTGTAGAATCCCGTTCGTCTAGCCCCGTACGTCTCTGTGGGAACATTATATACGTCTATAACGTTATATATCCTAACCTAAGGCAACCTTACACCTCGGATGTAGTATTTTACAATATTCCTGGCGGGTCGGCACCTACTCCTCGGTGGGTAACATTATATACGTCTATAACATAATATAACCTAACCTAACCTATCTATCCCCTCGCTGGGAATGTTTTGTAGAATCCCGTTCGTGTAGCCCCGTACGTCTCGGTGGGAACATTATATACGTCTGTAACGTTATATATCCTAACCTAAGGCAACTTAACATCTCGGATGTAGTATTTTCCAACATTCCTGGCGGGTCGGGCCCTACTTCTAGGTGGGAACATTATATTCGTCTATAGCGTAATATAACCTAACCTAACCCATCTAGCGCCTCGCTGGGAATGTTTGAAGAATCCCGTTCGTCTAGCCCCGTACGTCTCGGTGGAAACATTATATACGTCTATAACGTTACATATCCTAACCTAAGGCAACCTAACATCTCGAATGTAGTATTTTACAATATTCCTGGCGGGTCGGCACCTACTCCTCGGTGCGAACATTATATACGTCTATAACATAATATAACCTAACCTAACCTATCTATCCCCACTCTGGGAATGTTCTGTAGAATTCCGTTCTTGTAGCCCCGTACGTCTCGGTGGGAACATTATATACGTCTATAACGTTATATATCCTAACCTAAGGCAACCTAACATCTCGAATGTAGTATTTTACAATATTCCTGGCGGGTCGGCACCTACTCCTCGGTGCGAACATTATATACGTCTATAACATATTATAACCTAACCTAACCTATCTATCCCCACTCTGGGAATGTTCTGTAGAATCCCGTTCTTGTAGCACCGTACGTCTCGGTGGGAACATTATATACGTCTATAACGTTATATATCCTAACCTAAGGCAACCTAACATCTCGGATGTAATATTTTACAACATTCCTGGCGGGTCGGCCCCTATTTCTCGGTGGGAACATTATATACGTCTCTAACGTAATATAACCTAACCTAACCCATCTAGCCCCTCGCTGGTAATGTTCTGCAGAATCCCGACCGTGTCGGACCGTACCTCCCAGTGGGAATATTATATACGTCTATAACGTTATACATCCTAAGCTAAGGCAACCTCACACCTCTGATGTAGTATTTTACAATATTCCTGGCGGGTCGGCAACCACTCCTCAGTGCGAACATTATATACGTCTATAACATAATATAACCTAACCTAACCTATCTATCCCCACTCTGGGAATGTTCTGTGGAATCCCGTTCTTGTAGCCCCGTACGTCTCGGTGGGAACATTATATACGTCTATAACGTTATATATCCTAACCTAAGGCAACCTAACATCTCGGATGTAATATTTTACAACATTCCTGGCGGGTCGGCCCCTACTTCTCGGTGGGAACATTATATACGTCTATAACATAATATAACCTAACCTAACCTATCTATCCCCTCGCTGGGAATGTTCTGTAGAATCCCGTTCTTGTAGCCCCGTACGTCTCGGTGGGAACATTATATACGTCTATAACGTTATATATCCTAACCTAAGGCAACCTAACATCTCGGATGTAATATTTTACAACATTCCTGGCGGGTCGGCCCCTACTTCTCGGTGGGAACATTATATACGTCTATGACGTAATATAGCCTAACGTAACCCATCTAGCCCTTCGCTGGTAATGTTCTACAGAATCCCGACCGTGTCGGACCGTACCTCCCCGTGGGAATATTATATACGTCTATAACGTTATATATCCTAACCTAAGGCAACCTAACATCTCGGATGTAATATTTTACAACATTCCTGTCGGGTCGGCCCCTATTTCTCGGTGGGAACATTATATACGTCTCTAACGTAATATAACCTAACCTAACCCATCTAGCCCCTCGCTGGTAATGTTCTGCAGAATCCCGACCGTGTCGGACCGTACCTCCCAGTGGGAATATTATATACGTCTATAACGTTATACATCCTAAGCTAAGGCAACCTCACACCTCGGATGTAGTATTTTATAATATTCCTGGCGGGTCGGCCCCTACTTCTAGGTGGGAACACTATATACGTCTATAACGTAATATAACCTAACCTAACCCATCTAGCACCTCGCTGGGAATGTTTTGTAGAATCCCGTTCGTGTAGCCCCGTACGTCACGGTGGGAACATTATATATGTCTGTAACGTTATATGTCCTAACCTAAGGCAATCTCACACCTCGGGTGTAGTATTTTACAACATTCCTGGCAGGTCGGCCCCTACTTCTAGGTGGGAACATTATATACGTCTATAACGTAATATAACCTAACCTAACCCATCAAGCCCGTCGCTGGGAATGTTTTGTAGAATCCCGCTCATGTAGTCCAGTACGTCTCGGTGGGAACATTATATACGTCTATAACGTTATATATCCTAACCTAAGGCAACCTAACATCTCGGATGTAGTATTTTACAACATTCCTGGCGGGTCGGCCCCTACTTGTCGGTGGGAATATTATATGCGTCTATAACGTAATATAACCTAACCTAACCTACCTAGCCCCTGGATGGTAATGTTTTACAGAATCCCTGCCGTGTCGGACCGTACCGCTCCGTGGGGACATTAGATACGTCTATAACATTATATATCCTAACCTAAGGCAACCTCATACCTCGGATGTATTATTTTACAACATTCCTGGCAGGTCGTCCCCTACTTCTAGGTGGGAACATTATATTCGTCTATAACGTAATATAACCTACCCTAACCCATCTAGCCACTCGCTGGGAATGTTTTGTAGAATCCCGTTCGTGTAGCCCCGTACGTCTCGGTGGGAACATTATATACGTCTGTAACGTTATATGTCCTAACCTAAGGCAACTTAACATCTCGGATGTAGTATTTTACAACATTCCCGGCGGGTCGGCCCCTACTTCTCGGTGGGAACATTATATACGTCTATAACGTAATATAACCTAACCTAACCCATCTAGCCCCTCGCTGGGAATGTTTTGTAGAATCCCGTTCGTGTAGCCCCGTACGTCACGGTGGGAACATTATATATGTCTGTAACGTTATATGTCCTAACCTAAGGCAATCTCACACCTCGGGTGTAGTTTTTTACAACATTCCTGGCAGGTCGGCCCCTACTTCTAGGTGGGAACATTATATACGTCTATAACGTAATATAATCTAACCTAACCCATCAAGCCCGTCGCTGGGACTGTTTTGTAGAATCCCGCTCGTGTAGTCCAGTACGTCTCGGTGGGAACATTATATACGTCTATAACGTTATATATCCTAACCTAAGGCAACCTAACATCTCGGATGTAGTATTTTACAACATTCCTGGCGGGTCGGCCCCTACTTGTCGGTGGGAATATTATATGCGTCTATAACGTAATATAACCTAACCTAACCTACCTAGCGCCTGGGGTAATGTCTTACAGAATCCCTGCCGTGTCGGACCGTACCTCTCCGTGGGGACATTAGTTACGTCTATAACGTTATATATCCTAACGTAAGGCAACCTCACACCTCGGATGTATTATTTTACAACATTCCTGGCAGGTCGGCCTCTACTTCACGGTGGGTACATTATATACATCTATAACGTCATATAACCTAACCTAACCCATCTAGCCCCTCGCTGATAATGTTTTACAGAATCCCGGCGGTGTCGGACCGTACCTCTCGGTGGGAACATTATATATGTCTATAACGTCATATATCCTAACCTAAGGCGACCTAACACCTCGGATGTAGTATTTTACAACATTCCTGGAGGGTCGGCCCCTACTTCTCGGTGGGAACATTATATACGTCTATAACGTAATATAACCTAACCTAACACATCTAGTCCTTCGCTGGTAATGTTTTACAGAATCTCGTGTCGGACCGTACATCTACATGGGGACATTAGATACGTCTATAACGTTATATATCCTAACCTAAGGCAACCTAACACCTCGGATGTAGTATTTTACAACATTCCTGGCGGGTCGGCCCCTACTTCTCGGTGAGAACATTATATACGTCTATAACATAATATAACCTAACCTAACCTATCTATCCCCTCGCTGGGAATGTTCTGTAGAATCCCGTTCTTGTAGCCCCGTACGTCTCGGTGGGAACATTATATACGTCTATAACGTTATATATCCTAACCTAAGGCAACCTAACATCTCCGATGTAATATTTTACAACATTCCTGGCGGGTCGGCCCCTACTTCTCGGTGGGAACATTATATACGTCTATAACATAATATAACCTAACCTAACCTATCTATCCCCTCGCTGGGAATGTTCTGTAGAATCCCGTTCTTGTAGCCCCGTACGTCTCGGTGGGAACATTATATACGTCTATAACGTTATATATCCTAACCTAAGGCAACCTAACATCTCGGATGTAATATTTTACAACATTACTGGCGGGTCGGCCGCTACTTCTCGGTGGGAACATTATATACGTCTATGACGTAATATAGCCTAACGTAACCCATCTAGCCCTCCGCTGGTAATGTTCTACAGAATCACGACCGTGTCGGACCGTACCTCCCCGTGGGAATATTATATACGTCTATAACGTTATATATCCTAACCTAAGGCAACCTAACATCTCGGATGTAATATTTTACAACATTCCTGGCGGGTCGGCTCCTATTTCTCGGTGGGAACATTATATACGTCTCTAACGTAATATAACCTAACCTAACCCATCTATCCCCTCGCTGGTAATGTTCTGCAGAATCCCGACCGTGTCGGACCGTACCTCCCAGTGGGAATATTATATACGTCTATAACGTTATACATCCTAAGCTAAGGCAACCTCACACCTCGGATGTAGTATTTTATAATATTCCTGGCGGGTCGGCAACTACTCCTCGGTGCGAACATTATATACGTCTATAACATAATATAACCTAACCTAACATATCTATTGCCTCGCTGGGAATGTTCTGTAGAATCCCGTTCTTGTAGCCCCGTACGTCTCGCTGGGAACATTATATACGTCTATAACGTTACATATCCTAACCTAAGGCAACCCAACATCTCGAATGTAGTATTTTACAATATTCCTGGCGGGTCGGCACCTACTCCTCGGTGCGAACACTATATACGTCTATAACATAATATAACCTAACCTAACCTATCTATCCCCACTCTGGGAATGTTCTGTAGAATCCCGTTCTTGTAGCCCCGTACGTCTCGGTGGGAACATTATATACGTCTATAACGTTATATATCCTAACCAAAGGCAACCTAACATCTCGGATGTAATATTTTACAACATTCCTGGCGGGTCGGCCCCTACTTCTCGGTGGGAACATTATATACGTCTATAACATAATATAACCTAACCTAACCTATCTATCCCCTCGCTGGGAATGTTCTGTAGAATCCCGTTCTTGTAGCCCCGTACGTCTCGGTGGGAACATTATATACGTCTATAACGTTATATATCCTAACCAAAGGCAACCTAACATCTCGGATGTAATATTTTACAACATTCCTGGCGGGTCGGCCCCTACTTCTCGGTGGGAACATTATATACGTCTATAACATAATATAACCTAACCTAACCTATCTATCCCCTCGCTGGGAATGTTCTGTAGAATCCCGTTCTTGTAGCCCCGTACGTCTCGGTGGGAACATTATATACGTCTATAACGTTATATATCCTAACCTAAGGCAACCTAACATCTCAGATGTAATATTTTACAACATTCCTGGCGGGTCGGCCCCTATTTCTCGGTGGGAACATTATATACGTCTCTAACGTAATATAACCTAACCTAACCCATCTAGCCCCTCGCTGGTAATGTTCTGCAGAATCCCGACCGTGTCGGACCGTACCTCCCAGTGGGAATATTATATACGTCTATAACGTTATACATCCTAAGCTAAGGCAACCTCACACCTCTGATGTAGTATTTTACAATATTCCTGGCGGGTCGGCAACCACTCCTCAGTGCGAACATTATATACGTCTATAACATAATATAACCTAACCTAACCTATCTATCCCCACTCTGGGAATGTTCTGTAGAATCCCGTTCTTGTAGCCCCGTACGTCTCGGTGGGAACATTATATACGTCTATAACGTTATATATCCTAACCTAAGGCAACCTAACATCTCGGATGTAATATTTTACAACATTCCTGGCGGGTCGGCCCCTATTTCTCGGTGGGAACATTATATACGTCTCTAACGTAATATAACCTAACCTAACCCATCTAGCCCCTCGCTGGTAATGTTCTGCAGAATCCCGACCGTGTCGGACCGTACCTACCAGTGGGAATATTATATACGTCTATAACGTTATACATCCTAAGCTAAGGCAACCTCACACCTCGGATGTAGTATTTTATAATATTCCTGGCGGGTCGGCAACTACTCCTCGGTGCGAACATTATATACGTCTATAACATAATATAACCTAACCTAACATATCTATTGCCTCGCTGGGAATGTTCTGTAGAATCCCGTTCTTGTAGCCCCGTACGTCTCGGTGGGAACGTTATATACGTCTATAACGTTACATATCCTAACCTAAGGCAACCTAACATCTCGAATGTAGTATTTTACAATATTCCTGGCGGGTCGGCACCTACTCCTCGGTGCGAACATTATATACGTCTATAACATAATATAACCTAACCTAACCTATCTATCCCCACTCTGGGAATGTTCTGTAGAATCCCGTTCTTGTAGCCCCGTACGTCTCGGTGGGAACATTATATACGTCTATAACGTTATATATCCTAACCTAAGGCAACCTAACATCTCGAATGTAGTATTTTACAATATTCCTGGCGGGTCGGCACCTACTCCTCGGTGCGAACATTATATACGTCTATAACATAATATAACCTAACCTAACCTATCTATCCCCACTCTGGGAATGTTCTGTAGAATCCCGTTCTTGTAGCCCCGTACGTCTCGGTGGGAACATTATATACGTCTATAACATAATATAACCTAACCTAACCTATCTATCCCCTCGCTGGGAATGTTCTGTAGAATCCCGTTCTTGTAGCCCCGTACGTCTCGGTGGGAACATTATATACGTCTATAACGTTATATATCCTAACCTAAGGCAACCTAACATCTCGGATGTAATATTTTACAACATTCCTGGCGGGTCGGCCCCTATTTCTCGGTGGGAACATTATATACGTCTATGACGTAATATAGCCTAACGTAACCCATCTAGCCCTTCGCTGGTAATGTTCTACAGAATCACGACCGTGTCGGACCGTACCTCCCCGTGGGAATATTATATACGTCTATAACGTTATATATCCTAACCTAAGGCAACCTAACATCTCGGATGTAATATTTTACAACATTCCTGGCGGGTCGGCCCCTATTTCTCGGTGGGAACATTATATACGTCTCTAACGTAATATAACCTAACCTAACCCATCTAGCCCCTCGCTGGTAATGTTCTGCAGAATCCCGACCGTGTCGGACCGTACCTCCCAGTGGGAATATTATATACGTCTATAACGTTATACATCCTAAGCTAAGGCAACCTCACACCTCGGATGTAGTATTTTATAATATTCCTGGCGGGTCGGCAACTACTCCTCGGTGCGAACATTATATACGTCTATAACATAATATAACCTAACCTAACCTATCTATCCCCACTCTGGGAATGTTCTGTAGAATCCCGTTCTTGTAGCCCCGTACGTCTCGGTGGGAACATTATATACGTCTATAACGTTATATATCCTAACCTAAGGCAACCTAACATCTCGGATGTAATATTTTACAACATTCCTGGCGGGTCGGCCCCTATTTCTCGGTGGGAACATTATATACGTCTCTAACGTAATATAACCTAACCTAACCCATCTAGCCCCTCGCTGGTAATGTTCTGCAGAATCCCGACCGTGTCGGACCGTACCTACCAGTGGGAATATTATATACGTCTATAACGTTATACATCCTAAGCTAAGGCAACCTCACACCTCGGATGTAGTATTTTATAATATTCCTGGCGGGTCGGCAACTACTCCTCGGTGCGAACATTATATACGTCTATAACATAATATAACCTAACCTAACATATCTATTGCCTCGCTGGGAATGTTCTGTAGAATCCCGTTCTTGTAGCCCCGTACGTCTCGGTGGGAACATTATATACGTCTATAACGTTACATATCCTAACCTAAGGCAACCTAACATCTCGAATGTAGTATTTTACAATATTCCTGGCGGGTCGGCACCTACTCCTCGGTGCGAACATTATATACGTCTATAACATAATATAACCTAACCTAACCTATCTATCCCCACTCTGGGAATGTTCTGTAGAATCCCGTTCTTGTAGCCCCGTACGTCTCGGTGGGAACATTATATACGTCTATAACGTTATATATCCTTACCTAAGGCAACCTAACATCTCGAATGTAGTATTTTACAATATTCCTGGGGGGTCGGCACCTACTCCTCGGTGCGAACATTATATACGTCTATAACATAATATAACCTAACCTAACCTATCTATCCCCACTCTGGGAATGTTCTGTAGAATCCCGTTCTTGTAGCCCCGTACGTCTCGGTGGGAACATTATATACGTCTATAACATAATATAACCTAACCTAACCTATCTATCCCCTCGCTGGGAATGTTCTGTAGAATCCCGTTCTTGTAGCCCCGTACGTCTCGGTGGGAACATTATATACGTCTATAACGTTATATATCCTAACCTAAGGCAACCTAACATCTCGGATGTAATATTTTACAACATTCCTGGCGGGTCGGCCCCTATTTCTCGGTGGGAACATTATATACGTCTATGACGTAATATAGCCTAACGTAACCCATCTAGCCCTTCGCTGGTAATGTTCTACAGAATCACGACCGTGTCGGACCGTACCTCCCCGTGGGAATATTATGTACGTCTATAACGTTATATATCCTAACCTAAGGCAACCTAACATCTCGGATGTAATATTTTACAACATTCCTGGCGGGTCGGCCCCTATTTCTCGGTGGGAACATTATATACGTCTCTAACGTAATATAACCTAACCTAACCCATCTAGCCCCTCGCTGGTAATGTTCTGCAGAATCCCGACCGTGTCGGACCGTACCTCCCAGTGGGAATATTATATACGTCTATAACGTTATACATCCTAAGCTAAGGCAACCTCACACCTCGGATGTAGTATTTTATAATATTCCTGGCGGGTCGGCAACTACTCCTCGGTGCGAACATTATATACGTCTATAACATAATATAACCTAACCTAACATATCTATTGCCTCGCTGGGAATGTTCTGTAGAATCCCGTTCTTGTAGCCCCGTACGTCTCGGTGGGAACATTATATACGTCTATAACGTTACATATCCTAACCTAAGGCAACCTAACATCTCGAATGTAGTATTTTACAATATTCCTGGCGGGTCGGCACCTACTCCTCGGTGCGAACATTATATACGTCTATAACATAATATAACCTAACCTAACCTATCTATCCCCACTCTGGGAATGTTCTGTAGAATCCCGTTCTTGTAGCCCCGTACGTCTCGGTGGGAACATTATATACGTCTATAACGTTATATATCCTAACCTAAGGCAACCTAACATCTCGAATGTAGTATTTTACAATATTCCTGGCGGGTCGGCACCTACTCCTCGGTGCGAACATTATATACGTCTATAACATAATATAACCTAACCTAACCTATCTATCCCCACTCTGGGAATGTTCTGTAGAATCCCGTTCTTGTAGCCCCGTACGTCTCGGTGGGAACATTATATACGTCTATAACGTTATATATCCTAACCTAAGGCAACCTAACATCTCGGATGTAATATTTTACAACATTCCTGGCGGGTCGGCCCCTATTTCTCGGTGGGAACATTATATACGTCTCTAACGTAATATAACCTAACCTAACCCATCTAGCCCCTCGCTGGTAATGTTCTGCAGAATCCCGACCGTGTCGGACCGTACCTCCCAGTGGGAACATTATATACGTCTATAACGTTACATATCCTAACCTAAGGCAACCTAACATCTCGAATGTAGTATTTTACAATATTCCTGGCGGGTCGGCACCTACTCCTCGGTGCGAACACTATATACGTCTATAACATAATATAACCTAACCTAACCTATCTATCCCCACTCTGGGAATGTTCTGTAGAATCCCGTTCTTGTAGCCCCGTACGTCTCGGTGGGAACATTATATACGTCTATAACGTTATATATCCTAACCTAAGGCAACCTAACATCTCGAATGTAGTATTTTACAATATTCCTGGCGGGTCGGCACCTACTCCTCGGTGCGAACATTATATACGTCTATAACATAATATAACCTAACCTAACCTATCTATCCCCACTCTGGGAATGTTCTGTAGAATCCCGTTCTTGTAGCCCCGTACGTCTCGGTGGGAACATTATATACGTCTATAACGTTATATATCCTAACCAAAGGCAACCTAACATCTCGGATGTAATATTTTACAACATTCCTGGCGGGTCGGCCCCTACTTCTCGGTGGGAACATTATATACGTCTATGACGTAATATAGCCTAACGTAACCCATCTAGCCCTTCGCTGGTAATGTTCTACAGAATCCCGACCGTGTCGGGCCGTACCTCCCCGTGGGAATATTATATACGTCTATAACGTTATATATCCTAACCTAAGGCAACCTAACATCTCGGATGTAATATTTTACAACATTCCTGGCGGGTCGGCCCCTATTTCTCGGTGGGAACATTATATACGTCTCTAACGTAATATAACCTAACCTAACCCATCTAGCCCCTCGCTGGTAATGTTCTGCAGAATCCCGACCGTGTCGGACCGTACCTCCCAGTGGGAATATTATATACGTCTATAACGTTATACATCCTAAGCTAAGGCAACCTCACACCTCGGATGTAGTATTTTATAATATTCCTGGCGGGTCGGCAACTACTCCTCGGTGCGAACATTATATACGTCTATAACATAATATAACCTAACCTAACCTATCTATTGCCTCGCTGGGAATGTTCTGTAGAATCCCGTTCTTGTAGCCCCGTACGTCTCGGTGGGAACATTATATACGTCTATAACGTTATATATCCTAACCTAAGGCAGCCTAACATCTCGGATGTAATATTTTACAATATTTCTGGCGGGTCGGCCCCTACTTCTAGGTGGGAACACTATATACGTCTATAACGTAATATAACCTAACCTAACCCATCTAGCACCTCGCTGGGAATGTTTTGTAGAATCCCGTTCGTGTAGCCCCGTACGTCACGGTGGGAACATTATATATGTCTGTAACGTTATATGTCCTAACCTAAGGCAATCTCACACCTCGGGTGTAGTATTTTACAACATTCCTGGCAGGTCGGCCCCTACTTCTAGGTGGGAACATTATATACGTCTATAACGTAATATAACCTAACCTAACCCATCAAGCCCGTCGCTGGGAATGTTTTGTAGAATCCCGCTCGTGTAGTCCAGTACGTCTCGGTGGGAACATTATATACGTCTATAACGTTATATATCCTAACCTAAGGCAACCTAACATCTCGGATGTAGTATTTTACAACATTCCTGGCGGGTCGGCCCCTACTTGTCGGTGGGAATATTATATGCGTCTATAACGTAATATAACCTAACCTAACCTACCTAGCGCCTGGGGTAATGTCTTACAGAATCCCTGCCGTGTCGGACCGTACCTCTCCGTGGGGACATTAGTTACGTCTATAACGTTATATATCCTAACGTAAGGCAACCTCACACCTCGGATGTATTATTTTACAACATTCCTGGCAGGTCGGCCTCTACTTCTCGGTGGGTACATTATATACATCTATAACGTCATATAACCTAACCTAACCCATCTAGCCCCTCGCTGATAATGTTTTACAGAATCCCGGCGGTGTCGGACCGTACCTCTCGGTGGGAACATTATATATGTCTATAACGTCATATATCCTAACCTAAGGCGACCTAACACCTCGGATGTAGTATTTTACAACATTCCTGGCGGGTCGCCCCTACTTCTCGGTGGGAACATTATATACGTCTATAACGTAATATAACCTAACCTAACACATCTAGTCCTTCGCTGGTAATGTTTTACAGAATCTCGTGTCGGACCGTACATCTACATGGGGACATTAGATACGTCTATAACGTTATATATCCTAACCTAAGGCAACCTAACACCTCGGATGTAGTATTTTACAACATTCCTGGCGGGTCGGCCCCTACTTCTCGGTGAGAACATTATATACGTCTATAACATAATATAACCTAACCTAACCTATCTATCCCCTCGCTGGGAATGTTCTGTAGAATCCCGTTCTTGTAGCCCCGTACGTCTCGGTGGGAACATTATATACGTCTATAACGTTATATATCCTAACCTAAGGCAACCTAACATCTCCGATGTAATATTTTACAACATTCCTGGCGGGTCGGCCCCTACTTCTCAGTGGGAACATTATATACGTCTATAACATAATATAACCTAACCTAACCTATCTATCCCCTCGCTGGGAATGTTCTGTAGAATCCCGTTCTTGTAGCCCCGTACGTCTCGGTGGGAACATTATATACGTCTATAACGTTATATATCCTAACCTAAGGCAACCTAACATCTCGGATGTAATATTTTACAACATTCCTGGCGGGTCGGCCGCTACTTCTCGGTGGGAACATTATATACGTCTATGACGTAATATAGCCTAACGTAACCCATCTAGCACCTCGCTGGGAATGTTTTGTAGAATCCCGTTCGTGTAGCCCCGTACGTCACGGTGGGAACATTATACACGTCTATAACGTTATATATCCTAACCTAAGGCAACCTAACATCTCGGATGTAGTATTTTACAACATTCCTGGCGGGTCGGCCCCTACTTGTCGGTGGGAATATTATATGCGTCTATAACGTAATATAACCTAACCTAACCTATCTATCCCCTCGCTGGGAATGTTCTGTAGAATCCCGTTCTTGTAGCCCCGTACGTCTCGGTGGGAACATTATATACGTCTATAACGTTATATATCCTAACCTAAGGCAACCTAACATCTCGAATGTAGTATTTTACAATATTCCTGGCGGGTCGGCACCTACTCCTCGGTGCGAACATTATATACGTCTATAACATAATATAACCTAACCTAACCTATCTATCCCCTCGCTGGGAATGTTCTGTAGAATCCCGTTCTTGTAGCACCCGTACGTCTCGGTGGGAACATTATATACGTCTATAACGTTATATATCCTAACCTAAGGCAACCTAACATCTCGGATGTAGTATTTTACAACATTCCTGGCGGGTCGGCCCCTACTTGTCGGTGGGAATATTATATGCGTCTATAACGTAATATAACCTAACCTAACCTACCTATAGCCTGGCTGGTAATGTTTTACGGAATCCCTGCCGTGTCGGACCGTACCTCTCCGTGGGGACATTAGATACGTCTATAACGTTATATATCCTAACCTAAGGCAACCTCACACCTCGGATGTATTATTTTACAACATTCCTGGCAGGTCGGCCCCTACTTCTAGGTGGGAACATTATATTCGTCTATAACGTAATACAACCTAACCTAACCCATCTAGCCCCTCGCTTGGAATGTTTTGTAGAATCCCTTTCGTCTAGCCCCGTACGTCTCGGTGGGAACGTTATATACGTCTATAACGTAATATAACCTAACCTAACCCATCTAGCCCCTCGCTGGTAATGTTTTACAGAATCCCGGTCGTGTCGGACCGTACCTCTCCGTGGGAACATTATATACGTCTATAACGTTATATATCCTAACCTAAGGCAACCTCACACCTCGAATTTAGTATTTTACAATATTCCTGGCGGGCCGGCCCCTACTTCTAGGTGGGAACACTATATACGTCTATAACGTAATATAACCTAACCTAACCCATCTAGCACCTCGCTGGGAATGTTTTGTAGAATCCCGTTCGTGTAGCCCCGTACGTCACGGTGGGAACATTATATATGTCTGTAACGTTATATGTCCTAACCTAAGGCAATCTCACACCTGGGGTGTAGTTTTTTGCAACATTCCTGGCAGGTCGGCCCCTACTTCTAGGTGGGAACATTATATACGTCTATAACGTAATATAATCTAACCTAACCCATCAAGCCCGTCGCTGGGGATGTTTTGTAGAATCCCGCTCGTGTAGTCCAGTACGTCTCGGTGGGAACATTGTATACGTCTATAACGTTATATATCCTAACCTAAGGCAACCTAACATCTCGGATGTAGTATTTTACAACATTCCTGGCGGGTCGGCCCCTACTTGTCGGTGGGAATATTATATGCGTCTATAACGTAATATAACCTAACCTAACCCATCTAGCCCCTCGCTGGGAATGTTTTGTAGAATCCCTTTCGTCTAGCCCCGTACGTCTCGGTGGGAACATTACATACGTCTATAACGTTATATATCCTGACCTAAGGCAACCTAACATCTCGAATGTAGTATTTTACAACATTCCTGGCGGGTCGGCCCCTACTTGTCGGTGGGAATATTATATGCGTCTATAACGTAATATAACCTAACCTAACCTACCTAGCCCCTGGCTGGTAATGTTTTACAGAATCCCTGCTGTGTCGGACCGTACCTCTCCGTGGGGACATTAGATACGTCTATAACATTATATATCCTAACCTAAGGCAACCTCATACCTCGGATATGTTATTTTACAACATTCCTGGCAGGTCGTCCCCTACTTCTAGGTGGGAACATTATATTCGTCTATAACGTAATATAACCTAACCTAACCCATCTAGCCACTCGCTGGGAATGTTTTGTAGAATCCCGTTCGTGTAGCCCCGTACGTCTCGGTGGGAACATTATATACGTCTATAACGTTATATATCCTAACCTAAGGCAACCTTACACCTCGGATGTAGTATTTTACAATATTCCTGGCGGGTCGGCACCTACTCCTCGGTGGGTAACATTATATACGTCTATAACATAATATAACCTAACCTAACCTATCTATCCCCTCGCTGGGAATGTTTTGTAGAATCCCGTTCGTGTAGCCCCGTACGTCTCGGTGGGAACATTATATACGTCTGTAACGTTATATATCCTAACCTAAGGCAACTTAACATCTCGGATGTAGTATTTTCCAACATTCCTGGCGGGTCGGGCCCTACTTCTAGGTGGGAACATTATATTCGTCTATAGCGTAATATAACCTAACCTAACCCATCTAGCCCCTCGCTGGGAATGTTTGAAGAATCCCGTTCGTCTAGCCCCGTACGTCTCGGTGGGAACATTATATACGTCTATAACGTTACATATCCTAACCTAAGGCAACCTAACATCTCGAATGTAGTATTTTACAATATTCATGGCGGGTCGGCACCTACTCCTCGGTGCGAACATTATATACCTCTATAACATAATATAACCTAACCTAACCTATCTATCCCCACTCTGGGAATGTTCTGTAGAATCCCGTTCTTGTAGCCCCGTACGTCTCGGTGGGAACATTATATACGTCTATAACATTATATATCCTAACCTAAGGCAACCTAACATCTCGAATGTAGTATTTTACAATATTCCTGGCGGGTCGGCACCTACTCCTCGGTGCGAACATTATATACGTCTATAACATAATATAACCTAACCTAACCTATCTATCCCCACTCTGGGAATGTTCTGTAGAATCCCGTTCTTGTAGCCCCGTAGGTCTCGGTGGGAACATTATATACGTCTATAACGTTATATATCCTAACCTAAGGCAACCTAACATCTCGGATGTAATATTTTACAACATTCCTGGCGGGTCGGCCCCTACTTCTCGGTGGGAACATTATATACGTCTATAACATAATATAACCTAACCTAACCTATCTATCCCCTCGCTGGGAATGTTCTGTAGAATCCCGTTCTTGTAGCCCCGTACGTCTCGGTGGGAACATTATATACGTCTATAACATTATATATCCTAACCTAAGGCAACCTCATACCTCGGATATGTTATTTTACAACATTCCTGGCAGGTCGTCCCCTACTTCTAGGTGGGAACATTATATTCGTCTATAACGTAATATAACCTAACCTAACCCATCTAGCCACTCGCTGGGAATGTTTTGTAGAATCCCGTTCGTGTAGCCCCGTACGTCTCGGTGGGAACATTATATACGTCTATAACGTTATATATCCTAACCTAAGGCAACCTTACACCTCGGATGTAGTATTTTACAATATTCCTGGCGGGTCGGCACCTACTCCTCGGTGGGTAACATTATATACGTCTATAACATAATATAACCTAACCTAACCTATCTATCCCCTCGCTGGGAATGTTTTGTAGAATCCCGTTCGTGTAGCCCCGTACGTCTCGGTGGGAACATTATATACGTCTGTAACGTTATATATCCTAACCTAAGGCAACTTAACATCTCGGATGTAGTATTTTCCAACATTCCTGGCGGGTCGGGCCCTACTTCTAGGTGGGAACATTATATTCGTCTATAGCGTAATATAACCTAACCTAACCCATCTAGCCCCTCGCTGGGAATGTTTGAAGAATCCCGTTCGTCTAGCCCCGTACGTCTCGGTGGGAACATTATATACGTCTATAACGTTACATATCCTAACCTAAGGCAACCTAACATCTCGAATGTAGTATTTTACAATATTCATGGCGGGTCGGCACCTACTCCTCGGTGCGAACATTATATACGTCTATAACATAATATAACCTAACCTAACCTATCTATCCCCACTCTGGGAATGTTCTGTAGAATCCCGTTCTTGTAGCCCCGTACGTCTCGGTGGGAACATTATATACGTCTATAACATTATATATCCTAACCTAAGGCAACCTAACATCTCGAATGTAGTATTTTACAATATTCCTGGCGGGTCGGCACCTACTCCTCGGTGCGAACATTATATACGTCTATAACATAATATAACCTAACCTAACCTATCTATCCCCACTCTGGGAATGTTCTGTAGAATCCCGTTCTTGTAGCCCCGTAGGTCTCGGTGGGAACATTATATACGTCTATAACGTTATATATCCTAACCTAAGGCAACCTAACATCTCGGATGTAATATTTTACAACATTCCTGGCGGGTCGGCCCCTACTTCTCGGTGGGAACATTATATACGTCTATAACATAATATAACCTAACCTAACCTATCTATCCCCTCGCTGGGAATGTTCTGTAGAATCCCGTTCTTGTAGCCCCGTACGTCTCGGTGGGAACATTATATACGTCTATAACGTTATATATCCTAACCTAAGGCAGCCTAACATCTCGGATGTAATATTTTACAATATTTCTGGCGGGTCGGCCCCTACTTCTAGGTGGGAACATTATATTCGTCTATAACGTAATATAACCTAACCTAACCCATCTAGCCCCTCGCTGGGAATGTTTTGTAGAATCCCTTTCGTCTAGCCCCGTACGTCTCGGTGGGAACGTTATATACGTCTATAACGTAATATAACCTAACCTAACCCATCTAGCCCCTCGCTGGTAATGTTTTACAGAATCCCGGTCGTGTCGGACCGTACCTCTCCGTGGGAACATTATATACGTCTATAACGTTATATATCCTAACCTAAGGCAACCTCACACCTCGAATTTAGTATTTTACAATATTCCTGGCGGGCCGGCCCCTACTTCTTGGTGGGAACACTATATACGTCTATAACGTAATATAACCTAACCTAACCCATCTAGCACCTCGCTGGGAATGTTTTGTAGAATCCCGTTCGTGTAGCCCCGTACGTCACGGTGGGAACATTATATATGTCTGTAACGTTATATGTCCTAACCTAAGGCAATCTCACACCTGGGGTGTAGTTTTTTGCAACATTCCTGGCAGGTCGGCCCCTACTTCTAGGTGGGAACATTATATACGTCTATAACGTAATATAATCTAACCTAACCCATCAAGCCCGTCGCTGGGGATGTTTTGTAGAATCCCGCTCGTGTAGTCCAGTACGTCTCGGTGGGAACATTGTATACGTCTATAACGTTATATATCCTAACCTAAGGCAACCTAACATCTCGGATGTAGTATTTTACAACATTCCTGGCGGGTCGGCCCCTACTTGTCGGTGGGAATATTATATGCGTCTATAACGTAATATAACCTAACCTAACCCATCTAGCCCCTCGCTGGGAATGTTTTGTAGAATCCCTTTCGTCTAGCCCCGTACGTCTCGGTGGGAACATTACATACGTCTATAACGTTATATATCCTGACCTAAGGCAACCTAACATCTCGAATGTAGTATTTTACAACATTCCTGGCGGGTCGGCCCCTACTTGTCGGTGGGAATATTATATGCGTCTATAACGTAATATAACCTAACCTAACCTACCTAGCCCCTGGCTGGTAATGTTTTACAGAATCCCTGCTGTGTCGGACCGTACCTCTCCGTGGGGACATTAGATACGTCTATAACATTATATATCCTAACCTAAGGCAACCTCATACCTCGGATATGTTATTTTACAACATTCCTGGCAGGTCGTCCCCTACTTCTAGGTGGGAACATTATATTCGTCTATAACGTAATATAACCTAACCTAACCCATCTAGCCACTCGCTGGGAATGTTTTGTAGAATCCCGTTCGTGTAGCCCCGTACGTCTCGGTGGGAACATTATATACGTCTATAACGTTATATATCCTAACCTAAGGCAACCTTACACCTCGGATGTAGTATTTTACAATATTCCTGGCGGGTCGGCACCTACTCCTCGGTGGGTAACATTATATACGTCTATAACATAATATAACCTAACCTAACCTATCTATCCCCTCGCTGGGAATGTTTTGTAGAATCCCGTTCGTGTAGCCCCGTACGTCTCGGTGGGAACATTATATACGTCTGTAACGTTATATATCCTAACCTAAGGCAACTTAACATCTCGGATGTAGTATTTTCCAACATTCCTGGCGGGTCGGGCCCTACTTCTAGGTGGGAACATTATATTCGTCTATAGCGTAATATAACCTAACCTAACCCATCTAGCCCCTCGCTGGGAATGTTTGAAGAATCCCGTTCGTCTAGCCCCGTACGTCTCGGTGGGAACATTATATACGTCTATAACGTTACATATCCTAACCTAAGGCAACCTAACATCTCGAATGTAGTATTTTACAATATTTATGGCGGGTCGGCACCTACTCCTCGGTGCGAACATTATATACCTCTATAACATAATATAACCTAACCTAACCTATCTATCCCCACTCTGGGAATGTTCTGTAGAATCCCGTTCTTGTAGCCCCGTACGTCTCGGTGGGAACATTATATACGTCTATAACATTATATATCCTAACCTAAGGCAACCTAACATCTCGAATGTAGTATTTTACAATATTCCTGGCGGGTCGGCACCTACTCCTCGGTGCGAACATTATATACGTCTATAACATAATATAACCTAACCTAACCTATCTATCCCCACTCTGGGAATGTTCTGTAGAATCCCGTTCTTGTAGCCCCGTAGGTCTCGGTGGGAACATTATATACGTCTATAACGTTATATATCCTAACCTAAGGCAACCTAACATCTCGGATGTAATATTTTACAACATTCCTGGCGGGTCGGCCCCTACTTCTCGGTGGGAACATTATATACGTCTATAACATAATATAACCTAACCTAACCTATCTATCCCCTCGCTGGGAATGTTCTGTAGAATCCCGTTCTTGTAGCCCCGTACGTCTCGGTGGGAACATTATATACGTCTATAACATTATATATCCTAACCTAAGGCAACCTCATACCTCGGATATGTTATTTTACAACATTCCTGGCAGGTCGTCCCCTACTTCTAGGTGGGAACATTATATTCGTCTATAACGTAATATAACCTAACCTAACCCATCTAGCCACTCGCTGGGAATGTTTTGTAGAATCCCGTTCGTGTAGCCCCGTACGTCTCGGTGGGAACATTATATACGTCTATAACGTTATATATCCTAACCTAAGGCAACCTTACACCTCGGATGTAGTATTTTACAATATTCCTGGCGGGTCGGCACCTACTCCTCGGTGGGTAACATTATATACGTCTATAACATAATATAACCTAACCTAACCTATCTATCCCCTCGCTGGGAATGTTTTGTAGAATCCCGTTCGTGTAGCCCCGTACGTCTCGGTGGGAACATTATATACGTCTGTAACGTTATATATCCTAACCTAAGGCAACTTAACATCTCGGATGTAGTATTTTCCAACATTCCTGGCGGGTCGGGCCCTACTTCTAGGTGGGAACATTATATTCGTCTATAGCGTAATATAACCTAACCTAACCCATCTAGCCCCTCGCTGGGAATGTTTGAAGAATCCCGTTCGTCTAGCCCCGTACGTCTCGGTGGGAACATTATATACGTCTATAACGTTACATATCCTAACCTAAGGCAACCTAACATCTCGAATGTAGTATTTTACAATATTCATGGCGGGTCGGCACCTACTCCTCGGTGCGAACATTATATACGTCTATAACATAATATAACCTAACCTAACCTATCTATCCCCACTCTGGGAATGTTCTGTAGAATCCCGTTCTTGTAGCCCCGTACGTCTCGGTGGGAACATTATATACGTCTATAACATTATATATCCTAACCTAAGGCAACCTAACATCTCGAATGTAGTATTTTACAATATTCCTGGCGGGTCGGCACCTACTCCTCGGTGCGAACATTATATACGTCTATAACATAATATAACCTAACCTAACCTATCTATCCCCACTCTGGGAATGTTCTGTAGAATCCCGTTCTTGTAGCCCCGTAGGTCTCGGTGGGAACATTATATACGTCTATAACGTTATATATCCTAACCTAAGGCAACCTAACATCTCGGATGTAATATTTTACAACATTCCTGGCGGGTCGGCCCCTACTTCTCGGTGGGAACATTATATACGTCTATAACATAATATAACCTAACCTAACCTATCTATCCCCTCGCTGGGAATGTTCTGTAGAATCCCGTTCTTGTAGCCCCGTACGTCTCGGTGGGAACATTATATACGTCTATAACGTTATATATCCTAACCTAAGGCAACCTAACATCTTGGATGTAATATTTTACAACATTCCTGGCGGGTCGGCCCCTATTTCTCGGTGGGAACATTATATACGTCTCTAACGTAATATAACCTAACCTAACCCATCTAGCCCCTCGCTGGTAATGTTCTGCAGAATCCCGACCGTGTCGGACCGTACCTCCCAGTGGGAATATTATATACGTCTATAACGTTATACATCCTAAGCTAAGGCAACCTCACACCTCGGATGTAGTATTTTATAATATTCCTGGCGGGTCGGCAACTACTCCTCGGTGCGAACATTATATACGTCTATAACATAATATAACCTAACCTAACCTATCTATTGCCTCGCTGGGAATGTTCTGTAGAATCCCGTTCTTGTAGCCCCGTACGTCTCGGTGGGAACATTATATACGTCTATAACGTTATATATCCTAACCTAAGGCAGCCTAACATCTCGGATGTAATATTTTACAATATTTCTGGCGGGTCGGCCCCTACTTCTAGGTGGGAACATTATATTCGTCTATAACGTAATATAACCTAACCTAACCCATCTAGCCCCTCGCTGGGAATGTTTTGTAGAATCCCTTTCGTCTAGCCCCGTACGTCTCGGTGGGAACGTTATATACGTCTATAACGTAATATAACCTAACCTAACCCATCTAGCCCCTCGCTGGTAATGTTTTACAGAATCCCGGTCGTGTCGGACCGTACCTCTCCGTGGGAACATTATATACGTCTATAACGTTATATATCCTAACCTAAGGCAACCTCACACCTCGAATTTAGTATTTTACAATATTCCTGGCGGGCCGGCCCCTACTTCTTGGTGGGAACACTATATACGTCTATAACGTAATATAACCTAACCTAACCCATCTAGCACCTCGCTGGGAATGTTTTGTAGAATCCCGTTCGTGTAGCCCCGTACGTCACGGTGGGAACATTATATATGTCTGTAACGTTATATGTCCTAACCTAAGGCAATCTCACACCTGGGGTGTAGTTTTTTGCAACATTCCTGGCAGGTCGGCCCCTACTTCTAGGTGGGAACATTATATACGTCTATAACGTAATATAATCTAACCTAACCCATCAAGCCCGTCGCTGGGGATGTTTTGTAGAATCCCGCTCGTGTAGTCCAGTACGTCTCGGTGGGAACATTGTATACGTCTATAACGTTATATATCCTAACCTAAGGCAACCTAACATCTCGGATGTAATATTTTACAACATTCCTGGCGGGTCGGCCCCTACTTCTCGGTGGGAACATTATATACGTCTATAACATAATATAACCTAACCTAACCTATCTATCCCCTCGCTGGGAATGTTCTGTAGAATCCCGTTCTTGTAGCCCCGTACGTCTCGGTGGGAACATTATATACGTCTATAACGTTATATATCCTAACCTAAGGCAACCTAACATCTCGGATGTAATATTTTACAACATTCCTGGCGGGTCGGCCCCTATTTCTCGGTGGGAACATTATATACGTCTCTAACGTAATATAACCTAACCTAACCCATCTAGCCCCTCGCTGGTAATGTTCTGCAGAATCCCGACCGTGTCGGACCGTACCTCCCAGTGGGAATATTATATACGTCTATAACGTTATACATCCTAAGCTAAGGCAACCTCACACCTCGGATGTAGTATTTTATAATATTCCTGGCGGGTCGGCAACTACTCCTCGGTGCGAACATTATATACGTCTATAACATAATATAACCTAACCTAACCTATCTATTGCCTCGCTGGGAATGTTCTGTAGAATCCCGTTCTTGTAGCCCCGTACGTCTCGGTGGGAACATTATATACGTCTATAACGTTATATATCCTAACCTAAGGCAGCCTAACATCTCGGATGTAATATTTTACAATATTTCTGGCGGGTCGGCCCCTACTTCTAGGTGGGAACATTATATTCGTCTATAACGTAATATAACCTAACCTAACCCATCTAGCCCCTCGCTGGGAATGTTTTGTAGAATCCCTTTCGTCTAGCCCCGTACGTCTCGGTGGGAACGTTATATACGTCTATAACGTAATATAACCTAACCTAACCCATCTAGCCCCTCGCTGGTAATGTTTTACAGAATCCCGGTCGTGTCGGACCGTACCTCTCCGTGGGAACATTATATACGTCTATAACGTTATATATCCTAACCTAAGGCAACCTCACACCTCGAATTTAGTATTTTACAATATTCCTGGCGGGCCGGCCCCTACTTCTTGGTGGGAACACTATATACGTCTATAACGTAATATAACCTAACCTAACCCATCTAGCACCTCGCTGGGAATGTTTTGTAGAATCCCGTTCGTGTAGCCCCGTACGTCACGGTGGGAACATTATATATGTCTGTAACGTTATATGTCCTAACCTAAGGCAATCTCACACCTGGGGTGTAGTTTTTTGCAACATTCCTGGCAGGTCGGCCCCTACTTCTAGGTGGGAACATTATATACGTCTATAACGTAATATAATCTAACCTAACCCATCAAGCCCGTCGCTGGGGATGTTTTGTAGAATCCCGCTCGTGTAGTCCAGTACGTCTCGGTGGGAACATTGTATACGTCTATAACGTTATATATCCTAACCTAAGGCAACCTAACATCTCGGATGTAGTATTTTACAACATTCCTGGCGGGTCGGCCCCTACTTGTCGGTGGGAATATTATATGCGTCTATAACGTAATATAACCTAACCTAACCCATCTAGCCCCTCGCTGGGAATGTTTTGTAGAATCCCTTTCGTCTAGCCCCGTACGTCTCGGTGGGAACATTACATACGTCTATAACGTTATATATCCTGACCTAAGGCAACCTAACATCTCGAATGTAGTATTTTACAACATTCCTGGCGGGTCGGCCCCTACTTGTCGGTGGGAATATTATATGCGTCTATAACGTAATATAACCTAACCTAACCTACCTAGCCCCTGGCTGGTAATGTTTTACAGAATCCCTGCTGTGTCGGACCGTACCTCTCCGTGGGGACATTAGATACGTCTATAACATTATATATCCTAACCTAAGGCAACCTCATACCTCGGATATGTTATTTTACAACATTCCTGGCAGGTCGTCCCCTACTTCTAGGTGGGAACATTATATTCGTCTATAACGTAATATAACCTAACCTAACCCATCTAGCCACTCGCTGGGAATGTTTTGTAGAATCCCGTTCGTGTAGCCCCGTACGTCTCGGTGGGAACATTATATACGTCTATAACGTTATATATCCTAACCTAAGGCAACCTTACACCTCGGATGTAGTATTTTACAATATTCCTGGCGGGTCGGCACCTACTCCTCGGTGGGTAACATTATATACGTCTATAACATAATATAACCTAACCTAACCTATCTATCCCCTCGCTGGGAATGTTTTGTAGAATCCCGTTCGTGTAGCCCCGTACGTCTCGGTGGGAACATTATATACGTCTGTAACGTTATATATCCTAACCTAAGGCAACTTAACATCTCGGATGTAGTATTTTCCAACATTCCTGGCGGGTCGGGCCCTACTTCTAGGTGGGAACATTATATTCGTCTATAGCGTAATATAACCTAACCTAACCCATCTAGCCCCTCGCTGGGAATGTTTGAAGAATCCCGTTCGTCTAGCCCCGTACGTCTCGGTGGGAACATTATATACGTCTATAACGTTACATATCCTAACCTAAGGCAACCTAACATCTCGAATGTAGTATTTTACAATATTCCTGGCGGGTCGGCACCTACTCCTCGGTGCGAACATTATATACGTCTATAACATAATATAACCTAACCTAACCTATCTATCCCCACTCTGGGAATGTTCTGTAGAATCCCGTTCTTGTAGCCCCGTAGGTCTCGGTGGGAACATTATATACGTCTATAACGTTATATATCCTAACCTAAGGCAACCTAACATCTCGGATGTAATATTTTACAACATTCCTGGCGGGTCGGCCCCTACTTCTCGGTGGGAACATTATATACGTCTATAACATAATATAACCTAACCTAACCTATCTATCCCCTCGCTGGGAATGTTCTGTAGAATCCCGTTCTTGTAGCCCCGTACGTCTCGGTGGGAACATTATATATGTCTGTAACGTTATATGTCCTAACCTAAGGCAATCTCACACCTCGGGTGTAGTATTTTACAACATTCCTGGCAGGTCGGCCCCTACTTCTAGGTGGGAACATTATATACGTCTATAACGTAATATAACCTAACCTAACCCATCAAGCCCGTCGCTGGGAATGTTTTGTAGAATCCCGCTCGTGTAGTCCAGTACGTCTCGGTGGGAACATTATATACGTCTATAACGTTATATATACTAACCTAAGGCAACCTAACATCTCGGATGTAGTATTTTACAACATTCCTGGCGGGTCGGCCCCTACTTGTCGGTGGGAATATTATATGCGTCTATAACGTAATATAACCTAACCTAACCTACCTAGCGCCTGGGGTAATGTCTTACAGAATCCCTGCCGTGTCGGACCGTACCTCTCCGTGGGGACATTAGTTACGTCTATAACGTTATATATCCTAACGTAAGGCAACCTCACACCTCGGATGTATTATTTTACAACATTCCTGGCAGGTCGGCCTCTACTTCTCGGTGGGTACATTATATACATCTATAACGTAATATAACCTAACCTAACCCATCTAGCCCCTCGCTGATAATGTTTTACAGAATCCCGGCGGTGTCGGAACGTACCTCTCGGTGGGAACATTATATATGTCTATAACGTCATATATCCTAACCTAAGGCGACCTAACACCTCGGATGTAGTATTTTACAACGTTCCTGGCGGGTCGGCCCCTACTTCTCGGTGGGAACATTATATACGTCTATAACGTAATATAACCTAACCTAACACATCTAGTCCTTCGCTGGTAATGTTTTACAGAATCTCGTGTCGGACCGTACATCTACATGGGGACATTAGATACGTCTATAACGTTATATATCCTAACCTAAGGCAACCTAACACCTCGGATGTAGTATTTTACAACATTCCTGGCGGGTCGGCCCCTACTTCTCGGTGGGAACATTATATACGTCTATAACATAATATAACCTAACCTAACCTATCTATCCCCTCGCTGGGAATGTTCTGTAGAATCCCGTTCTTGTAGCCCCGTACGTCTCGGTGGGAACATTATATACGTCTATAACGTTATATATCCTAACCTAAGGCAACCTAACATCTCGGATGTAATATTTTACAACATTCCTGGCGGGTCGGCCCCTACTTCTCGGTGGGAACATTATATACGTCTATAACATAATATAGCCTAACCTAACCTATCTATCCCCTCGCTGGGAATGTTCTGTAGAATCCCGTTCTTGTAGCCCCGTACGTCTCGGTGGGAACATTATATACGTCTATAACGTTATATATCCTAACCTAAGGCAACCTAACATCTCGGATGTAATATTTTACAACATTCCTGGCGGGTCGGCCCCTACTTCTCGGTGGGAACATTATATACGTCTATGACGTAATATAGCCTAACGTAACCCATCTAGCCCTTCGCTGGTAATGTTCTACAGAATCCCGACCGTGTCGGACTGTACCTCCCCGTGGGAATATTATATACGTCTATAACGTTATATATCCTAACCTAAGGCAACCTAACATCTCGGATGTAATATTTTACAACATTCCTGGCGGGTCGGCCCCTATTTCTCGGTGGGAACATTATATACGTCTCTAACGTAATATAACCTAACCTAACCCATCTAGCCCCTCGCTGGTAATGTTCTGCAGAATCCCGACCGTGTCGGACCGTACCTCCCAGTGGGAATATTATATACGTCTATAACGTTATACATCCTAAGCTAAGGCAACCTCACACCTCTGATGTAGTATTTTACAATATTCCTGGCGGGTCGGCAACCACTCCTCAGTGCGAACATTATATACGTCTATAACATAATATAACCTAACCTAACCTATCTATCCCCACTCTGGGAATGTTCTGTAGAATCCCGTTCTTGTAGCTCCGTACGTCTCGGTGGGAACATTATATACGTCTATAACGTTATATATCCTAACCTAAGGCAACCTAACATCTCCGATGTAATATTTTACAACATTCCTGGCGGGTCGGCCCCTACTTCTCGGTGGGAACATTATATACGTCTATAACATAATATAACCTAACCTAACCTATCTATCCCCTCGCTGGGAATGTTCTGTAGAATCCCGTTCTTGTAGCCCCGTACGTCTCGGTGGGAACATTATATACGTCTATAACGTTATATATCCTAACCTAAGGCAACCTAACATCTCGGATGCAATATTTTACAACATTCCTGGCGGGTCGGCCGCTACTTCTCGGTGGGAACATTATATACGTCTATGACGTAATATAGCCTAACGTAACCCATCTAGCCCTTCGCTGGTAATGTTCTACAGAATCACGACCGTGTCGGACCGTACCTCCCCGTGGGAATATTATATACGTCTATAACGTTATATATCCTAACCTAAGGCAACCTAACATCTCGGATGTAATATTTTACAACATTCCTGGCGGGTCGGCCCCTATTTCTCGGTGGGAACATTATATACGTCTCTAACGTAATATAACCTAACCTAACCCATCTAGCCCCTCGCTGGTAATGTTCTGCAGAATCCCGACCGTGTCGGACCGTACCTCCCAGTGGGAATATTATATACGTCTATAACGTTATACATCCTAAGCTAAGGCAACCTCACACCTCGGATGTAGTATTTTATAATATTCCTGGCGGGTCGGCAACTACTCCTCGGTGCGAACATTATATACGTCTATAACATAATATAACCTAACCTAACATATCTATTGCCTCGCTGGGAATGTTCTGTAGAATCCCGCTCGTGTAGTCCAGTACGTCTCGGTGGGAACATTGTATACGTCTATAACGTTATATATCCTAACCTAAGGCAACCTAACATCTCGGATGTAGTATTTTACAACATTCCTGGCGGGTCGGCCCCTACTTGTCGGTGGGAATATTATATGCGTCTATAACGTAATATAACCTAACCTAACCCATCTAGCCCCTCGCTGGGAATGTTTTGTAGAATTCCTTTCGTCTAGCCCCGTACGTCTCGGTGGGAACATTACATACGTCTATAACGTTATATATCCTGACCTAAGGCAACCTAACATCTCGAATGTAGTATTTTACAATATTCCTGGCGGGTCGGCACCTACTCCTCGGTGCGAACATTATATACGTCAATAACATAATATAACCTAACCTAACCCATCTAGCCCCTCGCTGGGAATGTTTTGTAGAATCCCTTTCGTCTAGCCCCGTACGTATCGGTGGGAACATTATATACATCTATAACGTTATATATCCTAACCTAAGGCAATCTAACATCTCGGATGTAGCATTTTACAACATTCCTGGCGGGTCGGCACCTACTCCTCGGTGCGAACATTATATACGTCTATAACATAATATAACCTAACCTAACCTATCTATCCCCACTCTGGGAATGTTCTGTAGAATCCCGTTCTTGTAGCCCCGTACGTCTCGGTGGGAACATTATATACGTCTATAACATTATATATCCTAACCTAAGGCAACCTAACATCTCGAATGTAGTATTTTACAATATTCCTGGCGGGTCGGCACCTGCTCCTCGGTGCGAACATTATATACGTCTATAACATAATATAACCTAACCTAACCTATCTATCCCCACTCTGGGAATGTTCTGTAGAATCCCGTTCTTGTAGCCCCGTAGGTCTCGGTGGGAACATTATATACGTCTATAACGTTATATATCCTAACCTAAGGCAACCTAACATCTCGGATGTAATATTTTACAACATTCCTGGCGGGTCGGCCCCTACTTCTCGGTGGGAACATTATATACGTCTATAACATAATATAACCTAACCTAACCTATCTATCCCCTCGCTGGGAATGTTCTGTAGAATCCCGTTCTTGTAGCCCCGTACGTCTCGGTGGGAACATTATATACGTCTATAACGTTATATATCCTAACCTAAGGCAACCTAACATCTCGGATGTAATATTTTACAACATTCCTGGCGGGTCGGCCCCTATTTCTCGGTGGGAACATTATATACGTCTCTAACGTAATATAACCTAACCTAACCCATCTAGCCCCTCGCTGGTAATGTTCTGCAGAATCCCGACCGTGTCGGACCGTACCTCCCAGTGGGAATATTATATACGTCTATAACGTTATACATCCTAAGCTAAGGCAACCTCACACCTCGGATGTAGTATTTTATAATATTCCTGGCGGGTCGGCAACTACTCCTCGGTGCGAACATTATATACGTCTATAACATAATATAACCTAACCTAACCTATCTATTGCCTCGCTGGGAATGTTCTGTAGAATCCCGTTCTTGTAGCCCCGTACGTCTCGGTGGGAACATTATATACGTCTATAACGTTATATATCCTAACCTAAGGCAGCCTAACATCTCGGATGTAATATTTTACAATATTTCTGGCGGGTCGGCCCCTACTTCTAGGTGGGAACACTATATACGTCTATAACGTAATATAACCTAACCTAACCCATCTAGCACCTCGCTGGGAATGTTTTGTAGAATCCCGTTCGTGTAGCCCCGTACGTCACGGTGGGAACATTATATATGTCTGTAACGTTATATGTCCTAACCTAAGGCAATCTCACACCTCGGGTGTAGTATTTTACAACATTCCTGGCAGGTCGGCCCCTACTTCTAGGTGGGAACATTATATACGTCTATAACGTAATATAACCTAACCTAACCCATCAAGCCCGTCGCTGGGAATGTTTTGTAGAATCCCGCTCGTGTAGTCCAGTACGTCTCGGTGGGAACATTATATACGTCTATAACGTTATATATCCTAACCTAAGGCAACCTAACACCTCGGATGTAGTATTTTACAACATTCCTGGCGGGTCGGCCCCTACTTCTCGGTGGGAACATTATATACGTCTATAACATAATATAACCTAACCTAACCTATCTATCCCCTCGCTGGGAATGTTTTGTAGAATCCCGCTCGTGTAGTCCAGTACGTCTCGGTGGGAACATTATATACGTCTATAACGTTATATATACTAACCTAAGGCAACCTAACATCTCGGATGTAGTATTTTACAACATTCCTGGCGGGTCGGCCCCTACTTGTCGGTGGGAATATTATATGCGTCTATAACGTAATATAACCTAACCTAACCTACCTAGCCCCTGGCTGGTAATGTTTTACAGAATCCCTGCTGTGTCGGACCGTACCTCTCCGTGGGGACATTAGATACGTCTATAACATTATATATCCTAACCTAAGGCAACCTCATACCTCGGATGTGTTATTTTACAACATTCCTGGCAGGTCGTCCCCTACTTCTAGGTGGGAACATTATATTCGTCTATAACGTAATATAACCTAACCTAACCCATCTAGCCACTCGCTGGGAATGTTTTGTAGAATCCCGTTCGTGTAGCCCCGTACGTCTCGGTGGGAACATTATATATGTCTGTAACGTTATATGTCCTAACCTAAGGCAATCTCACACCTCGGGTGTAGTATTTTACAACATTCCTGGCAGGTCGGCCCCTACTTCTAGGTGGGAACATTATATACGTCTATAACGTAATATAACCTAACCTAACCCATCAAGCCCGTCGCTGGGAATGTTTTGTAGAATCCCGCTCGTGTAGTCCAGTACGTCTCGGTGGGAACATTATATACGTCTATAACGTTATATATCCTAACCTAAGGCAACCTAACACCTCGGATGTAGTTTTTTACAACATTCCTGGCGGGTCGGCCCCTACTTCTCGGTGGGAACATTATATACGTCTATAACATAATATAACCTAACCTAACCTATCTATCCCCTCGCTGGGAATGTTTTGTAGAATCCCGCTCGTGTAGTCCAGTACGTCTCGGTGGGAACATTATATACGTCTATAACGTTATATATACTAACCTAAGGCAACCTAACATCTCGGATGTAGTATTTTACAACATTCCTGGCGGGTCGGCCCCTACTTGTCGGTGGGAATATTATATGCGTCTATAACGTAATATAACCTAACCTAACCTACCTAGCCCCTGGCTGGTAATGTTTTACAGAATCCCTGCTGTGTCGGACCGTACCTCTCCGTGGGGACATTAGATACGTCTATAACATTATATATCCTAACCTAAGGCAACCTCATACCTCGGATATGTTATTTTACAACATTCCTGGCAGGTCGTCCCCTACTTCTAGGTGGGAACATTATATTCGTCTATAACGTAATATAACCTAACCTAACCCATCTAGCCACTCGCTGGGAATGTTTTGTAGAATCCCGTTCGTGTAGCCCCGTACGTCTCGGTGGGAACATTATATACGTCTATAACGTTATATATCCTAACCTAAGGCAACCTTACACCTCGGATGTAGTATTTTACAATATTCCTGGCGGGTCGGCACCTACTCCTCGGTGGGTAACATTATATACGTCTATAACATAATATAACCTAACCTAACCTATCTATCCCCACTCTGGGAATGTTCTGTAGAATCCCGTTCTTGTAGCCCCGTACGTCTCGGTGGGAACATTATATACGTCTATAACGTTACATATCCTAACCTAAGGCAACCTAACATCTCGAATGTAGTATTTTACAATATTCCTGGCGGGTCGGCACCTACTCCTCGGTGCGAACATTATATACGTCTATAACATAATATAACCTAACCTAACCTATCTATCCCCACTCTGGGAATGTTCTGTAGAATCCCGTTCTTGTAGCCCCGTACGTCTCGGTGGGAACATTATATACGTCTATAACATTATATATCCTAACCTAAGGCAACCTAACATCTCGAATGTAGTATTTTACAATATTCCTGGCGGGTCGGCACCTGCTCCTCGGTGCGAACATTATATACGTCTATAACATAATATAACCTAACCTAACCTATCTATCCCCACTCTGGGAATGTTCTGTAGAATCCCGTTCTTGTAGCCCCGTAGGTCTCGGTGGGAACATTATATACGTCTATAACGTTATATATCCTAACCTAAGGCAACCTAACATCTCGGATGTAATATTTTACAACATTCCTGGCGGGTCGGCCCCTACTTCTCGGTGGGAACATTATATACGTCTATAACATAATATAACCTAACCTAACCTATCTATCCCCTCGCTGGGAATGTTCTGTAGAATCCCGTTCTTGTAGCCCCGTACGTCTCGGTGGGAACATTATATACGTCTATAACGTTATATATCCTAACCTAAGGCAGCCTAACATCTCGGATGTAATATTTTACAATATTTCTGGCGGGTCGGCCCCTACTTCTAGGTGGGAACACTATATACGTCTATAACGTAATATAACCTAACCTAACCCATCTAGCACCTCGCTGGGAATGTTTTGTAGAATCCCGTTCGTGTAGCCCCGTACGTCACGGTGGGAACATTATATATGTCTGTAACGTTATATGTCCTAACCTAAGGCAATCTCACACCTCGGGTGTAGTATTTTACAACATTCCTGGCAGGTCGGCCCCTACTTCTAGGTGGGAACATTATATACGTCTATAACGTAATATAACCTAACCTAACCCATCAAGCCCGTCGCTGGGAATGTTTTGTAGAATCCCGCTCGTGTAGTCCAGTACGTCTCGGTGGGAACATTATATACGTCTATAACGTTATATATACTAACCTAAGGCAACCTAACATCTCGGATGTAGTATTTTACAACATTCCTGGCGGGTCGGCCCCTACTTGTCGGTGGGAATATTATATGCGTCTATAACGTAATATAACCTAACCTAACCTACCTAGCGCCTGGGGTAATGTCTTACAGAATCCCTGCCGTGTCGGACCGTTCCTCTCCATGGGGACATTAGTTACGTCTATAACGTTATATATCCTAAGGTAAGGCAACCTCACACCTCGGATGTATTATTTTACAACATTCCTGGCAGGTCGGCCTCTACTTCTCGGTGGGTACATTATATACATCTATAACGTAATATAACCTAACCTAACCCATCTAGCCCCTCGCTGATAATGTTTTACAGAATCCCGGCGGTGTCGGACCGTACCTCTCGGTGGGAACATTATATATGTCTATAACGTCATATATCCTAACCTAAGGCGACCTAACACCTCGGATGTAGTATTTTACAACATTCCTGGCGGGTCGGCCCCTACTTCTCGGTGGGAACATTATATACGTCTATAACGTAATATAACCTAACCTAACACATCTAGTCCTTCGCTGGTAATGTTTTACAGAATCTCGTGTCGGACCGTACATCTACATGGGGACATTAGATACGTCTATAACGTTATATATCCTAACCTAAGGCAACCTAACACCTCGGATGTAGTATTTTACAACATTCCTGGCGGGTCGGCCCCTACTTCTCGGTGGGAACATTATATACGTCTATAACATAATATAACCTAACCTAACCTATCTATCCCCTCGCTGGGAATGTTCTGTAGAATCCCGTTCTTGTAGCCCCGTACGTCTCGGTGGGAACATTATATACGTCTATAACGTTATATATCCTAACCTAAGGCAACCTAACATCTCGGATGTAATATTTTACAACATTCCTGGCGGGTCGGCCCCTACTTCTCGGTGGGAACATTATATACGTCTATAACATAATATAACCTAACCTAACCTATCTATCCCCTCGCTGGGAATGTTCTGTAGAATCCCGTTCTTGTAGCCCCGTACGTCTCGGTGGGAACATTATATACGTCTATAACGTTATATATCCTAACCTAAGGCAACCTAACATCTCGGATGTAATATTTTACAACATTCCTGGCGGGTCGGCCCCTACTTCTCGGTGGGAACATTATATACGTCTATAACATAATATAACCTAACCTAACCTATCTATCCCCTCGCTGGGAATGTTCTGTAGAATCCCGTTCTTGTAGCCCCGTACGTCTCGGTGGGAACATTATATACGTCTATAACATTATATATCCTAACCTAAGGCAACCTCATACCTCGGATATGTTATTTTACAACATTCCTGGCAGGTCGTCCCCTACTTCTAGGTGGGAACATTATATTCGTCTATAACGTAATATAACCTAACCTAACCCATCTAGCCACTCGCTGGGAATGTTTTGTAGAATCCCGTTCGTGTAGCCCCGTACGTCTCGGTGGGAACATTATATACGTCTATAACGTTATATATCCTAACCTAAGGCAACCTTACACCTCGGATGTAGTATTTTACAATATTCCTGGCGGGTCGGCACCTACTCCTCGGTGGGTAACATTATATACGTCTATAACATAATATAACCTAACCTAACCTATCTATCCCCTCGCTGGGAATGTTTTGTAGAATCCCGTTCGTGTAGCCCCGTACGTCTCGGTGGGAACATTATATACGTCTGTAACGTTATATATCCTAACCTAAGGCAACTTAACATCTCGGATGTAGTATTTTCCAACATTCCTGGCGGGTCGGGCCCTACTTCTAGGTGGGAACATTATATTCGTCTATAGCGTAATATAACCTAACCTAACCCATCTAGCCCCTCGCTGGGAATGTTTGAAGAATCCCGTTCGTCTAGCCCCGTACGTCTCGGTGGGAACATTATATACGTCCATAACGTTACATATCCTAACCTAAGGCAACCTAACATCTCGAATGTAGTATTTTACAATATTCATGGCGGGTCGGCACCTACTCCTCGGTGCGAACATTATATACGTCTATAACATAATATAAACTAACCTAACCTATCTATCCCCACTCTGGGAATGTTCTGTAGAATCCCGTTCTTGTAGCCCCGTACGTCTCGGTGGGAACATTATATACGTCTATAACATTATATATCCTAACCTAAGGCAACCTAACATCTCGAATGTAGTATTTTACAATATTCCTGGCGGGTCGGCACCTACTCCTTGGTGCGAACATTATATACGTCTATAACATAATATAACCTAACCTAACCTATCTATCCCCACTCTGGGAATGTTCTGTAGAATCCCGTTCTTGTAGCCCCGTAGGTCTCGGTGGGAACATTATATACGTCTATAACGTTATATATCCTAACCTAAGGCAACCTAACATCTCGGATGTAATATTTTACAACATTCCTGGCGGGTCGGCCCCTACTTCTCGGTGGGAACATTATATACGTCTATAACATAATATAACCTAACCTAACCTATCTATCCCCTCGCTGGGAATGTTCTGTAGAATCCCGTTCTTGTAGCCCCGTACGTCTCGGTGGGAACATTATATACGTCTATAACGTTATATATCCTAACCTAAGGCAACCTAACATCTCGGATGTAATATTTTACAACATTCCTGGCGGGTCGGCCCCTATTTCTCGGTGGGAACATTATATACGTCTCTAACGTAATATAACCTAACCTAACCCATCTAGCCCCTCGCTGGTAATGTTCTGCAGAATCCCGACCGTGTCGGACCGTACCTCCCAGTGGGAATATTATATACGTCTATAACGTTATACATCCTAAGCTAAGGCAACCTCACACCTCGGATGTAGTATTTTATAATATTCCTGGCGGGTCGGCAACTACTCCTCGGTGCGAACATTATATACGTCTATAACATAATATAACCTAACCTAACCTATCTATTGCCTCGCTGGGAATGTTCTGTAGAATCCCGTTCTTGTAGCCCCGTACGTCTCGGTGGGAACATTATATACGTCTATAACGTTATATATCCTAACCTAAGGCAACCTAACATCTCGGATGTAATATTTTACAACATTTCTGGCGGGTCGGCCGCTACTTCTCGGTGGGAACATTATATACGTCTATGCCGTAATATAGCCTAACGTAACCCATCTAGCCCTTCGCTGGTAATGTTCTACAGAATCACGACCGTGTCGGACCGTACCTCCCCGTGGGAATATTATATACGTCTATAACGTTATATATCCTAACCTAAGGCAACCTAACATCTCGGATGTAATATTTTACAACATTCCTGGCGGGTCGGCCCCTATTTCTCGGTGGGAACATTATATACGTCTCTAACGTAATATAACCTAACCTAACCCATCTAGCCCCTCGCTGGTAATGTTCTGCAGAATCCCGACCGTGTCGGACCGTACCTCCCAGTGGGAATATTATATACGTCTATAACGTTATACATCCTAAGCTAAGGCAACCTCACACCTCGGATGTAGTATTTTATAATATTCCTGGCGGGTCGGCAACTACTCCTCGGTGCGAACATTATATACGTCTATAACATAATATAACCTAACCTAACATATCTATTGCCTCGCTGGGAATGTTCTGTAGAATCCCGCCCGTGTAGTCCAGTACGTCTCGGTGGGAACATTGTATACGTCTATAACGTTATATATCCTAACCTAAGGCAACCTAACATCTCGGATGTAGTATTTTACAACATTCCTGGCGGGTCGGCCCCTACTTGTCGGTGGGAATATTATATGCGTCTATAACGTAATATAACCTAACCTAACCCATCTAGCCCCTCGCTGGGAATGTTTTGTAGAATTCCTTTCGTCTAGCCCCGTACGTCTCGGTGGGAACATTACATACGTCTATAACGTTATATATCCTGACCTAAGGCAACCTAACATCTCGAATGTAGTATTTTACAATATTCCTGGCGGGTCGGCACCTACTCCTCGGTGCGAACATTATATACGTCAATAACATAATATAACCTAACCTAACCTATCTATCCCCTCGCTGGGAATGTTTTGTAGAATCCCGTTCGTGTAGCCCCGTACGTCTCGGTGGGAACATTATATACGTCTGTAACGTTATATATCCTAACCTAAGGCAACTTAACATCTCGGATGTAGTATTTTCCAACATTCCTGGCGGGTCGGGCCCTACTTCTAGGTGGGAACATTATATTCGTCTATAGCGTAATATAACCTAACCTAACCCATCTAGCCCCTCGCTGGGAATGTTTGAAGAATCCCGTTCGTCTAGCCCCGTACGTCTCGGTGGGAACATTATATACGTCTATAACGTTACATATCCTAACCTAAGGCAACCTAACATCTCGAATGTAGTATTTTACAATATTCCTGGCGGGTCGGCACATACTCCTCGGTGCGAACATTATATACGTCTATAACATAATATAACCTAACCTAACCTATCTATCCCCACTCTGGGAATGTTCTGTAGAATCCCGTTCTTGTAGCCCCGTACGTCTCGGTGGGAACATTATATACGTCTATAACATTATATATCCTAACCTAAGGCAACCTAACATCTCGAATGTAGTATTTTACAATATTCCTGGCGGGTCGGCACCTGCTCCTCGGTGCGAACATTATATACGTCTATAACATAATATAACCTAACCTAACCTATCTATCCCCACTCTGGGAATGTTCTGTAGAATCCCGTTCTTGTAGCCCCGTAGGTCTCGGTGGGAACATTATATACGTCTATAACGTTATATATCCTAACCTAAGGCAACCTAACATCTCGGATGTAATATTTTACAACATTCCTGGCGGGTCGGCCCCTACTACTCGGTGGGAACATTATATACGTCTATAACATAATATAACCTAACCTAACCTATCTATCCCCTCGCTGGGAATGTTCTGTAGAATCCCGTTCTTGTAGCCCCGTACGTCTCGGTGGGAACATTATATACGTCTATAACGTTATATATCCTAACCTAAGGCAACCTAACATCTCGGATGTAATATTTTACAACATTCCTGGCGGGTCGGCCCCTATTTCTCGGTGGGAACATTATATACGTCTCTAACGTAATATAACCTAACCTAACCCATCTAGCCCCTCGCTGGTAATGTTCTGCAGAATCCCGACCGTGTCGGACCGTACCTCCCAGTGGGAATATTATATACGTCTATAACGTTATACATCCTAAGCTAAGGCAACCTCACACCTCGGATGTAGTATTTTATAATATTCCTGGCGGGTCGGCAACTACTCCTCGGTGCGAACATTATATACGTCTATAACATAATATAACCTAACCTAACCTATCTATTGCCTCGCTGGGAATGTTCTGTAGAATCCCGTTCTTGTAGCCCCGTACGTCTCGGTGGGAACATTATATACGTCTATAACGTTATATATCCTAACCTAAGGCAGCCTAACATCTCGGATGTAATATTTTACAATATTTCTGGCGGGTCGGCCCCTACTTCTAGGTGGGAACACTATATACGTCTATAACGTAATATAACCTAACCTAACCCATCTAGCACCTCGCTGGGAATGTTTTGTAGAATCCCGTTCGTGTAGCCCCGTACGTCACGGTGGGAACATTATATATGTCTGTAACGTTATATGTCCTAACCTAAGGCAATCTCACACCTCGGGTGTAGTATTTTACAACATTCCTGGCAGGTCGGCCCCTACTTCTAGGTGGGAACATTATATACGTCTATAACGTAATATAACCTAACCTAACCCATCAAGCCCGTCGCTGGGAATGTTTTGTAGAATCCCGCTCGTGTAGTCCAGTACGTCTCGGTGGGAACATTATATACGTCTATAACGTTATATATACTAACCTAAGGCAACCTAACATCTCGGATGTAGTATTTTACAACATTCCTGGCGGGTCGGCCCCTACTTGTCGGTGGGAATATTATATGCGTCTATAACGTAATATAACCTAACCTAACCTACCTAGCGCCTGGGGTAATGTCTTACAGAATCCCTGCCGTGTCGGACCGTACCTCTCCGTGGGGACATTAGTTACGTCTATAACGTTATATATCCTAAGGTAAGGCAACCTCACACCTCGGATGTATTATTTTACAACATTCCTGGCAGGTCGGCCTCTACTTCTCGGTGGGTACATTATATACATCTATAACGTAATATAACCTAACCTAACCCATCTAGCCCCTCGCTGATAATGTTTTACAGAATCCCGGCGGTGTCGGACCGTACCTCTCGGTGGGAACATTATATATGTCTATAACGTCATATATCCTAACCTAAGGCGACCTAACACCTCGGATGTAGTATTTTACAACATTCCTGGCGGGTCGGCCCCTACTTCTCGGTGGGAACATTATATACGTCTATAACGTAATATAACCTAACCTAACACATCTAGTCCTTCGCTGGTAATGTTTTACAGAATCTCGTGTCGGACCGTACATCTACATGGGGACATTAGATACGTCTATAACGTTATATATCCTAACCTAAGGCAACCTAACACCTCGGATGTAGTATTTTACAACATTCCTGGCGGGTCGGCCCCTACTTCTCGGTGGGAACATTATATACGTCTATAACATAATATAACCTAACCTAACCTATCTATCCCCTCGCTGGGAATGTTCTGTAGAATCCCGTTCTTGTAGCCCCGTACGTCTCGGTGGGAACATTATATACGTCTATAACGTTATATATCCTAACCTAAGGCAACCTAACATCTCGGATGTAATATTTTACAACATTCCTGGCGGGTCGGCCCCTACTTCTCGGTGGGAACATTATATACGTCTATAACATAATATAACCTAACCTAACCTATCTATCCCCTCGCTGGGAATGTTCTGTAGAATCCCGTTCTTGTAGCCCCGTACGTCTCGGTGGGAACATTATATACGTCTATAACGTTATATATCCTAACCTAAGGCAACCTAACATCTCGGATGTAATATTTTACAACATTCCTGGCGGGTCGGCCCCTACTTCTCGGTGGGAACATTATATACGTCTATGACGTAATATAGCCTAACGTAACCCATCTAGCCCTTCGCTGGTAATGTTCTACAGAATCCCGACCGTGTCGGACCGTACCTCCCCGTGGGAATATTATATACGTCTATAACGTTATATATCCTAACCTAAGGCAACCTAACATCTCGGATGTAATATTTTACAACATTCCTGGCGGGTCGGCCCCTATTTCTCGGTGGGAACATTATATACGTCTCTAACGTAATATAACCTAACCTAACCCATCTAGCCCCTCGCTGGTAATGTTCTGCAGAATCCCGACCGTGTCGGACCGTACCTCCCAGTGGGAATATTATATACGTCTATAACGTTATACATCCTAAGCTAAGGCACCCTCACACCTCGGATGTAGTATTTTATAATATTCCTGGCGGGTCGGCAACTACTCCTCGGTGCGAACATTATATACGTCTATAACATAATATAACCTAACCTAACCTATCTATTGCCTCCCTGGGAATGTTCTGTAGAATCCCGTTCTTGTAGCCCCGTACGTCTCGGTGGGAACATTATATACGTCTATAACGTTATATATCCTAACCTAAGGCAGCCTAACATCTCGGATGTAATACTTTACAATATTTCTGGCGGGTCGGCCCCTACTTCTAGGTGGGAACACTAGATACGTCTATAACGTAATATAACCTAACCTAACCCATCTAGCACCTCGCTGGGAATGTTTTGTAGAATCCCGTTCGTGTAGCCCCGTACGTCACGGTGGGAACATTATATATGTCTGTAACGTTATATGTCCTAACCTAAGGCAACCTAACATCTCGGATGTAGTATTTTACAACATTCCTGGCGGGTCGGCCCCTACTTGTCGGTGGGAATATTATATGCGTCTATAACGTAATATAACCTAACCTAACCTACCTAGCCCCTGGCTGGTAATGTTTTACAGAATCCCTGCTGTGTCGGACCGTACCTCTCCGTGGGGACATTAGATACGTCTATAACATTATATATCCTAACCTAAGGCAACCTCATACCTCGGATATATTATTTTACAACATTCCTGGCAGGTCGTCCCCTACTTCTAGGTGGGAACATTATATTCGTCTATAACGTAATATAACCTAACCTAACCCATCTAGCCACTCGCTGGGAATGTTTTGTAGAATCCCGTTCGTGTAGCCCCGTACGTCTCGGTGGGAACATTATATACGTCTATAACGTTATATATCCTAACCTAAGGCAACCTTACACCTCGGATGTAGTATTTTACAATATTCCTGGCAGGTCGGCCCCTACTTCTAGGTGGGAACATTATATACGTCTATAACGTAATATAACCTAACCTAACCCATCAAGCCCGTCGCTGGGAATGTTTTGTAGAATCCCGCTCGTGTAGTCCAGTACGTCTCGGTGGGAACATTATATACGTCTATAACGTTATATATACTAACCTAAGGCAACCTAACATCTCGGATGTAGTATTTTACAACATTCCTGGCGGGTCGGCCCCTACTTGTCGGTGGGAATATTATATGCGTCTATAACGTAATATAACCTAACCTAACCTACCTAGCGCCTGGGGTAATGTCTTACAGAATCCCTGCCGTGTCGGACCGTACCTCTCCGTGGGGACATTAGTTACGTCTAGAACGTTATATATCCTAAGGTAAGGCAACCTCACACCTCGGATGTATTATTTTACAACATTCCTGGCAGGTCGGCCTCTACTTCTCGGTGGGTACATTATATACATCTATAACGTAATATAACCTAACCTAACCCATCTAGCCCCTCGCTGATAATGTTTTACAGAATCCCGGCGGTGTCGGACCGTACCTCTCGGTGGGAACATTATATATGTCTATAACGTCATATATCCTAACCTAAGGCGACCTAACACCTCGGATGTAGTATTTTACAACATTCCTGGCGGGTCGGCCCCTACTTCTCGGTGGGAACATTATATACGTCTATAACGTAATATAACCTAACCTAACACATCTAGTCCTTCGCTGGTAATGTTTTACAGAATCTCGTGTCGGACCGTACATCTACATGGGGACATTAGATACGTCTATAACGTTATATATCCTAACCTAAGGCAACCTAACACCTCGGATGTAGTATTTTACAACATTCCTGGCGGGTCGGCCCCTACTTCTCGGTGGGAACATTATATACGTCTATAACATAATATAACCTAACCTAACCTATCTATCCCATCGCTGGGAATGTTCTGTAGAATCCCGTTCTTGTAGCCCCGTACGTCTCGGTGGGAACATTATATACGTCTATAACGTTATATGTCCTAACCTAAGGCAATCTCACACCTCGGGTGTAGTTTTTTACAACATTCCTGGCATGTCGGCCCCTACTTCTAGGTGGGAACATTATATACGTCTATAACGTAATATAACCTAACCTAACCTATCTATGGCCTCCCTGGGAATGTTCTGTAGAATCCCGTTCTTGTAGCCCCGTACGTCTCGGTGGGAACATTATATACGTCTATAACGTTATATATCCTAACCTAAGGCAGCCTAACATCTCGGATGTAATATTTTACAATATTTCTGGCGGGTCGGCCCCTACTTCTAGGTGGGAACACTAGATACGTCTATAACGTAATATAACCTAACCTAACCCATCTAGCACCTCGCTGGGAATGTTTTGTAGAATCCCGTTCGTGTAGCCCCGTACGTCTCGGTGGGAACATTATATACGTCTGTAACGTTATATATCCTAACCTAAGGCAACTTAACATCTCGGATGTAGTATTTTCCAACATTCCTGGCGGGTCGGGCCCTACTTCTAGGTGGGAACATTATATTCGTCTATAGCGTAATATAACCTAACCTAACCCATCTAGCCCCTCGCTGGGAATGTTTGAAGAATCCCGTTCGTCTAGCCCCGTACGTCTCGGTGGGAACATTATATACGTCTATAACGTTACATATCCTAACCTAAGGCAACCTAACATCTCGAATGTAGTATTTTACAATATTCCTGGCGGGTCGGCACCTACTCCTCGGTGCGAACATTATATACGTCTATAACATAATATAACCTAACCTAACCTATCTATTGCCTCGCTGGGAATGTTCTGTAGAATCCCGTTCTTGTAGCCCCGTACGTCTCGGTGGGAACATTATATACGTCTATAACGTTATATATCCTAACCTAAGGCAGCCTAACATCTCGGATGTAATATTTTACAATATTTCTGGCGGGTCGGCCCCTACTTCTAGGTGGGAACACTATATACGTCTATAACGTAATATAACCTAACCTAACCCATCTAGCACCTCGCTGGGAATGTTTTGTAGAATCCCGTTCGTGTAGCCCCGTACGTCACGGTGGGAACATTATATATGTCTGTAACGTTATATGTCCTAACCTAAGGCAATCTCACACCTCGGGTGTAGTATTTTACAACATTCCTGGCAGGTCGGCCCCTACTTCTAGGTGGGAACATTATATACGTCTATAACGTAATATAACCTAACCTAACCCATCAAGCCCTTCGCTGGGAATGTTTTGTAGAATCCCGCTCGTGTAGTCCAGTACGTCTCGGTGGGAACATTATATACGTCTATAACGTTATATATACTAACCTAAGGCAACCTAACATCTCGGATGTAGTATTTTACAACATTCCTGGCGGGTCGGCCCCTACTTGTCGGTGGGAATATTATATGCGTCTATAACGTAATATAACCTAACCTAACCTACCTAGCGCCTGGGGTAATGTCTTACAGAATCCCTGCCGTGTCGGACCGTACCTCTCCGTGGGGACATTAGTTACGTCTATAACGTTATATATCCTAAGGTAAGGCAACCTCACACCTCGGATGTATTATTTTACAACATTCCTGGCAGGTCGGCCTCTACTTCTCGGTGGGTACATTATATACATCTATAACGTAATATAACCTAACCTAACCCATCTAGCCCCTCGCTGATAATGTTTTACAGAATCCCGGCGGTGTCGGACCGTACCTCTCGGTGGGAACATTATATATGTCTATAACGTCATATATCCTAACCTAAGGCGACCTAACACCTCGGATGTAGTATTTTACAACATTCCTGGCGGGTCGGCCCCTACTTCTCGGTGGGAACATTATATACGTCTATAACGTAATATAACCTAACCTAACACATCTAGTCCTTCGCTGGTAATGTTTTACAGAATCTCGTGTCGGACCGTACATCTACATGGGGACATTAGATACGTCTATAACGTTATATATCCTAACCTAAGGCAACCTAACACCTCGGATGTAGTATTTTACAACATTCCTGGCGGGTCGGCCCCTACTTCTCGGTGGGAACATTATATACGTCTATAACATAATATAACCTAACCTAACCTATCTATCCCCTCGCTGGGAATGTTCTGTAGAATCCCGTTCTTGTAGCCCCGTACGTCTCGGTGGGAACATTATATACGTCTATAACGTTATATATCCTAACCTAAGGCAACCTAACATCTCGGATGTAATATTTTACAACATTCCTGGCGGGTCGGCCCCTACTTCTCGGTGGGAACATTATATACGTCTATAACATAATATAACCTAACCTAACCTATCTATCCCCTCGCTGGGAATGTTCTGTAGAATCCCGTTCTTGTAGCCCCGTACGTCTCGGTGGGAACATTATATACGTCTATAACGTTATATATCCTAACCTAAGGCAACCTAACATCTCGGATGTAATATTTTACAACATTCCTGGCGGGTCGGCCCCTACTTCTCGGTGGGAACATTATATACGTCTATGACGTAATATAGCCTAACGTAACCCATCTAGCCCTTCGCTGGTAATGTTCTACAGAATCCCGACCGTGTCGGACCGTACCTCCCCGTGGGAATATTATATACGTCTATAACGTTATATATCCTAACCTAAGGCAACCTAACATCTCAGATGTAATATTTTACAACATTCCTGGCGGGTCGGCCCCTATTTCTCGGTGGGAACATTATATACGTCTCTAACGTAATATAACCTAACCTAACCCATCTAGCCCCTCGCTGGTAATGTTCTGCAGAATCCCGACCGTGTCGGACCGTACCTCCCAGTGGGAATATTATATACGTCTATAACGTTATACATCCTAAGCTAAGGCACCCTCACACCTCGGATGTAGTATTTTATAATATTCCTGGCGGGTCGGCAACTACTCCTCGGTGCGAACATTATATACGTCTATAACATAATATAACCTAACCTAACCTATCTATGGCCTCCCTGGGAATGTTCTGTAGAATCCCGTTCTTGTAGCCCCGTACGTCTCGGTGGGAACATTATATACGTCTATAACGTTATATATCCTAACCTAAGGCAGCCTAACATCTCGGATGTAATATTTTACAATATTTCTGGCGGGTCGGCCCCTACTTCTAGGTGGGAACACTAGATACGTCTATAACGTAATATAACCTAACCTAACCCATCTAGCACCTCGCTGGGAATGTTTTGTAGAATCCCGTTCGTGTAGCCCCGTACGTCACGGTGGGAACATTATATATGTCTGTAACGTTATATGTCCTAACCTAAGGCAACCTAACATCTCGGATGTAGTATTTTACAACATTCCTGGCGGGTCGGCCCCTACTTGTCGGTGGGAATATTATATGCGTCTATAACGTAATATAACCTAACCTAACCTACCTAGCCCCTGGCTGGTAATGTTTTACAGAATCCCTGCTGTGTCGGACCGTACCTCTCCGTGGGGACATTAGATACGTCTATAACATTATATATCCTAACCTAAGGCAACCTCATACCTCGGATATATTATTTTACAACATTCCTGGCAGGTCGTCCCCTACTTCTAGGTGGGAACATTATATTCGTCTATAACGTAATATAACCTAACCTAACCCATCTAGCCACTCGCTGGGAATGTTTTGTAGAATCCCGTTCGTGTAGCCCCGTACGTCTCGGTGGGAACATTATATACGTCTATAACGTTATATATCCTAACCTAAGGCAACCTTACACCTCGGATGTAGTATTTTACAATATTCCTGGCGGGTCGGCACCTACTCCTCGGTGGGTAACATTATATACGTCTATAACATAATATAACCTAACCTAACCTATCTATCCCCTCGCTGGGAATGTTTTGTAGAATCCCGTTCGTGTAGCCCCGTACGTCTCGGTGGGAACATTATATACGTCTGTAACGTTATATATCCTAACCTAAGGCAACTTAACATCTCGGATGTAGTATTTTCCAACATTCCTGGCGGGTCGGGCCCTACTTCTAGGTGGGAACATTATATTCGTCTATAGCGTAATATAACCTAACCTAACCCATCTAGCCCCTCGCTGGGAATGTTTGAAGAATCCCGTTCGTCTAGCCCCGTACGTCTCGGTGGGAACATTATATACGTCTATAACGTTACATATCCTAACCTAAGGCAACCTAACATCTCGAATGTAGTATTTTACAATATTCCTGGCGGGTCGGCACCTACTCCTCGGTGCGAACATTATATACGTCTATAACATAATATAACCTAACCTAACCTATCTATCCCCACTCTGGGAATGTTCTGTAGAATCCCGTTCTTGTAGCCCCGTACGTCTCGGTGGGAACATTATATACGTCTATAACATTATATATCCTAACCTAAGGCAACCTAACATCTCGAATGTAGTATTTTACAATATTCCTGGCGGGTCGGCACCTACTCCTCGGTGCGAATATTATATACGTCTATAACATAATATAACCTAACCTAACCTATCTATCCCCACTCTGGGAATGTTCTGTAGAATCCCGTTCTTGTAGCCCCGTAGGTCTCGGTGGGAACATTATATACGTCTATAACGTTATATATCCTAACCTAAGGCAACCTAACATCTCGGATGTAATATTTTACAACATTCCTGGCGGGTCGGCCCCTACTTCTCGGTGGGAACATTATATACGTCTATAACATAATATAACCTAACCTAACCTATCTATCCCCTCGCTGGGAATGTTCTGTAGAATCCCGTTCTTGTAGCCCCGTACGTCTCGGTGGGAACATTATATACGTCTATAACGTTATATATCCTAACCTAAGGCAACCTAACATCTCGGATGTAATATTTTACAACATTCCTGGCGGGTCGGCCCCTATTTCTCGGTGGGAACATTATATACGTCTCTAACGTAATATAACCTAACCTAACCCATCTAGCCCCTCGCTGGTAATGTTCTGCAGAATCCCGACCGTGTCGGACCGTACCTCCCAGTGGGAATATTATATACGTCTATAACGTTATACATCCTAAGCTAAGGCAACCTCACACCTCGGATGTAGTATTTTATAATATTCCTGGCGGGTCGGCAACTACTCCTCGGTGCGAACATTATATACGTCTATAACATAATATAACCTAACCTAACCTATCTATTGCCTCGCTGGGAATGTTCTGTAGAATCCCGTTCTTGTAGCCCCGTACGTCTCGGTGGGAACATTATATACGTCTATAACGTTATATATCCTAACCTAAGGCAGCCTAACATCTCGGATGTAATATTTTACAATATTTCTGGCGGGTCGGCCCCTACTTCTAGGTGGGAACACTATATACGTCTATAACGTAATATAACCTAATCTAACCCATCTAGCACGTCGCTGGGAATGTTTTGTAGAATCCCGTTCGTGTAGCCCCGTACGTCACGGTGGGAACATTATATATGTCTGTAACGTTATATGTCCTAACCTAAGGCAATCTCACACCTCGGGTGTAGTATTTTACAACATTCCTGGCAGGTCGGCCCCTACTTCTAGGTGGGAACATTATATACGTCTATAACGTAATATAACCTAACCTAACCCATCAAGCCCGTCGCTGGGAATGTTTTGTAGAATCCCGCTCGTGTAGTCCAGTACGTCTCGGTGGGAACATTATATACGTCTATAACGTTATATATCCTAACCTAAGGCAACCTAACATCTCGGATGTAGTATTTTACAACATTCCTGGCGGGTCGGCCCCTACTTGACGGTGGGAATATTATATGCGTCTATAACGTAATATAACCTAACCTAACCTACCTAGCGCCTGGGGTAATGTCTTACAGAATCCCTGCCGTGTCGGACCCTACCTCTCCGTGGGGACATTAGTTACGTCTAGAACGTTATATATCCTAACGTAAGGCAACCTCACACCTCGGATGTATTATTTTACAACATTCCTGGCAGGTCGGCCTCTACTTCTCGGTGGGTACATTATATACATCTATAACGTAATATAACCTAACCTAACCCATCTAGCCCCTCGCTGATAATGTTTTACAGAATCCCGGCGGTGTCGGACCGTACCTCTCGGTGGGAACATTATATATGTCGATAACGTCATATATCGTAACCTAAGGCGACCTAACACCTCGGATGTAGTATTTTACAACATTCCTGGCGGGTCGGCCCCTACTTCTCGGTGGGAACATTATATACGTCTATAACGTAATATAACCTAACCTAACACATCTAGTCCTTCGCTGGTAATGTTTTACAGAATCTCGTGTCGGACCGTACATCTACATGGGGACATTAGATACGTCTATAACGTTATATATCCTAACCTAAGGCAACCTAACACCTCGGATGTAGTATTTTACAACATTCCTGGCGGGTCGGCCCCTACTTCTCGGTGGGAACATTATATACGTCTATAACATAATATAACCTAACCTAACCTATCTATCCCCTCGCTGGGAATGTTCTGTAGAATCCCGTTCTTGTAGCCCCGTACGTCTCGGTGGGAACATTATATACGTCTATAACGTTATATATCCTAACCTAAGGCAACCTAACATCTCGGATGTAATATTTTACAACATTCCTGGCGGGTCGGCCCCTACTTCTCGGTGGGAACATTATATACGTCTATAACATAATATAACCTAACCTAACCTATCTATCCCCTCGCTGGGAATGTTCTGTAGAATCCCGTTCTTGTAGCCCCGTACGTCTCGGTGGGAACATTATATACGTCTATAACGTTATATATCCTAACCTAAGGCAGCCTAACATCTCGGATGTAATATTTTACAATATTTCTGGCGGGTCGGCCCCTACTTCTAGGTGGGAACACTATATACGTCTATAACGTAATATAACCTAACCAAACCCATCTAGCACCTCGCTGGGAATGTTTTGTAGAATCCCGTTCGTGTAGCCCCGTACGTCACGGTGGGAACATTATATATGTCTGTAACGTTATATGTCCTAACCTAAGGCAATCTCACACCTCGGGTGTAGTATTTTACAACATTCCTGGCAGGTCGGCCCCTACTTCTAGGTGGGAACATTATATACGTCTATAACGTAATATAACCTAACCTAACCCATCAAGCCCGTCGCTGGGAATGTTTTGTAGAATCCCGCTCGTGTAGTCCAGTACGTCTCGGTGGGAACATTATATACGTCTATAACGTTATATATACTAACCTAAGGCAACCTTACACCTCGGATGTAGTATTTTACAATATTCCTGGCGGGTCGGCACCTACTCCTCGGTGGGTAACATTATATACGTCTATAACATAATATAACCTAACCTAACCTATCTATCCCCTCGCTGGGAATGTTTTGTAGAATCCCGTTCGTGTAGCCCCGTACGTCTCGGTGGGAACATTATATACGTCTGTAACGTTATATATCCTAACCTAAGGCAACTTAACATCTCGGATGTAGTATTTTCCAACATTCCTGGCGGGTCGGGCCCTACTTCTAGGTGGGAACATTATATTCGTCTATAGCGTAATATAACCTAACCTAACCCATCTAGCCCCTCGCTGGGAATGTTTGAAGAATCCCGTTCGTCTAGCCCCGTACGTCTCGGTGGGAACATTATATACGTCTATAACGTTACATATCCTAACCTAAGGCAACCTAACATCTCGAATGTAGTATTTTACAATATTCCTGGCGGGTCGGCACCTACTCCTCGGTGCGAACATTATATACGTCTATAACATAATATAACCTAACCTAACCTATCTATCCCCACTCTGGGAATGTTCTGTAGAATCCCGTTCTTGTAGCCCCGTACGTCTCGGTGGGAACATTATATACGTCTATAACATTATATATCCTAACCTAAGGCAACCTAACATCTCGAATGTAGTATTTTACAATATTCCTGGCGGGTCGGCACCTACTCCTCGGTGCGAATATTATATACGTCTATAACATAATATAACCTAACCTAACCTATCTATCCCCACTCTGGGAATGTTCTGTAGAATCCCGTTCTTGTAGCCCCGTAGGTCTCGGTGGGAACATTATATACGTCTATAACGTTATATATCCTAACCTAAGGCAACCTAACATCTCGGATGTAATATTTTACAACATTCCTGGCGGGTCGGCCCCTACTTCTCGGTGGGAACATTATATACGTCTATAACATAATATAACCTAACCTAACCTATCTATCCCCTCGCTGGGAATGTTCTGTAGAATCCCGTTCTTGTAGCCCCGTACGTCTCGGTGGGAACATTATATACGTCTATAACGTTATATATCCTAACCTAAGGCAACCTAACATCTCGGATGTAATATTTTACAACATTCCTGGCGGGTCGGCCCCTATTTCTCGGTGGGAACATTATATACGTCTCTAACGTAATATAACCTAACCTAACCCATCTAGCCCCTCGCTGGTAATGTTCTGCAGAATCCCGACCGTGTCGGACCGTACCTCCCAGTGGGAATATTATATACGTCTATAACGTTATACATCCTAAGCTAAGGCAACCTCACACCTCGGATGTAGTATTTTATAATATTCCTGGCGGGTCGGCAACTACTCCTCGGTGCGAACATTATATACGTCTATAACATAATATAACCTAACCTAACCTATCTATTGCCTCGCTGGGAATGTTCTGTAGAATCCCGTTCTTGTAGCCCCGTACGTCTCGGTGGGAACATTATATACGTCTATAACGTTATATATCCTAACCTAAGGCAGCCTAACATCTCGGATGTAATATTTTACAATATTTCTGGCGGGTCGGCCCCTACTTCTAGGTGGGAACACTATATACGTCTATAACGTAATATAACCTAATCTAACCCATCTAGCACGTCGCTGGGAATGTTTTGTAGAATCCCGTTCGTGTAGCCCCGTACGTCACGGTGGGAACATTATATATGTCTGTAACGTTATATGTCCTAACCTAAGGCAATCTCACACCTCGGGTGTAGTATTTTACAACATTCCTGGCAGGTCGGCCCCTACTTCTAGGTGGGAACATTATATACGTCTATAACGTGATATAACCTAACCTAACCCATCAAGCCCGTCGCTGGGAATGTTTTGTAGAATCCCGCTCGTGTAGTCCAGTACGTCTCGGTGGGAACATTATATACGTCTATAACGTTATATATCCTAACCTAAGGCAACCTAACATCTCGGATGTAGTATTTTACAACATTCCTGGCGGGTCGGCCCCTACTTGACGGTGGGAATATTATATGCGTCTATAACGTAATATAACCTAACCTAACCTACCTAGCGCCTGGGGTAATGTCTTACAGAATCCCTGCCGTGTCGGACCCTACCTCTCCGTGGGGACATTAGTTACGTCTAGAACGTTATATATCCTAACGTAAGGCAACCTCACACCTCGGATGTATTATTTTACAACATTCCTGGCAGGTCGGCCTCTACTTCTCGGTGGGTACATTATATACATCTATAACGTAATATAACCTAACCTAACCCATCTAGCCCCTCGCTGATAATGTTTTACAGAATCCCGGCGGTGTCGGACCGTACCTCTCGGTGGGAACATTATATATGTCGATAACGTCATATATCGTAACCTAAGGCGACCTAACACCTCGGATGTAGTATTTTACAACATTCCTGGCGGGTCGGCCCCTACTTCTCGGTGGGAACATTATATACGTCTATAACGTAATATAACCTAACCTAACACATCTAGTCCTTCGCTGGTAATGTTTTACAGAATCTCGTGTCGGACCGTACATCTACATGGGGACATTAGATACGTCTATAACGTTATATATCCTAACCTAAGGCAACCTAACACCTCGGATGTAGTATTTTACAACATTCCTGGCGGGTCGGCCCCTACTTCTCGGTGGGAACATTATATACGTCTATAACATAATATAACCTAACCTAACCTATCTATCCCCTCGCTGGGAATGTTCTGTAGAATCCCGTTCTTGTAGCCCCGTACGTCTCGGTGGGAACATTATATACGTCTATAACGTTATATATCCTAACCTAAGGCAACCTAACATCTCGGATGTAATATTTTACAACATTCCTGGCGGGTCGGCCCCTACTTCTCGGTGGGAACATTATATACGTCTATAACATAATATAACCTAACCTAACCTATCTATCCCCTCGCTGGGAATGTTCTGTAGAATCCCGTTCTTGTAGCCCCGTACGTCTCGGTGGGAACATTATACACGTCTATAACGTTATATATCCTAACCTAAGGCAACCTAACATCTCGAATGTAGTATTTTACAATATTCCTGGCGGGTCGGCACCTACTCCTCGGTGCGAACATTATATACGTCTATAACATAATATAACCTAACCTAACCTATCTATCCCCTCGCTGGGAATGTTCTGTAGAATCCCGTTCTTGTAGCCCCGTACGTCTCGGTGGGAACATTATATACGTCTATAACGTTATATATCCTAACCTAAGGCAACCTAACATCTCGGATGTAATATTTTACAACATTCCTGGCGGGTCGGCCCCTATTTCTCGGTGGGAACATTATATACGTCTCTAACGTAATATAACCTAACCTAACCCATCTAGCCCCTCGCTGGTAATGTTCTGCAGAATCCCGACCGTGTCGGACCGTACCTCCCAGTGGGAATATTATATACGTCTATAACGTTATACATCCTAAGCTAAGGCAACCTCACACCTCGGATGTAGTATTTTATAATATTCCTGGCGGGTCGGCAACTACTCCTCGGTGCGAACATTATATACGTCTATAACATAATATAACCTAACCTAACCTATCTATTGCCTCGCTGGGAATGTTCTGTAGAATCCCGTTCTTGTAGCCCCGTACGTCTCGGTGGGAACATTATATACGTCTATAACGTTATATATCCTAACCTAAGGCAGCCTAACATCTCGGATGTAATATTTTACAATATTTCTGGCGGGTCGGCCCCTACTTCTAGGTGGGAACACTATATACGTCTATAACGTAATATAACCTAACCAAACCCATCTAGCACCTCGCTGGGAATGTTTTGTAGAATCCCGTTCGTGTAGCCCCGTACGTCACGGTGGGAACATTATATATGTCTGTAACGTTATATGTCCTAACCTAAGGCAATCTCACACCTCGGGTGTAGTATTTTACAACATTCCTGGCAGGTCGGCCCCTACTTCTAGGTGGGAACATTATATACGTCTATAACGTAATATAACCTAACCTAACCCATCAAGCCCGTCGCTGGGAATGTTTTGTAGAATCCCGCTCGTGTAGTCCAGTACGTCTCGGTGGGAACATTATATACGTCTATAACGTTATATATACTAACCTAAGGCAACCTTACACCTCGGATGTAGTATTTTACAATATTCCTGGCGGGTCGGCACCTACTCCTCGGTGGGTAACATTATATACGTCTATAACATAATATAACCTAACCTAACCTATCTATCCCCTCGCTGGGAATGTTTTGTAGAATCCCGTTCGTGTAGCCCCGTACGTCTCGGTGGGAACATTATATACGTCTGTAACGTTATATATCCTAACCTAAGGCAACTTAACATCTCGGATGTAGTATTTTCCAACATTCCTGGCGGGTCGGGCCCTACTTCTAGGTGGGAACATTATATTCGTCTATAGCGTAATATAACCTAACCTAACCCATCTAGCCCCTCGCTGGGAATGTTTGAAGAATCCCGTTCGTCTAGCCCCGTACGTCTCGGTGGGAACATTATATACGTCTATAACGTTACATATCCTAACCTAAGGCAACCTAACATCTCGAATGTAGTATTTTACAATATTCCTGGCGGGTCGGCACCTACTCCTCGGTGCGAACATTATATACGTCTATAACATAATATAACCTAACCTAACCTATCTATCCCCACTCTGGGAATGTTCTGTAGAATCCCGTTCTTGTAGCCCCGTACGTCTCGGTGGGAACATTATATACGTCTATAACATTATATATCCTAACCTAAGGCAACCTAACATCTCGAATGTAGTATTTTACAATATTCCTGGCGGGTCGGCACCTACTCCTCGGTGCGAACATTATATACGTCTATAACATAATATAACCTAACCTAACCTATCTATCCCCACTCTGGGAATGTTCTGTAGAATCCCGTTCTTGTAGCCCCGTAGGTCTCGGTGGGAACATTATATACGTCTATAACGTTATATATCCTAACCTAAGGCAACCTAACATCTCGGATGTAATATTTTACAACATTCCTGGCGGGTCGGCCCCTACTTCTCGGTGGGAACATTATATACGTCTATAACATAATATAACCTAACCTAACCTATCTATCCCCTCGCTGGGAATGTTCTGTAGAATCCCGTTCTTGTAGCCCCGTACGTCTCGGTGGGAACATTATATACGTCTATAACGTTATATATCCTAACCTAAGGCAACCTAACATCTCGGATGTAATATTTTACAACATTCCTGGCGGGTCGGCCCCTATTTCTCGGTGGGAACATTATATACGTCTCTAACGTAATATAACCTAACCTAACCCATCTAGCCCCTCGCTGGTAATGTTCTGCAGAATCCCGACCGTGTCGGACCGTACCTCCCAGTGGGAATATTATATACGTCTATAACGTTATACATCCTAAGCTAAGGCAACCTCACACCTCGGATGTAGTATTTTATAATATTCCTGGCGGGTCGGCAACTACTCCTCGGTGCGAACATTATATACGTCTATAACATAATATAACCTAACCTAACCTATCTATTGCCTCGCTGGGAATGTTCTGTAGAATCCCGTTCTTGTAGCCCCGTACGTCTCGGTGGGAACATTATATACGTCTATAACGTTATATATCCTAACCTAAGGCAGCCTAACATCTCGGATGTAATATTTTACAATATTTCTGGCGGGTCGGCCCCTACTTCTAGGTGGGAACACTATATACGTCTATAACGTAATATAACCTAATCTAACCCATCTAGCACGTCGCTGGGAATGTTTTGTAGAATCCCGTTCGTGTAGCCCCGTACGTCACGGTGGGAACATTATATATGTCTGTAACGTTATATGTCCTAACCTAAGGCAATCTCACACCTCGGGTGTAGTATTTTACAACATTCCTGGCAGGTCGGCCCCTACTTCTAGGTGGGAACATTATATACGTCTATAACGTAATATAACCTAACCTAACCCATCAAGCCCGTCGCTGGGAATGTTTTGTAGAATCCCGCTCGTGTAGTCCAGTACGTCTCGGTGGGAACATTATATACGTCTATAACGTTATATATCCTAACCTAAGGCAACCTAACATCTCGGATGTAGTATTTTACAACATTCCTGGCGGGTCGGCCCCTACTTGACGGTGGGAATATTATATGCGTCTATAACGTAATATAACCTAACCTAACCTACCTAGCGCCTGGGGTAATGTCTTACAGAATCCCTGCCGTGTCGGACCCTACCTCTCCGTGGGGACATTAGTTACGTCTATAACGTTATATATCCTAACGTAAGGCAACCTCACACCTCGGATGTATTATTTTACAACATTCCTGGCAGGTCGGCCTCTACTTCTCGGTGGGTACATTATATACATCTATAACGTAATATAACCTAACCTAACCCATCTAGCCCCTCGCTGATAATGTTTTACAGAATCCCGGCGGTGTCGGACCGTACCTCTCGGTGGGAACATTATATATGTCGATAACGTCATATATCGTAACCTAAGGCGACCTAACACCTCGGATGTAGTATTTTACAACATTCCTGGCGGGTCGGCCCCTACTTCTCGGTGGGAACATTATATACGTCTATAACGTAATATAACCTAACCTAACACATCTAGTCCTTCGCTGGTAATGTTTTACAGAATCTCGTGTCGGACCGTACATCTACATGGGGACATTAGATACGTCTATAACGTTATATATCCTAACCTAAGGCAACCTAACACCTCGGATGTAGTATTTTACAACATTCCTGGCGGGTCGGCCCCTACTTCTCGGTGGGAACATTATATACGTCTATAACATAATATAACCTAACCTAACCTATCTATCCCCTCGCTGGGAATGTTCTGTAGAATCCCGTTCTTGTAGCCCCGTACGTCTCGGTGGGAACATTATATACGTCTATAACGTTATATATCCTAACCTAAGGCAACCTAACATCTCGGATGTAATATTATACAACATTCCTGGCGGGTCGGCCCCTACTTCTCGGTGGGAACATTATATACGTCTATAACATAATATAACCTAACCTAACCTATCTATCCCCTCGCTGGGAATGTTCTGTAGAATCCCGTTCTTGTAGCCCCGTACGTCTCGGTGGGAACATTATACACGTCTATAACGTTATATATCCTAACCTAAGGCAACCTAACATCTCGAATGTAGTATTTTACAATATTCCTGGCGGGTCGGCACCTACTCCTCGGTGCGAACATTATATACGTCTATAACATAATATAACCTAACCTAACCTATCTATCCCCTCGCTGGGAATGTTCTGTAGAATCCCGTTCTTGTAGCCCCGTACGTCTCGGTGGGAACATTATATACGTCTATAACGTTATATATCCTAACCTAAGGCAACCTAACATCTCGGATGTAGTATTTTACAACATTCCTGGCGGGTCGGCCCCTACTTGTCGGTGGGAATATTATATGCGTCTATAACGTAATATAACCTAACCTAACCTACCTAGCGCCTGGCTGGTAATGTTTTACAGAATCCCTGCCGTGTCGGACCGTACCTCTCCGTGGGGACATTAGATACGTCTATAACGTTATATATCCTAACCTAAGGCAACCTCACACCTCGGATGTATTATTTTACAATATTCCTGGCAGGTCGGCCCCTACTTCTAGGTGGGAACATTATATTCGTCTATAACGTAATATAACCTTTTTTTTTTTTTTTTTTTTTTTTTTTTTTAACGTGGGGAAATCCTCATGGATACCTCGGAATTCGGGGGAACTCCGAGGTTATGCCGGACTCTTACCGGCTAAAACCCCACGGTGGCCACCAACGACGCTACTGAGGGAGAGCCGGGATCTCTTACGAACGCGACCGGCTCCCCCTCAGCGTCTGCAGCCTCCCAGAAGAAGTCTGGGAGGCTCCCATCCCGAAAGGGAGAGGTCGCATCTAAGATGCGACCCCTCCCTCTCCCAAAGGATACCCCTGCAGCGACTTCGGGGCCACGTCCGAAGTCGCTGCACGTCTCGGAGGGGTGGCGTGCAATGGTCGCGATGGGCCCCCGTCCATCACGACCGAGTCACCCCTCCGGACGGCCCCCCGCGCGGGTCACGGCCGTGGCGTACGCGGCTACGCCCCGGCCCGCGCGAGGGGCTGTCACCCCCCCGGAGACTGAGTCCCCTATGGGCGCCCGGCGATGTGCACACGGTGGACATCCCCCGGCGCCGGTGGAGGGCGGCGTCGCCTGCGTCGCCGCCGTTGACGGGAGGGATCGCTAACTTCGCGATCCCTCTCCGCCCCCTCCTTCGCCCGCATGACGGCCTCGCAGAAGGCCGCCATAGCCCGCCAGGATCTGGCATCCTCCACCATCCGTCTAAGTACGGATGGCAATGCCAGATCCTGGCCCACCTCGCTCCGGAGGACACGACGCCGCACCTCCCACGCTGGACAAAACTCCAGTGTGTGCTGCGCCGTGTCCCTCTGGTCACCACAGTGGTGACACGCCGCCGTGGCTTCCCGTCCTATCCGGCGCAGGTACTCACCGAAGCATCCGTGCCCGGTGAGGACCTGCGTGGTCCGGTAGGACAGCCCTCGGCTTCGACTCACCCATCTATCGAGGATGGGCAATACCGCCCCGACGGTCCGGTGACTCCCATGGGTGGCGCGAAGTCGCTCCTCCCACTTGGCCACCAAAGACCGCCAGGCCCAGGCTCTGACCGCCTCCTCCGACTGGGGTGAGACATCCTGGCAGAGACGAAGGTGTCCGTAGACAAACGCTTCGCGCTCCGCCAGGAGCTCCAGGGGTGGTAACCCTGCCAGAGTTCCCGCCGCCTCATGAGACACCGTGCGATATCCCCTGATCACCCTGATGGCAAGGCGCCGCCAAACACTGCGAAGCAGTGCCCGGCTGCGCCGGTTGGCCATCAGGGCGTCCGCCCAGATCGGGGCCCCATATAGTGCCATCGACCGCACGATGCCCGCATAAAGGCGGCGTACCCTCGCGTCCGGACCCCCCAGGTTGGGCAGCAAGCGACCCAAGCTGGCCGCCGCTTTTTCCAACCTGGGTGCCAGGAGCGCGAAGTGGCGCCCAAAAGCCCAGGAGCCGTCCAGGTGAAGTCCGAGATATTTTATCGCGGGCTTCACCTGGATGCGGGTGTCCCCTACTCGGATCCAGGTATCGGCGAGTGACCTCCCATTTCGACGGAGGAGATGACGGTCCAAGAACCACATCGCCTCCGTCTTGTGAGGAGCCAGCTCCAAACCCATACCCCGAATCAGGGAAGCCACGGTGGCCACTCCCACCTCGGCGCGCTGGACGATCCTCCCGCTGGTACGCCCACCGGCTACCAACACGGTATCGTCAGCGTAGCAGACTACGCTGACACCGGTGGGAAGGAGGACCCGCAGCGCCGCGTCGTACCCCACGTCCCACAGGAGGGGTCCCAAAACTGACCCCTGGGGTACGCCGCGACTAATCTCCCTCGTGCAGGTGTTTCCACCCCGGCCCACGTACTCGACGCACCTGCCGCTAAGGTAGGAGCCGACCGCCACCCGCAGGTATTGAGGGACTCCATGTCGTTCGAGTCCCCTGCGGATGGCCTCCCAGGAGAGGGAGTTGAAGGCATTGACGATGTCCAAGGACACCGCCAATGCCATCCCTCCCCGGGCAGTAGCCGAGCCCGCCAAGGTACGGACCCGATCGATCGCGTCGATCGTGGACCGCCCCCGGCGGAAGCCGAACTGGCACTCGGCCAGGTCGGGTCCTACCCGCTCCAGGTGCCTGGTGAGTCGGGAAGCCACGATTCTCTCGTAGAGCTTCCCGATCTCATCCAGGAGCACGATGGGCCGATAGCCCGAGGGAGATTCAGCGTCCCGGCCCTCCTTCCGCAGGAGGACCAGGCGTCCGAGCCGCCACCGAGATGGGAACGTCCCCGACTTCAGGATGGCTGTAAAAAGCCTCCGAAGTCGGGGACCCAGAACGCGCAGGGCCAAGACCAGCACGCGGCCGGGGACGCCGTCGGGACCCGGAGCCGTATTCCGAGCCCCGAGACGTCTCACCGCCCCGGCCAACTCCTCCTCCGTAACCTCCAGCCCCGCGGACCACCCGTCCACCTGAGTCGGGAAGGCGGCCGATGCGCTCCCAGATGGGAACAACGCATCGACCACCTCTCCGAGAAGCCGGGGCTCCATCGTCTCAGTCACCGGGGGGCCATAAGCCCTAAGCTTGTTTAGGACAAGCCTATATGGACGCCCCCACGGATCCTGATCCAACGAACGAAGAAGTCCGTCCCAAGCGCTGGTCTTGGCCCCCCCGATGGCCTGTTGCAGCTGAACCGTCAGCTGACGATATTCAGCGTACAACAGGGCCGTCCGTGCCTCGTCCCGACGTCTCCTCCTCCGAGACCTGGTGTACCGGCGTCGCGCCATCGCGCAACTCGCTCGGAGACGCGCGATGTCGTCCGACCACCAATACACCGGCCTCCGGGGCGGAAGTCGACCGGCCCTCGGCATCGCCGTCCTGCAGATTGCAGTCAGGGCGCCATCGAACCAGTCGGCCTCCGCCTCCACGTCGGCGACGGGCTCAGCCGACGGCTCCGACCAAGCCACGGCATGGACGGCAGCCATCAAGGCGTCCTCGTCAAGGGCTCTGAGAGCCCACCTCCTTCGCTGCTGGCGTGGACCACCTTGGCGGCCCGGGGCGGTCCCGGAAACTTCTATCCGAACGTACCAGTGATCGGATAGAGTCTCCGTGGACTCGTCCACCGTCCACCCCGTGACCCGCGGTACGGCGGCAGGGGAAGCCCATGAAAGATCCACGATGCTTGTACCCTGCCATCGCACGCACGTACTGGTCGATCCTCGGTTGAGCAACCGAAGATCGAGACCAGCAGCCCACTCCAAAACCGTCTCGCCCCTCGCGTCCGTCCTGGGGGACCCCCATGCCGAAGCATGGGCGTTGAAGTCCCCCAAGACGAGTACCTGGCGGGCCGAGAACTGGGACAAAAAGTTCCCAAGCCCGTCCAGATACTCCTCGAACGACTCTAGGGGCCAGCGCGGTGGAGCATAGGTCCCCACCAGCACGAAGCCCGCCCAGTCCACAGCCACGAAGCCCCGCCCATCGCCCAAAAAGGCGAAGGGCGGAACCCGCGAGGCCGCAGACTGAGCTATGGCCACCGACCCATCGCGATCCCCGACCCAGGACGGTCGGTCCGGGATAACGAAGGGTTCAGCGACCACCGCAACGTCAACCCCGCCCGCCATAAGACCCTCGACCAAGAGATCGTGGGCTCGGCGGGCGTGGTTGACGTTCGCCTGGAGGACTCTGGTCGGGGGGAAGTTTATGCCATATCCATGGCCTCCCCCCGGCCAGAGTCCTCCGCCGGGGTAACCATGCCCCCGGCCTCCTTCACCCCCTTAGTGCCCCCTCCCGGCGGCCCACCCTCCACACCCCCCTTCGGAGGCTGCGGCGCCCTCGTCCCCAATCGCCCCTTCCTCGTCGGGGGGTTACATTTAACCCCCCCGAGTCTATGGTCGGCCGGTCGCCCCAAGTCCGCACACAGCGGACAGTGGGGGGCGGCCGCCCGACACACATTCGCTCGGTGACCGGGGGAACCGCAGTTATAGCAAAGGTCGCCCCGGTCAACTTCGGCAGAGCAATGCTGCCGCACGTGCCCCTTAGCCAGACAACGATAACACTGCTGGGGACGAGGTTTCAGGGCCTCCACCTTGGCCCTGCACCAACCAACCCTGATCCACCCCAGGGTTGCAGCTTTACGAGCGGCAACCAAGGGGCATTGGATCCACAGGGTTCCTAGTCCCAGAGGTGAGGACCTTATCTCACCGGTCCTCACCTCCGCGGCCAGGCACCCTGCCGCCGCAGCCACCGACTCCGCCACCTCAGATGAGGTGACGGAGTCGTCCAGCCCACTCACCCTCAACTCCGCCTTCTTAGAAGGGCATGAGACCCGGACCTCTGTGTCCGCCAAGGCCGCCCTTAGCTTATCTGCTAAGAGGGCGGCCTTTGCCGCCCTCTCAGGACCGGGGATTTCCAATAGGAAACCCCCAGTCCTTCCGCGCCTTGGGCGTACCTCCTCGATCCCTAACTCGCTCAGGGAGACCCTCTGCCGAGCCGCGACTAGGATCTCCTGATAAGATCCTTTGCTGCCCGAGGGCAGCGTAAGGGCCACAGCCGCGGCTCGAGGGGGCCTCCCGAGCTTGACGGGCGCCTTGGCGGTCCCAGAGGTCTCCTGCATCTGCTTTTTCGCAGCCCTCTGCGCCTTCCGCCCGACCACCTTAGCCCACGACACCTCGCCCTGAGCCGACCCACCAGATGATTGGCACGCTGTCTGCACCTTTGGTGCCTCCACCGTTACCCTCCGCCCGGAAACCGAGCGGCGGCGAACCACCTCCTTCTTCGAAGAAGAAGTCCCAGCAGCGGGAGGCGTAGACGCCTCCGCCTTCTTCTTCTTCTTCTTCTTTTTCTTCCCCGTCACCCCCCCAGCAGCCGCATCACCACCGCTCGCAGGAGTGGGTGTGGTGACGGCTACGGTTCGGGCCGAAGGAGATGAAGCAGACCCCTTCAACCTTGCCGTATAAGCCGACAGCTTTTCGTCGACGATGCGGGCGACTGTGTCTGCGAGCGAGACCATGTCGACCGCACCGCCGACTTTATCAACCTCCGCCCCATGCGCCGGAGGCGGAGTTCGCCTCTCCAGATCCTTAATGCGGCCCCGTAGTACCGCATTTTCGGCCTTCATGGCCTCCAATTCTCCTCTCAGGGCGGATAAGTCCGCCCTGACTTCAAGTCCTTCTCGCGCGGGGGACTCCGAAGACTCCAACGCGCTTTGCACAAGTGCGCACAAAGTGCGCGCACTTTCGCGTAATCTTCGCGCGAACTCTCCTTTCAGGTTTGTTGACCTGGCCGCCACCCATTCGACGCGGTTCATTGCCGCGAGGGCTTCTCGTCTCAACTCCACAGAGGAGACGCCCATGAATTCCCGGGCATACTCCTCTACGGAGGGAAGATATTTGGCCGACTTGCTTGGCGGCGGGGCCGGATCATCGGGCCCGCAACCCAGAATTTTCTGTTCCTCCTGGAGTCTTAACATCTTCACCTCCGTCTGGAGGAGTTTCTCCTTGGCCGCTTGAAGGCCCACATACTCGCCCGTTGTCGGGGGGCGTCCCCTCTTCCTAGACGGTCCGGACCCAGCAGCCCTCAGAGACGACCAAGACACATCAGTGTCGTAGTCGTGCTCCGAGGGGGCAGGAGAGGCCACCCTGGAAGGCACGGCTTCCTCCCTGCTGTGGGGACGAGAAAGGGACCACCCACGTGTGTTATACCTCCCTTCCCTCCCTTCTCTCCCAGAACGGAGCGACTCCGATCTCGGCGCTCCGGCCCTCTCATCGGCGATCTGCGAAGAGGCAATCCTCTCCACAGATACGACCACTGGACGCACTGGCGCCGGCATCGAAGTGCCAGCTCCATCGCCCCTCCCACACCTACTCCCCCCCAACCCGGTTTTATTAAAAGAATCCATAAGAATCCCACGAGTAGTGTCGGAATAACCCTGTCACCCCCGGCAGAGCCGCGTACCGGGGGAAGGCATTTATACACCCGGGGGGCGCCAGGTACCCCGGGGTTGGTCCGCTCAGCACCGATGCACCCACCGGCCACACCCAGCCGCGAAGGACTGAGCGCGTCCCCTCGCCGCGGACCGAAACTTGAGACAGAGACTTTTTATAGAGGTTTATCCCCTCGCGGGCCGGCCGGTTAAGGCAAGCCCCCCGCTCCGGCGAAACATGACCACCGGTCTACGGTATCAGCCAGAGCCCCGTTTGCCACTGGGACAAGCCCAGTGTTACCAGGTTCCACCACGAGGAGGAGGGGATGGCACGTGTTGTTGCAAACTGCAACTGCAGTCCGCAACAACTTTAGAACCCATAACGTAATATAACCTAACCTAACCTATCTATCCCCTCGCTGGGAATGTTTTGTAGAATCCCGTTCGTGTAGCCCCGTACGTCTCGGTGGGAACATTATATACGTCTGTAACGTTATATACCCTAACATAAGGCAACTTAACATCTCGGATGTAGTATTTTACAACATTCCTGGCGTGTCGGCCCCTACTTCTCGGTGGGAACATTATATACGTCTATAACGTAATATAATCTAACCTAACCCATCTGGCCCCTCGCTGGTAATGTTTTACAGAATCCCGGTCGTGTCGGACCGTACCTCTCCGTGGGAACATTAGTTACGTCTATAACGTTATATATCCTAACCTAAGGCAACCTCACACCTCGGATGTATTATTTTACAACATTCCTGGCAGGTCGGCCCCTACTTCTAGGTGGGAACATTATATTCGTCTATAACGTAATATAACCTAACCTAACCCATCTAGCCCCTCGCTGGGAATGTTTTGTAGAATCCCTTTCGTCTAGCCCCGTACGTCTCGTTGGGAACATTATATACGTCTATAACGTTATATATCCTAACCTAAGGCAACCTAACATCTCGAATGTAGTATTTTACAATATTCCTGGCGGGTCGGCACCTACTCCTCGGTGCGAACATTATATACGTCTATAACATAATATAACCTAACCTAACATATCTATCCGCTCGCTGGGAATGTTCTGTAGAATCCCGTTCTTGTAGCCCCGTACGTCTCGGTGGGAACATTATATACGTCTATAACGTTATATATCCTAACCTAAGGCAACCTCACACCTCGAATTTAGTATTTTACAATATTCCTGGCGGGGCGGCCCCTACTTCTAGGTGGGAACACTATATACGTCTATAACGTAATATAACCTAACCTAACCCATCTAGCACCTCGCTGGGAATGTTTTGTAGAATCCCGTTCGTGTAGCCCCGTACGTCACGGTGGGAACATTATATATGTCTGTAACGTTATATGTCCTAACCTAAGGCAATCTCACACCTCGGGTGTAGTTTTTTACAACATTCCTGGCAGGTCGGCCCCTACTTCTAGGTGGGAACATTATATACGTCTATAACGTAATATAATCTAACCTAACCCATCAAGCCCGTCGCTGGGAATGTTTTGTAGAATCCCGCTCGTGTAGTCCAGTACGTCTCGATGGGAACATTATATACGTCTATAACGTTATATATCCTAACCTAAGGCAACCTAACATCTCGGATGTAGTATTTTACAACATTCCTGGCGGGTCGGCCCCTACTTGTCGGTGGGAATATTATATGCGTCTATAACGTAATATAACCTAACCTAACCTACCTAGCGCCTGGCTGGTAATGTTTTACAGAATCCCTGCCGTGTCGGACCGTACCTCTCCGTGGGGACATTAGTTACGTCTTTAACGTTATATATCCTAACCTAAGGCAACCTCACACCTCGCATGTATTATTTTACAACATTCCTGGCAGGTCGGCCCCTACTTCTAGGTGGGAACATTATATTCGTCTATAACGTAATATAACCTAACCTAACCCATCTAGCCCCTCGCTGGGAATGTTTTGTAGAATCCCTTTCGTCTAGCCCCGTACGTCTCGGTGGGAACATTACATACGTCTATAACGTTATATATCCTAACCTAAGGCAACCTAACATCTCGAATGTAGTATTTTACAATATTCCTGGCGGGTCGGCACCTACTCCTCGGTGCGAACATTATATACGTCTATAACATAATATAACCTAACCTAACCTATCTATCCCCTCGCTGGGAATGTTCTGTAGAATCCCGTTCTTGTAGCCCCGTACGTCTCGGTGGGAACATTATATACGTCTATAACGTTATATATCCTAACCTAAGGCAAGCTCACACCTCGGATGTAGTATTTTACAATATTCCTGGCGGGTCGGCACCTACTCCTCCGTGGGAAAATTATATACGTCTATAACATAATATAACCTAACCTAACCTATCTGTCCCCTCGCTGGGAATGTTTTGTAGAATCCCGTTCGTGTAGCCCCGTACGTCTCGGTGGGAACATTATATACGTCTGTAACGTTATATACCCTAACCTAAGGCAACTTAACATCTCGGATGTAGTATTTTACAACATTCCTGGCGGGTCGGCCCCTACTTCTCGGTTGGAACATTATATACGTCTATAACGTAATATAACCTAACCTAACCCATCTAGCCCCTCGCTGGTAATGTTTTACAGAATCCCGGTCGTGTCGGACCGTACCTCTCCGTGGGAACATTATATACGTCTATAACGTTATATATCCTAACCTAAGGCAACCTCACACCTCGAATTTAGTATTTTACAATATTCCTGGCGGGGCGGCACCTACTTCTAGGTGGGAACACTATATACGTCTATAACGTAATATAACCTAACCTAACCCATCTAGCACCTCGCTGGGAATGTTTTGTAGAATCCCGTTCGTGTAGCCCCGTACGTCACGGTGGGAACATTATATATGTCTGTAACGTTATATGTCCTAACCTAAGGCAATCTCACACCTCGGGTGTAGTTTTTTACAACATTCCTGGCATGTCGGCCCCTACTTCTAGGTGGGAACATTATATACGTCTATAACGTAATATAATCTAACCTAACCCATCAAGCCCGTCGCTGGGAATGTTTTGTAGAATCCCGCTCGTGTAGTCCAGTACGTCTCGATGGGAACATTATATACGTCTATAAAGTTATATATCCTAACCTAAGGCAACCTAACATCTCGGATGTAGTATTTCACAACATTCCTGGCGGGTCGGCCCCTACTTGTCGGTGGGAATATTATATGCGTCTATAACGTAATATAACCTAACCTAACCTACCTAGCGCCTGGCTGGTAATGTTTTACAGAATCCCTGCCGTGTCGGACCGTACCTCTCCGTGGGGACATTAGTTACGTCTATAACGTTATATATCCTAACCTAAGGCAACCTCACACCTCGGATGTATTATTTTACAAAATTCCTGGCAGGTCGGCCCCTATTTCTAGGTGGGAACATTATATTCGTCTATAACGTAATATAACCTAACCTAACCCATCTAGCCCCTCGCTGGGAATGTTTTGTAGAATCCCTTTCGTCTAGCCCCGTACGTCTCGTTGGGAACATTATATACGTCTATAACGTTATATATCCTAACCTAAGGCAACCTAACATCTCGAATGTAGTATTTTACAATATTCCTGGCGGGTCGGCACCTACTCCTCGGTGCGAACATTATATACGTCTATAACATAATATAACCTAACCTAACATATCTATCCGCTCGCTGGGAATGTTCTGTAGAATCACGTTCTTGTAGCCCCGTACGTCTCGGTGGGAACATTATATACGTCTATAACGTTATATATCCTAACCTAAGGCAACCTAACATCTCGGATGTAGTATTTTACAACATTCCTGGCGGGTCGGCCCCTACTTGTCGGTGGGAATATTATATGCGTCTATAACGTAATATAACCTAACCTAACCTACCTAGCGCCTGGCTGGTAATGTTTTACAGAATCCCTGCCGTGTCGGACCGTACCTCTCCGTGGGGACATTATATACGTCTATAACGTTATATATCCTAACCTAAGGCAACCTAACATCTCGAATGTAGTATTTTACAATATTCCTGGCGGGTCGGCACCTACTCCTCGGTGGGAACATTATATACGTCTATAACATAATATAACCTAACCTAACCTATCTATCCCCTCGCTGGGAATGTTTTGTAGAATCCCGTTCGTGTAGCCCCGTACATCTCGGTGGGAACATTATATACGTCTGTAACGTTACATACCCTAACCTAAGGCAACTTAACATCTCGGATGTAGTATTTTACAACATTCCTGGCGGGTCGGCCCCTACTTCTCGGTGGGAACATTATATACGTCTATAACATAATATACTCCTAACCTAACCTATCTATCCCCTCGCTGGGAATGTTCTGTAGAATCCCGTTCTTGTAGCCCCGTACGTCTCGGTGGGAACATTATATACGTCTATAACGTTATATATCCTAACCTAAGGCAACCTAACATCTCGGATGTAATATTTTACAACATTCCTGGCGGGTCGGCCCCTACTTCTCGGTGGGAACATTATATACGTCTATGACGTAATATAACCTAACCTAACCTACCTAGCCCCTGGATGGTAATGTTTTACAGAATCCCTGCCGTGTCGGACCGTACCTCTCCGTGGGGACATTAGATACGTCTATAACATTATATATCCTAACCTAAGGCAACCTCATACCTCGGATGTATTATTTTACAACATTCCTGGCAGGTCGTCCCCTACTTCTAGGTGGGAATATTATATTCGTCTATAACGTAATATAACCTAACCTAACCCATCTAGCTACTCGCTGGGAATGTTTTGTAGAATCCCGTTCGTGTAGACCCGTACGTCTCGGTGGGAACATTATATACGTCTATAACGTTATATATCCTAATCTAAGGCAACCTAACGTCTCGAATGTAGTATTTTACAATATTCCTGGCGGGTCAGCACCTACTCCTCGGTGCGAAAATTATATACGTCTATAACATAATATAACCTAACCTAACCTATCTATCCCCTCGCTGGGAATGTTTTGTAAAATCCCGTTCGTGTAGCCCCGTACGTCTCGGTGGGAACATTATATTCGTCTATAACGTAATATAACCTAACCTAACCCATCTAGCCCCTCGCTGGGAATGTTTTGTAGAATCCCTTTCGTCTAGCCCCGTACGTCTCGGTGGGAACATTACATACGTCTATAACGTTATATATCCTAACCTAAGGCAACCTAACATCTCGAATGTAGTATTTTACAATATTCCTGGCGGGTCGGCACCTACTCCTCGGTGCGAACATTATATACGTCTATAACATAATATAACCTAACCTAACCTATCTATCCCCTCGCTGGGAATGTTCTGTAGAATCCCGTTCTTGTAGCCCCGTACGTCTCGGTGGGAACATTATATACGTCTATAACGTTATATATCCTAACCTAAGGCAAGCTCACACCTCGGATGTAGTATTTTACAATATTCCTGGCGGGTCGGCACCTACTCCTCCGTGGGAAAATTATATACGTCTATAACATAATATAACCTAACCTAACCTATCTGTCCCCTCGCTGGGAATGTTTTGTAGAATCCCGTTCGTGTAGCCCCGTACGTCTCGGTGGGAACATTATATACGTCTGTAACGTTATATACCCTAACCTAAGGCAACTTAACATCTCGGATGTAGTATTTTACAACATTCCTGGCGGGTCGGCCCCTACTTCTCGGTTGGAACATTATATACGTCTATAACGTAATATAACCTAACCTAACCCATCTAGCCCCTCGCTGGTAATGTTTTACAGAATCCCGGTCGTGTCGGACCGTACCTCTCCGTGGGAACATTATATACGTCTATAACGTTATATATCCTAACCTAAGGCAATCTCACACCTCGAATTTAGTATTTTACAATATTCCTGGCGGGCCGGCCCCTACTTCTAGGTGGGAACACTATATACGTCTATAACGTAATATAACCTAACCTAACCCATCTAGCACCTCGCTGGGAATGTTTTGTAGAATCCCGTTCCTGTAGCCCCGTACGTCACGGTGGGAACATTATATATGTCTGTAACGTTATATGTCCTAACCTAAGGCAACCTAACATCTCGGATGTAGTATTTTACAACATTCCTGGCGGGTCGGCCCCTACTTGTCGGTGGGAATATTATATGCGTCTATAACGTAATATAACCTAACCTAACCTACCTAGCGCCTGGCTGGTAATGTTTTACAGAATCCCTGCCGTGTCGGACCGTACCTCTCCGTGGGGACATTAGTTACGTCTATAACGTTATATATCCTAACCTAAGGCAACCTCACACCTCGCATGTATTATTTTACAACATTCCTGGCAGGTCGGCCCCTACTTCTAGGTGGGAACATTATATTCGTCTATAACGTAATATAACCTAACCTAACACATCTAGCCCCTCGCTGGGAATGTTTTGTAGAATCCCTTTCGTCTAGCCCCGTACGTCTCGGTGGGAACATTATATACGTCTATAACGTTATATATCCTAACCTAAGGCAACCTAACATCTCGAATGTAGTATTTTACAATATTCCTGGCGGGTCGGCACCTACTCCTCGGTGGCAACATTATATACGTCTATAACATAATATAACCTAACCTAACCTATCTATCCCCTCGCTGGGAATGTTCTGTAGAATCCCGTTCTTGTAGCCCCGTACGTCTCGGTGGGAACATTATATACGTCTATAACGTTATATATCCTAACCTAAGGCAACCTAACATCTCGGATGTAGTATTTTACATCATTCCTGGCGGGTCGGCACCTACTCCTCGGTGCGAACATTATATACGTCTATAACATAATATAACCTAACCTAACCTATCTATCCCCTCGCTGGGAATGTTCTGTAGAATCCCGTTCTTGTAGCCCCGTACGTCTCGGTGGGAACATTATATACGTCTATAACGTTATATATCCTAACCTTAGGCAACCTAACATCTCGGATGTAATATTTTACAACATTCCTGGCGGGTCGGCCCCTACTTCTCGGTGGGAACATTATATACGTCTATGACGTAATATAACCTAACCTAACCTACCTAGCCCCTGGATGGTAATGTTTTACAGAATCCCTGCCGTGTCGGACCGTACCTCTACGTGGGGACATTAGATACGTCTATAACATTATATATCCTAACCTAAGGCAACCTCATACCTCGGATGTATTATTTTACAACATTCCTGGCAGGTCGTCCCCTACTTCTAGGTGGGAACATTATATTCGTCTATAACGTAATATAACCTAACCTAACCCATCTAGCTACTCGCTGGGAATGTTTTGTAGAATCCCTTTCGTCTAGCCCCGTACGTCTCGGTGGGAACATTATCTACGTCTATAACGTTATATATCCTAACCTAAGGCAACCTAACATCTCGAATGTAGTATTTTACAATATTCCTGGCGGGTCGGCACCTACTCCTCGGTGCGAACATTATATACGTCTATAACATAATATAGCCTAACCTAACCTATCTATCCCCTCGCTGGGAATGTTCTGTAGAATCCCGTTCTTGTAGCCCCGTACGTCTCGGTGGGAACATTATATACGTCTATAACGTTATATATCCTAACCTAAGGCAACCTAACATCTCGGATGTAGTATTTTACAACATTCCTGGCGGGTCGGCCCCTACTCCTCGGTGGGAACATTATATACGTCTATAACATAATATAACCTAACCTAACCTATCTATCCCCTCGCTGGGAATGTTCTGTAGAATCCCGTTCTTGTAGCCCCGTACGTCTCGGTGGGAACATTATATACGTCTATAACGTTATATATCCTAACCTAAGGCAAGCTCACACCTCGGATGTAGTATTTTACAATATTCCTGGCGGGTCGGCACCTACTCCTCCGTGGGAAAATTATATACGTCTATAACATAATATAACCTAACCTAACCTATCTGTCCCCTCGCTGGGAATGTTTTGTAGAATCCCGTTCGTGTAGCCCCGTACGTCTCGGTGGGAACATTATATACGTCTGTAACGTTATATACCCTAACCTAAGGCAACTTAACATCTCGGATGTAGTATTTTACAACATTCCTGGCGGGTCGGCCCCTACTTCTCGGTTGGAACATTATATACGTCTATAACGTAATATAACCTAACCTAACCCATCTAGCCCCTCGCTGGTAATGTTTTACAGAATCCCGGTCGTGTCGGACCGTACCTCTCCGTGGGAACATTATATACGTCTATAACGTTATATATCCTAACCTAAGGCAATCTCACACCTCGAATTTAGTATTTTACAATATTCCTGGCGGGCCGGCCCCTACTTCTAGGTGGGAACACTATATACGTCTATAACGTAATATAACCTAACCTAACCCATCTAGCACCTCGCTGGGAATGTTTTGTAGAATCCCGTTCCTGTAGCCCCGTACGTCACGGTGGGAACATTATATATGTCTGTAACGTTATATGTCCTAACCTAAGGCAATCTCACACCTGGGGTGTAGTTTTTTACAACATTCCTGGCAGGTCGGCCCCTATTTCTCGGTGGGAACATTATATACGTCTATAACGTAATATAATCTAACCTAACCCATCAAGCCCGTCGCTGGGAATGTTTTGTAGAATCCCGCTCGTGTAGTCCAGTACGTCTCGATGGGAACATTATATACGTCTATAACGTTATATATCCTAACCTAAGGCAACCTAACATCTCGAATGTAGTATTTTACAATATTCCTGGCGGGTCGGCACCTACTCCTCGGTGCGAACATTATATACGTCTATAACATAATATAACCTAACCTAACATATCTATCCGCTCGCTGGGAATGTTCTGTAGAATCCCGTTCTTGTAGCCCCGTACGTCTCGGTGGGAACATTATATACGTCTATAACGTTATATATCCTAACCTAAGGCAACCTAACATCTCGGATGTAGTATTTTACAACATTCCTGGCGGGTCGGCCCCTACTTCTCGGTGGGAACATTATATACGTCTATGACGTAATATAACCTAACCTAACCTACCTAGCGCCTGGCTGGTAATGTTTTACAGAATCCCTGCCGTGTCGGACCGTACCTCTACGTGGGGACATTAGATACGTCTATAACATTATATATCCTAACCTAAGGCAACCTCACACCTCGCATGTATTATTTTACAACATTCCTGGCAGGTCGTCCCCTACTTCTAGGTGGGAACATTATATTCGTCTATAACGTAATATAACCTAACCTAACCCATCTAGCTACTCGCTGGGAATGTTTTGTAGAATCCCTTTCGTCTAGCCCCGTACGTCTCGGTGGGAACATTATCTACGTCTATAACGTTATATATCCTAACCTAAGGCAACCTAACATCTCGAATGTAGTATTTTACAATATTCCTGGCGGGTCGGCACCTACTCCTCGGTGCGAACATTATATACGTCTATAACATAATATAGCCTAACCTAACCTATCTATCCCCTCGCTGGGAATGTTCTGTAGAATCCCGTTCTTGTAGCCCCGTACGTCTCGGTGGGAACATTATATACGTCTATAACGTTATATATCCTAACCTAAGGCAACCTAACATCTCGGATGTAGTATTTTACATCATTCCTGGCGGGTCGGCCCCTACTCCTCCGTGGGAAAATTATATACGTCTATAACATAATATAACCTAACCTAACCTATCTGTCCCCTCGCTGGGAATGTTTTGTAGAATCCCGTTCGTGTAGCCCCGTACGTCTCGGTGGGAACATTATATACGTCTGTAACGTTATATACCCTAACCTAAGGCAACTTAACATCTCGGATGTAGTATTTTACAACATTCCTGGCGGGTCGGCCCCTACTTCTCGGTTGGAACATTATATACGTCTATAACGTAATATAACCTAACCTAACCCATCTAGCCCCTCGCTGGTAATGTTTTACAGAATCCCGGTCGTGTCGGACCGTACCTCTCCGTGGGAACATTATATACGTCTATAACGTTATATATCCTAACCTAAGGCAATCTCACACCTCGAATTTAGTATTTTACAATATTCCTGGCGGGCCGGCCCCTACTTCTAGGTGGGAACACTATATACGTCTATAACGTAATATAACCTAACCTAACCCATCTAGCACCTCGCTGGGAATGTTTTGTAGAATCCCGTTCCTGTAGCCCCGTACGTCACGGTGGGAACATTATATATGTCTGTAACGTTATATGTCCTAACCTAAGGCAATCTCACACCTGGGGTGTAGTTTTTTACAACATTCCTGGCAGGTCGGCCCCTATTTCTCGGTGGGAACATTATATACGTCTATAACGTAATATAATCTAACCTAACCCATCAAGCCCGTCGCTGGGAATGTTTTGTAGAATCCCGCTCGTGTAGTCCAGTACGTCTCGATGGGAACATTATATACGTCTATAACGTTATATATCCTAACCTAAGGCAACCTAACATCTCGAATGTAGTATTTTACAATATTCCTGGCGGGTCGGCACCTACTCCTCGGTGGCAACATTATATACGTCTATAACATAATATAACCTAACCTAACCTATCTATCCCCTCGCTGGGAATGTTCTGTAGAATCCCGTTCTTGTAGCCCCGTACGTCTCGGTGGGAACATTATATACGTCTATAACGTTATATATCCTAACCTAAGGCAACCTAACATCTCGGATGTAGTATTTTACATCATTCCTGGCGGGTCGGCACCTACTCCTCGGTGCGAACATTATATACGTCTATAACATAATATAACCTAACCTAACCTATCTATCCCCTCGCTGGGAATGTTCTGTAGAATCCCGTTCTTGTAGCCCCGTACGTCTCGGTGGGAACATTATATACGTCTATAACGTTATATATCCTAACCTTAGGCAACCTAACATCTCGGATGTAATATTTTACAACATTCCTGGCGGGTCGGCCCCTACTTCTCGGTGGGAACATTATATACGTCTATGACGTAATATAACCTAACCTAACCTACCTAGCCCCTGGATGGTAATGTTTTACAGAATCCCTGCCGTGTCGGACCGTACCTCTACGTGGGGACATTAGATACGTCTATAACATTATATATCCTAACCTAAGGCAACCTCATACCTCGGATGTATTATTTTACAACATTCCTGGCAGGTCGTCCCCTACTTCTAGGTGGGAACATTATATTCGTCTATAACGTAATATAACCTAACCTAACCCATCTAGCTACTCGCTGGGAATGTTTTGTAGAATCCCTTTCGTCTAGCCCCGTACGTCTCGGTGGGAACATTATCTACGTCTATAACGTTATATATCCTAACCTAAGGCAACCTAACATCTCGAATGTAGTATTTTACAATATTCCTGGCGGGTCGGCACCTACTCCTCGGTGCGAACATTATATACGTCTATAACATAATATAGCCTAACCTAACCTATCTATCCCCTCGCTGGGAATGTTCTGTAGAATCCCGTTCTTGTAGCCCCGTACGTCTCGGTGGGAACATTATATACGTCTATAACGTTATATATCCTAACCTAAGGCAACCTAACATCTCGGATGTAGTATTTTACAACATTCCTGGCGGGTCGGCCCCTACTCCTCGGTGGGAACATTATATACGTCTATAACATAATATAACCTAACCTAACCTATCTATCCCCTCGCTGGGAATGTTCTGTAGAATCCCGTTCTTGTAGCCCCGTACGTCTCGGTGGGAACATTATATACGTCTATAACGTTATATATCCTAACCTAAGGCAAGCTCACACCTCGGATGTAGTATTTTACAATATTCCTGGCGGGTCGGCACCTACTCCTCCGTGGGAAAATTATATACGTCTATAACATAATATAACCTAACCTAACCTATCTGTCCCCTCGCTGGGAATGTTTTGTAGAATCCCGTTCGTGTAGCCCCGTACGTCTCGGTGGGAACATTATATACGTCTGTAACGTTATATACCCTAACCTAAGGCAACTTAACATCTCGGATGTAGTATTTTACAACATTCCTGGCGGGTCGGCCCCTACTTCTCGGTTGGAACATTATATACGTCTATAACGTAATATAACCTAACCTAACCCATCTAGCCCCTCGCTGGTAATGTTTTACAGAATCCCGGTCGTGTCGGACCGTACCTCTCCGTGGGAACATTATATACGTCTATAACGTTATATATCCTAACCTAAGGCAATCTCACACCTCGAATTTAGTATTTTACAATATTCCTGGCGGGCCGGCCCCTACTTCTAGGTGGGAACACTATATACGTCTATAACGTAATATAACCTAACCTAACCCATCTAGCACCTCGCTGGGAATGTTTTGTAGAATCCCGTTCCTGTAGCCCCGTACGTCACGGTGGGAACATTATATATGTCTGTAACGTTATATGTCCTAACCTAAGGCAATCTCACACCTGGGGTGTAGTTTTTTACAACATTCCTGGCAGGTCGGCCCCTATTTCTCGGTGGGAACATTATATACGTCTATAACGTAATATAATCTAACCTAACCCATCAAGCCCGTCGCTGGGAATGTTTTGTAGAATCCCGCTCGTGTAGTCCAGTACGTCTCGATGGGAACATTATATACGTCTATAACGTTATATATCCTAACCTAAGGCAACCTAACATCTCGAATGTAGTATTTTACAATATTCCTGGCGGGTCGGCACCTACTCCTCGGTGCGAACATTATATACGTCTATAACATAATATAACCTAACCTAACATATCTATCCGCTCGCTGGGAATGTTCTGTAGAATCCCGTTCTTGTAGCCCCGTACGTCTCGGTGGGAACATTATATACGTCTATAACGTTATATATCCTAACCTAAGGCAACCTAACATCTCGGATGTAGTATTTTACAACATTCCTGGCGGGTCGGCCCCTACTTCTCGGTGGGAACATTATATACGTCTATGACGTAATATAACCTAACCTAACCTACCTAGCGCCTGGCTGGTAATGTTTTACAGAATCCCTGCCGTGTCGGACCGTACCTCTACGTGGGGACATTAGATACGTCTATAACATTATATATCCTAACCTAAGGCAACCTCACACCTCGCATGTATTATTTTACAACATTCCTGGCAGGTCGTCCCCTACTTCTAGGTGGGAACATTATATTCGTCTATAACGTAATATAACCTAACCTAACCCATCTAGCTACTCGCTGGGAATGTTTTGTAGAATCCCTTTCGTCTAGCCCCGTACGTCTCGGTGGGAACATTATCTACGTCTATAACGTTATATATCCTAACCTAAGGCAACCTAACATCTCGAATGTAGTATTTTACAATATTCCTGGCGGGTCGGCACCTACTCCTCGGTGCGAACATTATATACGTCTATAACATAATATAGCCTAACCTAACCTATCTATCCCCTCGCTGGGAATGTTCTGTAGAATCCCGTTCTTGTAGCCCCGTACGTCTCGGTGGGAACATTATATACGTCTATAACGTTATATATCCTAACCTAAGGCAACCTAACATCTCGGATGTAGTATTTTACATCATTCCTGGCGGGTCGGCCCCTACTTGTCGGTGGGAATATTATATGCGTCTATAACGTAATATAACCTAACCTAACCTACCTAGCGCCTGGCTGGGAATGTTCTGTAGAATCCCGTTCTTGTAGCCCCGTACGTCTCGGTGGGAACATTATATACGTCTATAACGTTATATATCCTAACCTTAGGCAACCTAACATCTCGGATGTAATATTTTACAACATTCCTGGCGGGTCGGCCCCTACTTCTCGGTGGGAACATTATATACGTCTATGACGTAATATAACCTAACCTAACCTACCTAGCCCCTGGATGGTAATGTTTTACAGAATCCCTGCCGTGTCGGACCGTACCTCTCCGTGGGGACATTAGATACGTCTATAACATTATATATCCTAACCTAAGGCAACCTCATACCTCGGATGTATTATTTTACAACATTCCTGGCAGGTCGTCCCCTACTTCTAGGTGGGAACATTATATTCGTCTATAACGTAATATAACCTAACCTAACCCATCTAGCTACTCGCTGGGAATGTTTTGTAGAATCCCTTTCGTCTAGCCCCGTACGTCTCGGTGGGAACATTATATACGTCTATAACGTTATATATCCTAACCTAAGGCAACCTAACATCTCGAATGTAGTATTTTACAATATTCCTGGCGGGTCGGCACCTACTCCTCGGTGCGAACATTATATACGTCTATAACATAATATAACCTAACCTAACCTATCTATCCCCTCGCTGGGAATGTTCTGTAGAATCCCGTTCTTGTAGCCCCGTACGTCTCGGTGGGAACATTATATACGTCTATAACGTTATATATCCTAACCTAAGGCAACCTCACACCTCGGATGTATTATTTTACAACATTCCTGGCAGGTCGGCCCCTACTTCTAGGTGTGAACATTATATTCGTCTATAACGTAATATAACCTAACCTAACCCATCTAGCCCCTCGCTGGGAATGTTTTGTAGAATCCCTTTCGTCTAGCCCCGTACGTCTCGGTGGGAACATTATATACGTCTATAACGTTATATATCATAACCTAAGGCAACTTAACATCTCGAATGTAGTATTTTACAATATTCCTGGCGGGTCGGCACCTACTCCTCGGTGCGAACATTATATACGTCTATAACATAATATAACCTAACCTAACCTATCTATCCCCTCGCTGGGAATGTTTTGTAGAATCCCGTTCGTGTAGCCCCGTACGTCTCGGTGGGAACATTATATACGTCTGTAACGTTATATTTCCTAACCTAAGGCAACTTAACATCTCGGATGTAGTATTTTACAACATTCCTGGCGGGTCGGCCCCTACTTCTCGGTGGGAACATAATATACGTCTATAACGTAATATAATCTAATCTAACCCATCTAGCCCCTCGCTGGTAATGTTTTACAGAATCCCGGTTGTGTCGGACCGTACCTCTCCGTGGGGACATTAGTTACGTCTATAACGTTATATATCCTAACCTAAGGCAACCTCACACCTCGGATGTATTATTTTACAACATTCCTGGCAGGTCGCCCCCTACTTCTAGGTGGGAACATTATATTCGTCTATAACGTAATATAACCTAACCTAACCCATCTAGCCCCTCGCTGGGAATTTTTTGTAGAATCCCTTTCGTCTAGCCCCGTACATCTCGGTGGGAACATTATATACGTCTATAACGTTATATATCCTAACCTAAGGCAACCTAACATCTCGAATGTAGTATTTTACAATATTCCTGGCGGGTCGGCACCTACTCCTCGGTGCGAACATTATATACGTCTATAACATAATATAACCTAACCTAACCTATCTATCCCCTCGCTGGGAATGTTTTGTAGAATCCCGTTCGTGTAGCCCAGTACGTCTCGGTGGGAACATTATATACGTCTGTAACGTTATATGTCCTAACCTAAGGCAATCTCACACCTGGGGTGTAGTTTTTTACAACATTCCTGGCAGGTCGGCCCCTATTTCTCGGTGGGAACATTATATACGTCTATAACGTAATATAATCTAACCTAACCCATCTAGCCCCTCGCTGGTAATGTTTTACAGAATCCCGGTCGTGTCGGACCGTACCTCTCCGTGGGAACATTATATACGTCTATAACGTTATATATCCTAACCTAAGGCAACCTCACACCTCGAATTTAGTATTTTACAATATTCCTGGCGGGGCGGCCCCTACTTCTAAGTGGGAACACTATATACGTCTATAACGTAATATAACCTAACCTAACCCATCTAGCACCTCGCTGGGAATGTTTTGTAGAATCCGGTTCGTGTAGCCCCGTACGTCACGGTGGGAACATTATATATGTCTGTAACGTTATATGTCCTAACCTAAGGCAATCTCACACCTCGGGTGTAGTTTTTTACAACATTCCTGGCAGGTCGGCCCCTACTTCTAGGTGGGAACATTATATACGTCTATAACGTAATATAATCTAACCTAACCCATCAAGCCCGTCGCTGGGAATGTTTTGTAGAATCCCGCTCGTGTAGTCCAGTACGTCTCGATGGGAACATTATATACGTCTATAACGTTATATATCCTAACCTAAGGCAACCTAACATCTCGAATGTAGTATTTTACAATATTCCTGGCGGGTCGGCACCTACTCCTCGGTGCGAACATTATATACGTCTATAACATAATATAACCTAACCTAACATATCTATCCGCTCGCTGGGAATGTTCTGTAGAATCCCGTTCTTGTAGCCCCGTACGTCTCGGTGGGAACATTATATACGTCTATAACGTTATATATCCTAACCTAAGGCAACCTCACACCTCGAATTTAGTATTTTACAATATTCCTGGCGGGGCGGCCCCTACTTCTAGGTGGGAACACTATATACGTCTATAACGTAATATAACCTAACCTAACCCATCTAGCACCTCGCTGGGAATGTTTTGTAGAATCCCGTTCGTGTAGCCCCGTACGTCACGGTGGGAACATTATATATGTCTGTAACGTTATATGTCCTAACCTAAGGCAATCTCACACCTCGGGTGTAGTTTTTTACAACATTCCTGGCAGGTCGGCCCCTACTTCTAGGTGGGAACATTATATACGTCTATAACGTAATATAATCTAACCTAACCCATCAAGCCCGTCGCTGGGAATGTTTTGTAGAATCCCGCTCGTGTAGTCCAGTACGTCTCGATGGGAACATTATATACGTCTATAACGTTATATATCCTAACCTAAGGCAACCTAACATCTCGGATGTAGTATTTTACAACATTCCTGGCGGGTCGGCCCCTACTTGTCGGTGGGAATATTATATGCGTCTATAACGTAATATAACCTAACCTAACCTACCTAGCGCCTGGCTGGTAATGTTTTACAGAATCCCTGCCGTGTCGGACCGTACCTCTCCGTGGGGACATTAGTTACGTCTATAACGTTATATATCCTAACCTAAGGCAACCTCACACCTCGCATGTATTATTTTACAACATTCCTGGCAGGTCGGCCCCTACTTCTAGGTGGGAACATTATATTCGTCTATAACGTAATATAACCTAACCTAACACATCTAGCCCCTCGCTGGGAATGTTTTGTAGAATTCCTTTCGTCTAGCCCCGTACGTCTCGGTGGGAACATTATATACGTCTATAACGTTATATATCCTAACCTAAGGCAACCTAACATCTCGAATGTAGTATTTTACAATATTCCTGCCGGGTCGGCACCTACTCCTCGGTGGCAACATTATATACGTCTATAGCATAATATAACCTAACCTAACCTATCTATCCCCTCGCTGGGAATGTTTTGTAGAATCCCTTTCGTCTAGCCCCGTACGTCTCGGTGGGAACATTATATACGTCTATAACGTTATATATCCTAACCTAAGGCAACCTAACATCTCGAATGTAGTATTTTACAATATTCCTGGCGGGTCGGCACCTACTTCTCGGTGCGAACATTATATACGTCTATAACATAATATAACCTAACCTAACCTATCTATCCCCTCGCTGGGAATGTTCTGTAGAATCCCGTTCTTGTAGCCCCGTACGTCTCGGTGGGAACATTATATACGTCTATAACGTTATATATCCTAACCTAAGGCAACCTAACATCTCGGATGTAATATTTTACAACATTCCTGGCGGGTCGGCCCCTACTTCTCGGTGCGAACATTATATACGTCTATAACATAATATAACCTAACCTAACCTATCTATCCCCTCGCTGGGAATGTTCTGTAGAATCCCGTTCTTGTAGCCCCGTACGTCTCGGTGGGAACATTATATACGTCTATAACGTTATATATCCTATCCTAAGGCAACCTAACATCTCGGATGTAGTATTTTACATCATTCCTGGCGGGTCGGCCCCTACTTGTCGGTGGGAATATTATATGCGTCTATAACGTAATATAACCTAACCTAACCTATCTAGCGCCTGGCTGGTAATGTTTTACAGAATCCCTGCCGTGTCGGGCCGTACCTCTCCGTGGGGACATTAGATACGTCTATAACATTATATATCCTAACCTAAGGCAACCTCATACCTCGGATGTATTATTTTACAACATTCCTGGCAGGTCGTCCCCTACTTCTAGGTGGGAACATTATATTCGTCTATAACGTAATATAACCTAACCTAACCCATCTAGCTACTCGCTGGGAATGTTTTGTAGAATCCCTTTCGTCTAGCCCCGTACGTCTCGGTGGGAACATTATATACGTCTATAACGTTATATATCATAACCTAAGGCAACTTAACATCTCGAATGTAGTATTTTACAATATTCCTGGCGGGTCGGCACCTACTCCTCGGTGCGAACATTATATACGTCTATAACATAATATAACCTAACCTAACCTATCTATCCCCTCGCTGGGAATGTTTTGTAGAATCCCGTTCGTGTAGCCCCGTACGTCTCGGTGGGAACATTATATACGTCTGTAACGTTATATGTCCTAACCTAAGGCAACTTAACATCTCGGATGTAGTATTTTACAACATTCCTGGCGGGTCGGCCCCTACTTCTCGGTGGGAACATTATATACGTCTATAACGTAATATAATCTAATCTAACCCATCTAGCCCCTCGCTGGTAATGTTTTACAGAATCCCGGTTGTGTCGGACCGTACCTCTCCGTGGGGACATTAGTTACGTCTATAACGTTATATATCCTAACCTAAGGCAACATCACACCTCGGATGTATTATTTTACAACATTCCTGGCAGGTCGCCCCCTACTTCTAGGTGGGAACATTATATTCGTCTATAACGTAATATAACCTAACCTAACCCATCTAGCCCCTCGCTGGGAATTTTTTGTAGAATCCCTTTCGTCTAGCCCCGTACATCTCGGTGGGAACATTATATACGTATATAACGTTATATATCCTAACCTAAGGCAACCTAACATCTCGAATGTAGTATTTTACAATATTCCTGGCGGGTCGGCACCTACTCCTCGGTGCGAACATTATATACGTCTATAACATAATATAACCTAACCTAACCTATCTATCCCCTCGCTGGGAATGTTTTGTAGAATCCCGTTCGTGTAGCCCAGTACGTCTCGGTGGGAACATTATATACGTCTGTAACGTTATATGTCCTAACCTAAGGCAACTTAACATCTCGGATGTAGTATTTTACAACATTCCTGGCGGGTCGGCCCCTACTTCTCGGTGGGAACATTATATACGTCTATAACATAATATAACCTAACCTAACCCATCCTACACCTCGCTGGGAATGTTTTGTAGAATCCCGTTCGTGTAGCCCCGTACGTCACGGTGGGAACATTATATATGTCTGTAACGTTATATGTCCTAACCTAAGGCAATCTCACACCTCGGATGTAGTTTTTTACAACATTCCTGGCAGGTCGGCCCCTACTTCTAGGTGGGAACATTATATACGTCTATAACGTAATATAATCTAACCTAACCCATCAAGCCCTTCGCTGGGAATGTTTTGTAGAATCCCGCAGGTGTAGTCCAGTACGTCTCGGTGGGAACATTACATACGTCTATAACGTTATATATCCTAACCTAAGGCAACCTAACATCTCGGATGTAGTATTTTACAACATTCCTGGCGGGTCGGCCCCTACTTCTCGGTGGGAATATTATATGCGTCTATAACGTAATATAACCTAACCTAACCTACCTAGCGCCTGGCTGGTAATGTTTTACAGAATCCCTGCCGTGTCGGACCGTACCTCTCCGTGGGGACATTAGTTACGTCTATAACGTTATATATCCTAACCTAAGGCAACCTCACACCTCGGATGTATTATTTTACAACGTTCCTGGCAGGTCGGCCCCTACTTCTAGGTGGGAACATTATATTCGTCTATAACGTAATATAACCTAACCTAACCCATCTAGCCCCTCGCTGGGAATGTTTTGTAGAATCCCTTTCGTCTAGCCCCGTACGTCTCGGTGGGAACATTATATACGTCTATAACGTTATATATCCTAACCTAAGGCAACCTAACATCTCGAATGTAGTATTTTACAATATTCCTGGCGGGTCGGCACCTACTCCTCGGTGCGAACATTATATACGTCTATAACATAATATAACCTAACCTAACCTATCTATCCCCTCGCTGGGAATGTTCTGTAGAATCCCGTTCTTGTAGCCCCGTACGTCTCGGTGGGAACATTATATACGTCTATAACGTTATATATCCTAACCTAAGGCAACCTAACATCTCGAATGTAGTATTTTACAATATTCCTGGCGGGTCGGCACCTACTCCTCGGTGCGAACATTATATACGTCTATAACATAATATAACCTAACCTAACCTATCTATCCCCTCGCTGGGAATGTTCTGTAGAATCCCGTTCTTGTAGCCCCGTACGTCTCGGTGGGAACATTATATACGTCTATAACGTTATATATCCTAACCTAAGGCAACCTAACATCTCGGATGTAATATTTTACAACATTCCTGGCGGGTCGGCCCCTACTTCTCGGTGGGAACATTATATACGTCTATAACATAATATAACCTAACCTAACCTATCTATCCCCTCGCTGGGAATGTTCTGTAGAGTCCCGTTCTTGTAGCCCCGTACGTCTCGGTGGGAACATTATATACGTCTATAACGTTATATATCCTAACCTTAGGCAACCTAACATCTCGGATGTAATATTTTACAACATTCCTGGCGGGTCGGCCCCTACTTCTCGGTGGGAACATAATATACGTCTATGACGTAATATAACCTAACCTAACCTACCTAGCCCCTGGATGGTAATGTTTTACAGAATCCCTGCCGTGTCGGACCGTACCTCTCCGTGGGGACATTAGATACGTCTATAACATTATATATCCTAACCTAAGGCAACCTCATACCTCGGATGTATTATTTTACAACATTCCTGGCAGGTCGTCCCCTACTTCTAGGTGGGAACATTATATTCGTCTATAACGTAATATAACCTAACCTAACCCATCTAGCTACTCGCTGGGAATGTTTTGTAGAATCCCTTTCGTCTAGCCCCGTACGTCTCGGTGGGAACATTACATACGTCTATAACGTTATATATCCTAACCTAAGGCAACCTAACATCTCGAATGTAGTATTTTACAATATTCCTGGCGGGTCGGCACCTACTCCTCGGTGCGAACATTATATACGTCTATAACATAATATTACCTAACCTAACCTATCTATCCCCTCGCTGGGAATGTTCTGTAGAATCCCGTTCTTGTAGCCCCGTACGTCTCGGTGGGAACATTATATACGTCTATAACGTTATATATCCTAACCTAAGGCAACCTAACATCTCGGATGTAGTATTTTACAACATTCCTGGCGGGTCGGCCCCTACTTGTCGGTGGGAATATTATATGCGCCTATGACGTAATATAACCTAACCTAACCTACCTAGCGCCTGGCTGGTAATGTTTTACAGAATCCCTGCCGTGTCGGAGCGTACCTCTCCGTGGGGACATTAGATACGTCTATAACGTTATATATCCTAACCTAAGGCAACCTCACACCTCAGATGTATTATTTTACAACATTCCTGGCAGGTCGGCCCCTACTTCTAGGTGGGAACATTATATTCGTCTATAACGTAATATAACCTAACCTAACCCATCCTACACCTCGCTGGGAATGTTTTGTAGAATCCCTTTCGTCTAGCCCCGTACGTCTCGGTGGGAACATTATATACGTCTATAACGTTATATATCCTAACCTAAGGCAATCTAACATCTCGAATGTAGTATTTTACAATATTCCTGGCGGGTCGGCCCCTACTTCTCGGTGGGAACATTATATACGTCTATAACATAATATAACCTAACCTAACCCATCTAGCACCTCGCTGGGAATGTTTTGTAGAATCCCGTTCGTGTATCCCCGTACGTCACGGTGGGAACATTATATATGTCTGTAACGTTATATGTCCTAACCTAAGGCAATCTCACACCTCGGATGTAGTTTTTTACAACATTCCTGGCAGGTCGGCCCCTACTTCTAGGTGGGAACATTATATACGTCTATAACGTAATATAATCTAACCTAACCCATCAAGCCCGTCGCTGGGAATGTTTTGTAGAATCCCGCTCGTGTAGTCCAGTACGTCTCGGTGGGAACATTATATACGTCTATAACGTTATATATCCTAACCTAAGGCAACCTAACATCTCGGATGTAGTATTTTACAACATTCCTGGCGGGTCGGCCCCTACTTGTCGGTGGGAATATTATATGCGTCTATAACGTAATATAACCTAACCTAACCTACCTAGCGCCTGGCTGGTAATGTTTTACAGAATCCCTGCCGTGTCGGACCGTACCTCTCCGTGGGGACATTAGTTACGTCTATAACGTTATATATCCTAACCTAAGGCAACCTCACACCTCGGATGTATTATTTTACAACATTCCTGGCAGGTCGGCCCCTACTTCTAGGTGGGAACATTATATTCGTCTATAACGTAATATAACCTAACCTAACCCATCTAGCCCCTCGCTGGGAATGTTTTGTAGAATCCCTTTCGTCTAGCCCCGTACGTCTCGGTGGGAACATTATATACGTCTATAACGTTATATATCCTAACCTAAGGCAACCTAACATCTCGAATGTAGTATTTTACAATATTCCTGGCGGGTCGGCACCTACTCCTCGGTGCGAACATTATATACGTCTATAACATAATATAACCTAACCTAACCTCTCTATCCCCTCGCTGGGAATGTTCTGTAGAATCCCGTTCTTGTAGCCCCGTACGTCTCGGTGGGAACATTATATACGTCTATAACGTTATATATCCTAACCTAAGGCAACCTAACATCTCGGATGTAATATTTTACAACATTCCTGGCGGGTCGGCCCCTACTTCTCGGTGGGAACATTATATACGTCTATAACATAATATAACCTAACCTAACCTATCTATCCCCTCGCTGGGAATGTTCTGTAGAGTCCCGTTCTTGTAGCCCCGTACGTCTCGGTGGGAACATTATATACGTCTATAACGTTATATATCCTAACCTTAGGCAACCTAACATCTCGGATGTAATATTTTACAACATTCCTGGCGGGTCGGCCCCTACTTCTCGGTGGGAACATTATATACGTCTATGACGTAATATAACCTAACCTAACCTACCTAGCCCCTGGATGGTAATGTTTTACAGAATCCCTGCCGTGTCGGACCGTACCTCTCCGTGGGGACATTAGATACGTCTATAACATTATATATCCTAACCTAAGGCAACCTCATACCTCGGATGTATTATTTTACAACATTCCTGGCAGGTCGTCCCCTACTTCTAGGTGGGAACATTATATTCGTCTATAACGTAATATAACCTAACCTAACCCATCTAGCTACTCGCTGGGAATGTTTTGTAGAATCCCTTTCGTCTAGCCCCGTACGTCTCGGTGGGAACATTATATACGTCTATAACGTTATATATCCTAACCTAAGGCAACCTAACATCTCGAATGTAGTATTTTACAATATTCCTGGCGGGTCGGCACCTACTCCTCGGTGCGAACATTATATACGTCTATAACATAATATAACCTAACCTAACCTATCTATCCCCTCGCTGGGAATGTTCTGTAGAATCCCGTTCTTGTAGCCCCGTACGTCTCGGTGGGAACATTATATACGTCTATAACGTTATATATCCTAACCTAAGGCAACCTAACATCTCGGATGTAGTATTTTACAACATTCCTGGCGGGTCGGCCCCTACTTGTCGGTGGGAATATTATATGCGCCTATAACGTAATATAACCTAACCTAACCTACCTAGCGCCTGGCTGGTAATGTTTTACAGAATCCCTGCCGTGTCGGAGCGTACCTCTCCGTGGGGACATTAGATACGTCTATAACGTTATATATCCTAACCTAAGGCAACCTCACACCTCAGATGTATTATTTTACAACATTCCTGGCAGGTCGGCCCCTACTTCTAGGTGGGAACATTATATTCGTCTATAACGTAATATAACCTAACCTAACCCATCTAGCCCCTCGCTGGGAATGTTTTGTAGAATCCCTTTCGTCTAGCCCCGTACGTCTCGGTGGGAACATTATATACGTCTATAACGTTATATATCCTAACCTAAGGCAACCTAACATCTCGAATGTAGTATTTTACAATATTCCTGGCGGGTCGGCCCCTACTTCTCGGTGGGAACATTATATACGTCTATAACATAATATAACCTAACCTAACCCATCTAGCACCTCGCTGGGAATGTTTTGTGGAATCCCGTTCGTGTAGCCCCGTACGTCACGGTGGGAACATTATATATGTCTGTAACGTTATATGTCCTAACCTAAGGCAATCTCACACCTCGGATGTAGTTTTTTACAACATTCCTGGCAGGTCGGCCCCTACTTCTAGGTGGGAACATTATATACGTCTATAACGTAATATAATCTAACCTAACCCATCAAGCCCGTCGCTGGGAATGTTTTGTAGAATCCAGCTCGTGTAGTCCAGTACGTCTCGGTGGGAACATTATATACGTCTATAACGTTATATATCCTAATCTAAGGCAACCTAACATCTCGGATGTAGTATTTTACAACATTCCTGGCGGGTCGGCCCCTACTTGTCGGTGGGAATATTATATGCGTCTATAACGTAATATAACCTAACCTAACCTACCTAGCGCCTGGCTGGTAATGTTTTACAGAATCGCTGCCGTGTCGGACCGTACCTCTCCGTGGGGACATTTGTTACGTCTATAACTTTATATATCCTAACCTAAGGCAACCTCACACCTCGGATGTATTATTTTACAACATTCCTGGCAGGTCGGCCCCTACTTCTAGGTGGGAACATTATATTCGTCTATAACATAATATAACCTAACCTAACCCATCTAGCACCTCGCTGGGAATGTTTTGTAGAATCCCTTTCGTCTAGCCCCGTACGTCTCGGTGGGAACATTATATACGTCTATAACGTTATATATCCTAACCTAAGGCAACCTAACATCTCGGATGTAGTATTTTACAACATTCCTGGCGGGTCGGCCCCTACTCCTCGGTGGGAACATTATATACGTCTATAACATAATATAACCTAACCTAACCTATCTATCCCCTCGCTGGGAATGTTTTGTAGAATCCCGTTCGTGTAGCCCCGTACGTCTCGGTGGGAACATTATATACGTCTGTAACGTTATATACCCTAACCTAAGGCAACTTAACATCTCGGATGTAGTATTTTACAACATTCCTGGCGGGTCGGCCCCTACTTGTCGGTGGGAATATTATATGCGTCTATAACGTAATATAACCTAACCTAACCTACCTAGCGCCTGGCTGGTAATGTTTTACAGAATCCCTGCCGTGTCGGACCGTACCTCTCCGTGGGGACATTAGTTACATCTATAACGCTATATATCCTAACCTAAGGCAACCTCACACCTCGGATGTATTATTTTACAACATTCCTGGCAGGTCGGCCCCTACTTCTAGGTGGGAACATTATATTCGTCTATAACGTAATATAACCTAACCTAACACATCTAGCCCCTCGCTGGGAATGTTTTGTAGAATCCCTTTCGTCTAGCCCCGTACGTCTCGGTGGGAACATTATATACGTCTATAACGTTATATATCCTAACCTAAGGCAACCTAACATCTCGAATGTAGTATTTTACAATATTCCTGGCGGGTCGGCACCTACTCCTCGGTGCGAACATTATATACGTCTATTACATAATATAACCTAACCTAACCTATCTATCCCCTCGCTGGGAATGTTCTGTAGAATCCCGTTCTTGTAGGCCCGTACGTCTCGGTGGGAACATTATATACGTCTATAACGTTATATATCCTAACCTAAGGCAAGCTCACACCTCGGATGTAGTATTTTACAATATTCCTGGCGGGTCGGCACCTACTCCTCCGTGGGAAAATTATATACGTCTATAACATAATATAACCTAACCTAACCTATCTGTCCCCTCGCTGGGAATGTTTTGTAGAATCCCGTTCGTGTAGCCCCGTACGTCTCGGTGGGAACATTATATACGTCTGTAACGTTATATACCCTAACCTAAGGCAACTTAACATCTCGGATGTAGTATTTTACAACATTCCTGGCGGGTCGGCCCCTACTTCTCGGTTGGAACATTATATACGTCTATAACGTAATATAACCTAACCTAACCCATCTAGCCCCTCGCTGGTAATGTTTTACAGAATCCCGGTCGTGTCGGACCGTACCTCTCCGTGGGAACATTATATACGTCTATAACGTTATATATCCTAACCTAAGGCAACCTCACACCTCGAATTTAGTATTTTACAATATTCCTGGCGGGGCGGCACCTACTTCTAGGTGGGAACACTATATACGTCTATAACGTAATATAACCTAACCTAACCCATCTAGCACCTCGCTGGGAATGTTTTGTAGAATCCCGTTCGTGTAGCCCCGTACGTCACGGTGGGAACATTATATATGTCTGTAACGTTATATGTCCTAACCTAAGGCAATCTCACACCTCGGGTGTAGTTTTTTACAACATTCCTGGCATGTCGGCCCCTACTTCTAGGTGGGAACATTATATACGTCTATAACGTAATATAATCTAACCTAACCCATCAAGCCCGTCGCTGGGAATGTTTTGTAGAATCCCGCTCGTGTAGTCCAGTACGTCTCGATGGGAACATTATATACGTCTATAAAGTTATATATCCTAACCTAAGGCAACCTAACATCTCGGATGTAGTATTTCACAACATTCCTGGCGGGTCGGCCCCTACTTGTCGGTGGGAATATTATATGCGTCTATAACGTAATATAACCTAACCTAACCTACCTAGCGCCTGGCTGGTAATGTTTTACAGAATCCCTGCCGTGTCGGACCGTACCTCTCCGTGGGGACATTAGTTACGTCTATAACGTTATATATCCTAACCTAAGGCAACCTCACACTTCGGATGTATTATTTTACAAAATTCCTGGCAGGTCGGCCCCTATTTCTAGGTGGGAACATTATATTCGTCTATAACGTAATATAACCTAACCTAACCCATCTAGCCCCTCGCTGGGAATGTTTTGTAGAATCCCTTTCGTCTAGCCCCGTACGTCTCGTTGGGAACATTATATACGTCTATAACGTTATATATCCTAACCTAAGGCAACCTAACATCTCGAATGTAGTATTTTACAATATTCCTGGCGGGTCGGCACCTACTCCTCGGTGCGAACATTATATACGTCTATAACATAATATAACCTAACCTAACATATCTATCCGCTCGCTGGGAATGTTCTGTAGAATCCCGTTCTTGTAGCCCCGTACGTCTCGGTGGGAACATTATATACGTCTATAACGTTATATATCCTAACCTAAGGCAACCTCACACCTCGAATTTAGTATTTTACAATATTCCTGGCGGGGCGGCCCCTACTTCTAGGTGGGAACACTATATACGTCTATAACGTAATATAACCTAACCTAACCCATCTAGCACCTCGCTGGGAATGTTTTGTAGAATCCCGTTCCTGTAGCCCCGTACGTCACGGTGGGAACATTATATATGTCTGTAACGTTATATGTCCTAACCTAAGGCAACCTAACATCTCGGATGTAGTATTTTACAACATTCCTGGCGGGTCGGCCCCTACTTGTCGGTGGGAATATTATATGCGTCTATAACGTAATATAACCTAACCTAACCTACCTAGCGCCTGGCTGGTAATGTTTTACAGAATCCCGGTCGTGTCGGACCGTACCTCTCCGTGGGAACATTATATACGTCTATAACGTTATATATCCTAACCTAAGGCAACCTCACACCTCGAATTTAGTATTTTACAATATTCCTGGCGGGGCGGCCCCTACTTCTAAGTGGGAACACTATATACGTCTATAACGTAATATAACCTAACCTAACCCATCTAGCACCTCGCTGGGAATGTTTTGTAGAATCCCGTTCGTGTAGCCCCGTACGTCACGGTGGGAACATTATATATGTCTGTAACGTTATATGTCCTAACCTAAGGCAATCTCACACCTCGGGTGTAGTTTTTTACAACATTCCTGGCAGGTCGGCCCCTACTTCTAGGTGGGAACATTATATACGTCTATAACGTAATATAATCTAACCTAACCCATCAAGCCCGTCGCTGGGAATGTTTTGTAGAATCCCGCTCGTGTAGTCCAGTACGTCCCGATGGGAACATTATATACGTCTATAACGTTATATATCCTAACCTAAGGCAACCTAACATCTCGAATGTAGTATTTTACAATATTCCTGGCGGGTCGGCACCTACTCCTCGGTGCGAACATTATATACGTCTATAACATAATATAACCTAACCTAACATATCTATCCGCTCGCTGGGAATGTTCTGTAGAATCACGTTCTTGTAGCCCCGTACGTCTCGGTGGGAACATTATATACGTCTATAACGTTATATATCCTAACCTAAGGCAACCTAACATCTCGGATGTAGTATTTTACAACATTCCTGGCGGGTCGGCCTCTACTTGTCGGTGGGAATATTATATGCGTCTATAACGTAATATAACCTAACCTAACCTACCTAGCGCCTGGCTGGTAATGTTTTACAGAATCCCTGCCGTGTCGGACCGTACCTCTCCGTGGGGACATTATATACGTCTATAACGTTATATATCCTAACCTAAGGCAACCTAACATCTCGAATGTAGTATTTTACAATATTCCTGGCGGGTCGGCACCTACTCCTCGGTGGGAACATTATATACGTCTATAACATAATATAACCTAACCTAACCTATCTATCCCCTCGCTGGGAATGTTTTGTAGAATCCCGTTCGTGTAGCCCCGTACATCTCGGTGGGAACATTATATACGTCTATAACGTTATATATCCTAACCTAAGGCAACCTAACATCTCGGATGTAGTATTTTACAACATTCCTGGCGGGTCGGCCCCTACTCCTCGGTGGGAACATTATATACGTCTATAACGTAATATAACCTAACCTAACCTATCTATCCCCTCGCTGGGAATGTTTTGTAGAATCCCGTTCGTGTAGCCCCGTACGTCTCGGTGGGAACATTATATACGTCTGTAACGTTATATACCCTAACCTAAGGCAACTTAACATCTCGGATGTAGTATTTTACAACATTCCTGGCGGGTCGGCCCCTACTTGTCGGTGGGAATATTATATGCGTCTATAACGTAATATAACCTAACCTAACCTACCTAGCGCCTGGCTGGTAATGTTTTACAGAATCCCTGCCGTGTCGGACCGTACCTCTCCGTGGGGACATTAGTTACATCTATAACGCTATATATCCTAACCTAAGGCAACCTCACACCTCGGATGTATTATTTTACAACATTCCTGGCAGGTCGGCCCCTACTTCTAGGTGGGAACATTATATTCGTCTATAACGTAATATAACCTAACCTAACACATCTAGCCCCTCGCTGGGAATGTTTTGTAGAATCCCTTTCGTCTAGCCCCGTACGTCTCGGTGGGAACATTATATACGTCTATAACGTTATATATCCTAACCTAAGGCAACCTAACATCTCGAATGTAGTATTTTACAATATTCCTGGCGGGTCGGCACCTACTCCTCGGTGGCAACATTATATACGTCTATAACATAATATAACCTAACCTAACCTATCTATCCCCTCGCTGGGAATGTTCTGTAGAATCCCGTTCTTGTAGCCCCGTACGTCTCGGTGGGAACATTATATACGTCTATAACGTTATATATCCTAACCTAGGGCAACCTAACATCTCGGATGTAGTATTTTACATCATTCCTGGCGGGTCGGCCCCTACTTGTCGGTGGGAATATTATATGCGTCTATAACGTAATATAACCTAACCTAACCTACCTAGCGCCTGGCTGGTAATGTTTTACAGAATCCCTGCCGTGTCGGACCGTACCTCTCCGTGGGGACATTAGTTACGTCTTTAACGTTATATATCCTAACCTAAGGCAACCTCACACCTCGCATGTATTATTTTACAACATTCCTGGCAGGTCGGCCCCTACTTCTAGGTGGGAACATTATATTCGTCTATAACGTAATATAACCTAACCTAACCCATCTGGCCCCTCGCTGGGAATGTTTTGTAGAATCCCTTTCGTCTAGCCCCGTACATCTCGGTGGGAACATTACATACGTCTATAACGTTATATATCCTAACCTAAGGCAACCTAACATCTCGAATGTAGTATTTTACAATATTCCTGGCGGGTCGGCACCTACTCCTCGGTGCGAACATTATATACGTCTATAACATAATATAACCTAACCTAACCTATCTATCCCCTCGCTGGGAATGTTCTGTAGAATCCCGTTCTTGTAGCCCCGTACGTCTCGGTGGGAACATTATATACGTCTATAACGTTATATATCCTAACCTAAGGCAAGCTCACACCTCGGATGTAGTATTTTACAATATTCCTGGCGGGTCGGCACCTACTCCTCGGTGCGAACATTATATACGTCTATAACATAATATAACCTAACCTAACCTATCTATCCCCTCGCTGGGAATGTTTTGTAGAATCCCGTTCGTGTAGCCCCGTACGTCTCGGTGGGAACATTATATACGTCTGTAACGTTATATGTCCTAACCTAAGGCAACTTAACATCTCGGATGTAGTATTTTACAACATTCCTGGCGGGTCGGCCCCTACTTCTCGGTGGGAACATTATATACGTCTATAACGTAATATAATCTAACCTAACCCATCTAGCCCCTCGCTGGTAATGTTTTACAGAATCCCGGTCGTGTCGGACCGTACCTCTCCGTGGGAACATTATATACGTCTATAACGTTATATATCCTAACCTAAGGCAACCTCACACCTCGAATTTAGTATTTTACAATATTCCTGGCGGGGCGGCCCCTACTTCTAAGTGGGAACACTATATACGTCTATAACGTAATATAACCTAACCTAACCCATCTAGCACCTCGCTGGGAATGTTTTGTAGAATCCCGTTCGTGTAGCCCCGTACGTCACGGTGGGAACATTATATATGTCTGTAACGTTATATGTCCTAACCTAAGGCAATCTCACACCTCGGGTGTAGTTTTTTACAACATTCCTGGCAGGTCGGCCCCTACTTCTAGGTGGGAACATTATATACGTCTATAACGTAATATAATCTAACCTAACCCATCAAGCCCGTCGCTGGGAATGTTTTGTAGAATCCCGCTCGTGTAGTCCAGTACGTCCCGATGGGAACATTATATACGTCTATAACGTTATATATCCTAACCTAAGGCAACCTAACATCTCGAATGTAGTATTTTACAATATTCCTGGCGGGTCGGCACCTACTCCTCGGTGCGAACATTATATACGTCTATAACATAATATAACCTAACCTAACATATCTATCCGCTCGCTGGGAATGTTCTGTAGAATCACGTTCTTGTAGCCCCGTACGTCTCGGTGGGAACATTATATACGTCTATAACGTTATATATCCTAACCTAAGGCAACCTAACATCTCGGATGTAGTATTTTACAACATTCCTGGCGGGTCGGCCCCTACTTGTCGGTGGGAATATTATATGCGTCTATAACGTAATATAACCTAACCTAACCTACCTAGCGCCTGGCTGGTAATGTTTTACAGAATCCCTGCCGTGTCGGACCGTACCTCTCCGTGGGGACATTATATACGTCTATAACGTTATATATCCTAACCTAAGGCAACCTAACATCTCGAATGTAGTATTTTACAATATTCCTGGCGGGTCGGCACCTACTCCTCGGTGGGAACATTATATACGTCTATAACATAATATAACCTAACCTAACCTATCTATCCCCTCGCTGGGAATGTTTTGTAGAATCCCGTTCGTGTAGCCCCGTACATCTCGGTGGGAACATTATATACGTCTGTAACGTTACATACCCTAACCTAAGGCAACTTAACATCTCGGATGTAGTATTTTACAACATTCCTGGCGGGTCGGCCCCTACTTCTCGGTGGGAACATTATATACGTCTATAACATAATATACTCCTAACCTAACCTATCTATCCCCTCGCTGGGAATGTTCTGTAGAATCCCGTTCTTGTAGCCCCGTACGTCTCGGTGGGAACATTATATACGTCTATAACGTTATATATCCTAACCTAAGGCAACCTAACATCTCGGATGTAATATTTTACAACATTCCTGGCGGGTCGGCCCCTACTTCTCGGTGGGAACATTATATACGTCTATGACGTAATATAACCTAACCTAACCTACCTAGCCCCTGGATGGTAATGTTTTACAGAATCCCTGCCGTGTCGGACCGTACCTCTCCGTGGGGACATTAGATACGTCTATAACATTATATATCCTAACCTAAGGCAACCTCATACCTCGGATGTATTATTTTACAACATTCCTGGCAGGTCGTCCCCTACTTCTAGGTGGGAATATTATATTCGTCTATAACGTAATATAACCTAACCTAACAAATCTAGCTACTCGCTGGGAATGTTTTGTAGAATCCCGTTCGTGTAGCCCCGTACGTCTCGGTGGGAACATTATATACGTCTATAACGTTATATATCCTAATCTAAGGCAACCTAACGTCTCGAATGTAGTATTTTACAATATTCCTGGCGGGTCAGCACCTACTCCTCGGTGCGAACATTATATACGTCTATAACATAATATAACCTAACCTAACCTATCTATCCCCTCGCTGGGAATGTTTTGTAAAATCCCGTTCGTGTAGCCCCGTACGTCTCGGTGGGAACATTATATACGTCTATAACGTTATACATCCTAACCTAAGGCAACCTCACACCTCGGATGTAGTATTTTACAATATTCCTGGCGGGTCGGCACCTACTCCTCGGTGGGAACATTATATACGTCTAAAACATAATATAACCTAACCTAACCTATCTATCCCCTCGCTGGGAATGTTCTGTAGAATCCCGTTCTTGTAGCCCCGTACGTCTCGGTGGGAACATTATATACGTCTATAACGTTATATATCCTAACCTAAGGCAACCTAACATCTCGGATGTAGTATTTTACAACATTCCTGGCGGGTCGGCCCCTACTCCTCGGTGGGAACATTATATACGTCTATAACATAATATAACCTAACCTAACCTATCTATCCCCTCGCTGGGAATGTTTTGTAGAATCCCGTTCGTGTAGCCCCGTACGTCTCGGTGGGAACATTATATACGTCTGTAACGTTATATACCCTAACCTAAGGCAACTTAACATCTCGGATGTAGTATTTTACAACATTCCTGGCGGGTCGGCCCCTACTTGTCGGTGGGAATATTATATGCGTCTATAACGTAATATAACCTAACCTAACCTACCTAGCGCCTGGCTGGTAATGTTTTACAGAATCCCTGCCGTGTCGGACCGTACCTCTCCGTGGGGACATTAGTTACATCTATATCGCTATATATCCTAACCTAAGGCAACCTCACACCTCGGATGTATTATTTTACAACATTCCTGGCAGGTCGGCCCCTACTTCTAGGTGGGAACATTATATTCGTCTATAACGTAATATAACCTAACCTAACACATCTAGCCCCTCGCTGGGAATGTTTTGTAGAATCCCTTTCGTCTAGCCCCGTACGTCTCGGTGGGAACATTATATACGTCTATAACGTTATATATCCTAACCTAAGGCAACCTAACATCTCGAATGTAGTATTTTACAATATTCCTGGCGGGTCGGCACCTACTCCTCGGTGGCAACATTATATACGTCTATAACATAATATAACCTAACCTAACCTATCTATCCCCTCGCTGGGAATGTTCTGTAGAATCCCGTTCTTGTAGCCCCGTACGTCTCGGTGGGAACATTATATACGTCTATAACGTTATATATCCTAACCTAGGGCAACCTAACATCTCGGATGTAGTATTTTACATCATTCCTGGCGGGTCGGCCCCTACTTGTCGGTGGGAATATTATATGCGTCTATAACGTAATATAACCTAACCTAACCTACCTAGCGCCTGGCTGGTAATGTTTTACAGAATCCCTGCCGTGTCGGACCGTACCTCTCCGTGGGGACATTAGTTACGTCTTTAACGTTATATATCCTAACCTAAGGCAACCTCACACCTCGCATGTATTATTTTACAACATTCCTGGCAGGTCGGCCCCTACTTCTAGGTGGGAACATTATATTCGTCTATAACGTAATATAACCTAACCTAACCCATCTAGCCCCTCGCTGGGAATGTTTTGTAGAATCCCTTTCGTCTAGCCCCGTACATCTCGGTGGGAACATTACATACGTCTATAACGTTATATATCCTAACCTAAGGCAACCTAACATCTCGAATGTAGTATTTTACAATATTCCTGGCGGGTCGGCACCTACTCCTCGGTGCGAACATTATATACGTCTATAACATAATATAACCTAACCTAACCTATCTATCCCCTCGCTGGGAATGTTCTGTAGAATCCCGTTCTTGTAGCCCCGTACGTCTCGGTGGGAACATTATATACGTCTATAACGTTATATATCCTAACCTAAGGCAAGCTCACACCTCGGATGTAGTATTTTACAATATTCCTGGCGGGTCGGCACCTACTCCTCCGTGGGAAAATTATATACGTCTATAACATAATATAACCTAACCTAACCTATCTGTCCCCTCGCTGGGAATGTTTTGTAGAATCCCGTTCGTGTAGCCCCGTACGTCTCGGTGGGAACATTATATACGTCTGTAACGTTATATACCCTAACCTAAGGCAACTTAACATCTCGGATGTAGTATTTTACAACATTCCTGGCGGGTCGGCCCCTACTTCTCGGTTGGAACATTATATACGTCTATAACGTAATATAACCTAACCTAACCCATCTAGCCCCTCGCTGGTAATGTTTTACAGAATCCCGGTCGTGTCGGACCGTACCTCTCCGTGGGAACATTATATACGTCTATAACGTTATATATCCTAACCTAAGGCAATCTCACACCTCGAATTTAGTATTTTACAATATTCCTGGCGGGCCGGCCCCTACTTCTAGGTGGGAACACTATATACGTCTATAACGTAATATAACCTAACCTAACCCATCTAGCACCTCGCTGGGAATGTTTTGTAGAATCCCGTTCCTGTAGCCCCGTACGTCACGGTGGGAACATTATATATGTCTGTAACGTTATATGTCCTAACCTAAGGCAATCTCACACCTGGGGTGTAGTTTTTTACAACATTCCTGGCAGGTCGGCCCCTATTTCTCGGTGGGAACATTATATACGTCTATAACATAATATACTCCTAACCTAACCTATCTATCCCCTCGCTGGGAATGTTCTGTAGAATCCCGTTCTTGTAGCCCCGTACGTCTCGGTGGGAACATTATATACGTCTATAACGTTATATATCCTAACCTAAGGCAACCTAACATCTCGGATGTAATATTTTACAACATTCCTGGCGGGTCGGCCCCTACTTCTCGGTGGGAACATTATATACGTCTATGACGTAATATAACCTAACCTAACCTACCTAGCCCCTGGATGGTAATGTTTTACAGAATCCCTGCCGTGTCGGACCGTACCTCTCCGTGGGGACATTAGATACGTCTATAACATTATATATCCTAACCTAAGGCAACCTCATACCTCGGATGTATTATTTTACAACATTCCTGGCAGGTCGTCCCCTACTTCTAGGTGGGAATATTATATTCGTCTATAACGTAATATAACCTAACCTAACAAATCTAGCTACTCGCTGGGAATGTTTTGTAGAATCCAGTTCGTGTAGCCCCGTACGTCTCGGTGGGAACATTATATACGTCTATAACGTTATATATCCTAATCTAAGGCAACCTAACGCCTCGAATGTAGTATTTTACAATATTCCTGGCGGGTCGGCACCTACTCCTCGGTGGGAACATTATATACGTCTAAAACATAATATAACCTAACCTAACCTATCTATCCCCTCGCTGGGAATGTTCTGTAGAATCCCGTTCTTGTAGCCCCGTACGTCTCGGTGGGAACATTATATACGTCTATAACGTTATATATCCTAACCTAAGGCAACCTAACATCTCGGATGTAGTATTTTACAACATTCCTGGCGGGTCGGCCCCTACTCCTCGGTGGGAACATTATATACGTCTATAACATAATATAACCTAACCTAACCTATCTATCCCCTCGCTGGGAATGTTCTGTAGAATCCCGTTCTTGTAGCCCCGTACGTCTCGGTGGGAACATTATATACGTCTATAACGTTATATATCCTAACCTTAGGCAACCTAACATCTCGGATGTAATATTTTACAACATTCCTGGCGGGTCGGCCCCTACTTCTCGGTGGGAACATTATATACGTCTATGACGTAATATAACCTAACCTAACCTACCTAGCCCCTGGATGGTAATGTTTTACAGAATCCGTGCCGTGTCGGACCGTACCTCTCCGTGGGGACATTAGATACGTCTATAACATTATATATCCTAACCTAAGGCAACCTCATACCTCGGATGTATTATTTTACAACATTCCTGGCAGGTCGTCCCCTACTTCTAGGTGGGAACATTATATTCGTCTATAACGTAATATAACCTAACCTAACCCATCTAGCTACTCGCTGGGAATGTTTTGTAGAATCCCTTTCGTCTAGCCCCGTACGTCTCGGTGGGAACATTATATACGTCTATAACGTTATATATCCTAACCTAAGGCAACCTAACATCTCGAATGTAGTATTTTACAATATTCCTGGCGGGTCGGCACCTACTCCTCGGTGCGAACATTATATACGTCTATAACATAATATAACATAACCTAACCTATCTATCCCCTCGCTGGGAATGTTCTGTAGAATCCCGTTCTTGTAGCCCCGTACGTCTCGGTGGGAACATTATATACGTCTATAACGTTATATATCCTAACCTAAGGCAACCTCACACCTCGGATGTATTATTTTACAACATTCCTGGCAGGTCGGCCCCTACATCTAGGTGTGAACATTATATTCGTCTATAACGTAATATAACCTAACCTAACCCATCTAGCCCCTCGCTGGGAATGTTTTGTAGAATCCCTTTCGTCTAGCCCCGTACGTCTCGGTGGGAACATTATATATGTCTATAACGTTATATATCATAACCTAAGGCAACTTAACATCTCGAACGTAGTATTTTACAATATTCCTGGCGGGTCGGCACCTACTCCTCAGTGCGAACATTATATACGTCTATAACATAATATAACCTAACCTAACCTATCTATCCCCTCGCTGGGAATGTTTTGTAGAATCCCGTTCGTGTAGCCCCGTACGTCTCGGTGGGAACATTATATACGTCTGTAACGTTATATGTCCTAACCTAAGGCAACTTAACATCTCGGATGTAGTATTTTACAACATTCCTGGCGGGTCGGCCCCTACTTCTCGGTGGGAACATTATATACGTCTATAACGTAATATAATCTAATCTAACCCATCTAGCCCGTCGCTGGTAATGTTTTACAGAATCCCGGTTGTGTCGGCCGTACCTCTCCGTGGGGACATTAGTTACGTCTATAACGTTATATATCCTAAGCTAAGGCAACCTCACACCTCGGATGTATTATTTTACAACATTCCTGGCAGGTCGCCCCCTACTTCTAGGTGGGAACATTATATTCGTCTATAACGTAATATAACCTAACCTAACCCATCTAGCCCCTCGCTGGGAATTTTTTGTAGAATCCCTTTCGTCTAGCCCCGTACATCTCGGTGGGAACATTATATACGTCTATAACGTTATATATCCTAACCTAAGGCAACCTAACATCTCGAATGTAGTATTTTACAATATTCCTGGCGGGTCGGCACCTACTCCTCGGTGCGAACATTATATACGTCTATAACATAATATAACCTAACCTAACCTATCTACCCCTCGCTGGGAATGTTTTGTAGAATCCCGTTCGTGTAGCCCAGTACGTCTCGGTGGGAACATTATATACGTCTGTAACGTTATATGTCCTAACCTAAGGCAATCTCACACCTGGGGTGTAGTTTTTTACAACATTCCTGGCAGGTCGGCCCCTATTTCTCGGTGGGAACATTATATACGTCTATAACGTAATATAATCTAACCTAACCCATCTAGCCCCTCGCTGGTAATGTTTTACAGAATCCCGGTCGTGTCGGACCGTACCTCTCCGTGGGAACATTATATACGTCTATAACGTTATATATCCTAACCTAAGGCAACCTCACACCTCGAATTTAGTATTTTACAATATTCCTGGCGGGGCGGCCCCTACTTCTAAGTGGGAACACTATATACGTCTATAACGTAATATAACCTAACCTAACCCATCTAGCACCTCGCTGGGAATGTTTTGTAGAATCCCGTTCGTGTAGCCCCGTACGTCACGGTGGGAACATTATATATGTCTGTAACGTTATATGTCCTAACCTAAGGCAATCTCACACCTCGGGTGTAGTTTTTTACAACATTTCTGGCAGGTCGGCCCCTACTTCTAGGTGGGAACATTATATACGTCTATAACGTAATATAATCTAACCTAACCCATCAAGCCCGTCGCTGGGAATGTTTTGTAGAATCCCGCTCGTGTAGTCCAGTACGTCTCGATGGGAACATTATATACGTCTATAACGTTATATATCCTAACCTAAGGCAACCTAACATCTCGAATGTAGTATTTTACAATATTCCTGGCGGGTCGGCACCTACTCCTCGGTGCGAACATTATATACGTCTATAACATAATATAACCTAACCTAACATATCTATCCGCTCGCTGGGAATGTTCTGTAGAATCCCGTTCTTGTAGCCCCGTACGTCTCGGTGGGAACATTATATACGTCTATAACGTTATATATCCTAACCTAAGGCAACCTAACATCTCGGATGTAGTATTTTACAACATTCCTGGCGGGTCGGCCCCTACTTGTCGGTGGGAATATTATATGCGTCTATAACGTAATATAACCTAACCTAACCTACCTAGCGCCTGGCTGGTAATGTTTTACAGAATCCCTGCCGTGTCGGACCGTACCTCTCCGTGGGGACATTAGATACGTCTATAACGTTATATATCCTAACCTAAGGCAACCTCACACCTCGCATGTATTATTTTACAACATTCCTGGCAGGTCGGCCCCTACTTCTAGGTGGGAACATTATATACGTCTAAAACATAATATAACCTAACCTAACCTATCTATCCCCTCGCTGGGAATGTTCTGTAGAATCCCGTTCTTGTAGCCCCGTACGTCTCGGTGGGAACATTATATACGTCTATAACGTTATATATCCTAACCTAAGGCAACCTAACATCTCGGATGTAGTATTTTACAACATTCCTGGCGGGTCGGCCCCTACTCCTCGGTGGGAACATTATATACGTCTATAACATAATATAACCTAACCTAACCTATCTATCCCCTCGCTGGGAATGTTTTGTAGAATCCCGTTCGTGTAGCCCCGTACGTCTCGGTGGGAACATTATATACGTCTGTAACGTTATATACCCTAACCTAAGGCAACTTAACATCTCGGATGTAGTATTTTACAACATTCCTGGCGGGTCGGCCCCTACTTGTCGGTGGGAATATTATATGCGTCTATAACGTAATATAACCTAACCTAACCTACCTAGCGCCTGGCTGGTAATGTTTTACAGAATCCCTGCCGTGTCGGACCGTACCTCTCCGTGGGGACATTAGTTACATCTATAACGCTATATATCCTAACCTAAGGCAACCTCACACCTCGGATGTATTATTTTACAACATTCCTGGCAGGTCGGCCCCTACTTCTAGGTGGGAACATTATATTCGTCTATAACGTAATATAACCTAACCTAACACATCTAGCCCCTCGCTGGGAATGTTTTGTAGAATCCCTTTCGTCTAGCCCCGTACGTCTCGGTGGGAACATTATATACGTCTATAACGTTATATATCCTAACCTAAGGCAACCTAACATCTCGAATGTAGTATTTTACAATATTCCTGGCGGGTCGGCACCTACTCCTCGGTGGCAACATTATATACGTCTATAACATAATATAACCTAACCTAACCTATCTATCCCCTCGCTGGGAATGTTCTGTAGAATCCCGTTCTTGTAGCCCCGTACGTCTCGGTGGGAACATTATATACGTCTATAACGTTATATATCCTAACCTAGGGCAACCTAACATCTCGGATGTAGTATTTTACATCATTCCTGGCGGGTCGGCCCCTACTTGTCGGTGGGAATATTATATGCGTCTATAACGTAATATAACCTAACCTAACCTACCTAGCGCCTGGCTGGTAATGTTTTACAGAATCCCTGCCGTGTCGGACCGTACCTCTCCGTGGGGACATTAGTTACGTCTTTAACGTTATATATCCTAACCTAAGGCAACCTCACACCTCGCATGTATTATTTTACAACATTCCTGGCAGGTCGGCCCCTACTTCTAGGTGGGAACATTATATTCGTCTATAACGTAATATAACCTAACCTAACCCATCTAGCCCCTCGCTGGGAATGTTTTGTAGAATCCCTTTCGTCTAGCCCCGTACATCTCGGTGGGAACATTACATACGTCTATAACGTTATATATCCTAACCTAAGGCAACCTAACATCTCGAATGTAGTATTTTACAATATTCCTGGCGGGTCGGCACCTACTCCTCGGTGCGAACATTATATACGTCTATAACATAATATAACCTAACCTAACCTATCTATCCCCTCGCTGGGAATGTTCTGTAGAATCCCGTTCTTGTAGCCCCGTACGTCTCGGTGGGAACATTATATACGTCTATAACGTTATATATCCTAACCTAAGGCAAGCTCACACCTCGGATGTAGTATTTTACAATATTCCTGGCGGGTCGGCACCTACTCCTCCGTGGGAAAATTATATACGTCTATAACATAATATAACCTAACCTAACCTATCTGTCCCCTCGCTGGGAATGTTTTGTAGAATCCCGTTCGTGTAGCCCCGTACGTCTCGGTGGGAACATTATATACGTCTGTAACGTTATATACCCTAACCTAAGGCAACTTAACATCTCGGATGTAGTATTTTACAACATTCCTGGCGGGTCGGCCCCTACTTCTCGGTTGGAACATTATATACGTCTATAACGTAATATAACCTAACCTAACCCATCTAGCCCCTCGCTGGTAATGTTTTACAGAATCCCGGTCGTGTCGGACCGTACCTCTCCGTGGGAACATTATATACGTCTATAACGTTATATATCCTAACCTAAGGCAATCTCACACCTCGAATTTAGTATTTTACAATATTCCTGGCGGGCCGGCCCCTACTTCTAGGTGGGAACACTATATACGTCTATAACGTAATATAACCTAACCTAACCCATCTAGCACCTCGCTGGGAATGTTTTGTAGAATCCCGTTCCTGTAGCCCCGTACGTCACGGTGGGAACATTATATATGTCTGTAACGTTATATGTCCTAACCTAAGGCAATCTCACACCTGGGGTGTAGTTTTTTACAAAATTCCTGGCAGGTCGGCCCCTATTTCTCGGTGGGAACATTATATACGTCTATAACGTAATATAATCTAACCTAACCCATCAAGCCCGTCGCTGGGAATGTTTTGTAGAATCCCGCTCGTGTAGTCCAGTACGTCTCGATGGGAACATTATATACGTCTATAACGTTATATATCCTAACCTAAGGCAACCTAACATCTCGAATGTAGTATTTTACAATATTCCTGGCGGGTCGGCACCTACTCCTCGGTGCGAACATTATATACGTCTATAACATAATATAACCTAACCTAACATATCTATCCGCTCGCTGGGAATGTTCTGTAGAATCCCGTTCTTGTAGCCCCGTACGTCTCGGTGGGAACATTATATACGTCTATAACGTTATATATCCTAACCTAAGGCAACCTAACATCTCGGATGTAGTATTTTACAACATTCCTGGCGGGTCGGCCCCTACTTGTCGGTGGGAATATTATATGCGTCTATAACGTAATATAACCTAACCTAACCTACCTAGCGCCTGGCTGGTATTGTTTTACAGAATCCCTGCCGTGTCGGACCGTACCTCTCCGTGGGAACATTAGTTACGTCTATAACGTTATATATCCTAACCTAAGGCAACCTCACACCTCGCATGTATTATTTTACAACATTCCTGGCAGGTCGGCCCCTACTTCTAGGTGGGAACATTATATTCGTCTATAACGTAATATAACCTAACCTAACACATCTAGCCCCTCGCTGGGAATGTTTTGTAGAATCCCTTTCGTCTAGCCCCGTACGTCTCGGTGGGAACATTATATACGTCTATAACGTTATATATCCTAACCTAAGGCAACCTAACATCTCGAATGTAGTATTTTACAATATTCCTGGCGGGTCGGCACCTACTCCTCGGTGGCAACATTATATACGTCTATAACATAATATAACCTAACCTAACCTATCTATCCCCTCGCTGGGAATGTTCTGTAGAATCCCGTTCTTGTAGCCCCGTACGTCTCGGTGGGAACATTATATACGTCTATAACGTTATATATCCTAACCTAAGGCAACCTAACATCTCGGATGTAGTATTTTACATCATTCCTGGCGGGTCGGCCCCTACTTGTCGGTGGGAATATTATATGCGTCTATAACGTAATATAACCTAACCTAACCTACCTAGTGCCTGGCTGGTAATGTTTTACAGAATCCCTGCCGTGTCGGACCGTACCTCTCCGTGGGGACATTAGTTACGTCTATAACGTTATATATCCTAACCTAAGGCAACCTCACACCTCGGATGTATTATTTTACAACATTCCTGGCAGGTCGGCCCCTACTTCTAGGTGGGAACATTATATTCGTCTATAACGTAATATAACCTAACCTAACCCATCTAGCCCCTCGCTGGGAATGTTTTGTAGAATCCCTTTCGTCTAGCCCCGTACGTCTCGGTGGTAACATTATATACGTCTATAACGTTATATATCCTAACCTAAGGCAACCTAACATCTCGGATGTAGTATTTTACAACATTCCTGGCGGGTCGGCCCCTACTTGTCGGTGGGAATATTATATGCGTCTATAACGTAATATAACCTAACCTAACCTACCTAGTGCCTGGCTGGTAATGTTTTACAGAATCCCTGCCGTGTCGGACCGTACCTCTCCGTGGGGACATTAGTTACGTCTATAACGTTATATATCCTAACCTAAGGCAACCTCACACCTCGGATGTATTATTTTACAACATTCCTGGCAGGTCGGCCCCTACTTCTAGGTGGGAACATTATATTCGTCTATAACGTAATATAACCTAACCTAACCCATCTAGCCCCTCGCTGGGAATGTTTTGTAGAATCCCTTTCGTCTAGCCCCGTACGTCTCGGTGGTAACATTATATACGTCTATAACGTTATATATCCTAACCTAAGGCAACCTAACATCTCGAATGTAGTATTTTACAATATTCCTGGCGGGTCGGCACCTACTCCTCGGTGCGAACATTATATACGTCTATAACATAATATAACCTAACCTAACCTATCTATCCCCTCGCTGGGAATGTTCTGTAGAATCCCGTTCTTGTAGCCCCGTACGTCTCGGTGGGAACATTATATACGTCTATAACGTTATATATCCTAACCTAAGGCAACCTAACATCTCGGATGTAATATTTTACAACATTCCTGGCGGGTCGGCACCTACTCCTCGGTGCGAACATTATATACGTCTATAACATAATATAACCTAACCTAACCTATCTATCCCCTCGCTGGGAATGTTCTGTAGAATCCCGTTCTTGTAGCCCCGTACGTCTCGGTGGGAACATTATATACGTCTATAACGTTATATATCCTAACCTTAGGCAACCTAACATCTCGGATGTAATATTTTACAACATTCCTGGCGGGTCGGCCCCTACTTCTCGGTGGGAACATTATATACGTCTATGACGTAATATAACCTAACCTAACCTACCTAGCCCCTGGATGGTAATGTTTTACAGAATCCCTGCCGTGTCGGACCGTACCTCTCCGTGGGGACATTAGATACGTCTATAACATTATATATCCTAACCTAAGGCAACCTCATACCTCGGATGTATTATTTTACAACATTCCTGGCAGGTCGTCCCCTACTTCTAGGTGGGAACATTATATTCGTCTATAACGTAATATAACCTAACCTAACCCATCTAGCTACTCGCTGGGAATGTTTTGTAGAATCCCTTTCGTCTAGCCCCGTACGTCTCGGTGGGAACATTATCTACGTCTATAACGTTATATATCCTAACCTAAGGCAACCTAACATCTCGAATGTAGTATTTTACAATATTCCTGGCGGGTCGGCACCTACTCCTCGGTGCGAACATTATATACGTCTATAACATAATATAGCCTAACCTAACCTATCTATCCCCTCGCTGGGAATGTTCTGTAGAATCCCGTTCTTGTAGCCCCGTACGTCTCGGTGGGAACATTATATACGTCTATAACGTTATATATCCTAACCTAAGGCAACCTAACATCTCGGATGTAGTATTTTACATCATTCCTGGCGGGTCGGCCCCTACTTGTCGGTGGGAATATTATATGCGTCTATAACGTAATATAACCTAACCTAACCTACCTAGCGCCTGGCTGGGAATGTTCTGTAGAATCCCGTTCTTGTAGCCCCGTACGTCTCGGTGGGAACATTATATACGTCTATAACGTTATATATCCTAACCTTAGGCAACCTAACATCTCGGATGTAATATTTTACAACATTCCTGGCGGGTCGGCCCCTACTTCTCGGTGGGAACATTATATACGTCTATGACGTAATATAACCTAACCTAACCTACCTAGCCCCTGGATGGTAATGTTTTACAGAATCCGTGCCGTGTCGGACCGTACCTCTCCGTGGGGACATTAGATACGTCTATAACATTATATATCCTAACCTAAGGCAACCTCATACCTCGGATGTATTATTTTACAACATTCCTGGCAGGTCGTCCCCTACTTCTAGGTGGGAACATTATATTCGTCTATAACGTAATATAACCTAACCTAACCCATCTAGCTACTCGCTGGGAATGTTTTGTAGAATCCCTTTCGTCTAGCCCCGTACGTCTCGGTGGGAACATTATATACGTCTATAACGTTATATATCCTAACCTAAGGCAACCTAACATCTCGAATGTAGTATTTTACAATATTCCTGGCGGGTCGGCACCTACTCCTCGGTGCGAACATTATATACGTCTATAACATAATATAACATAACCTAACCTATCTATCCCCTCGCTGGGAATGTTCTGTAGAATCCCGTTCTTGTAGCCCCGTACGTCTCGGTGGGAACATTATATACGTCTATAACGTTATATATCCTAACCTAAGGCAACCTCACACCTCGGATGTATTATTTTACAACATTCCTGGCAGGTCGGCCCCTACATCTAGGTGTGAACATTATATTCGTCTATAACGTAATATAACCTAACCTAACCCATCTAGCCCCTCGCTGGGAATGTTTTGTAGAATCCCTTTCGTCTAGCCCCGTACGTCTCGGTGGGAACATTATATATGTCTATAACGTTATATATCATAACCTAAGGCAACTTAACATCTCGAACGTAGTATTTTACAATATTCCTGGCGGGTCGGCACCTACTCCTCAGTGCGAACATTATATACGTCTATAACATAATATAACCTAACCTAACCTATCTATCCCCTCGCTGGGAATGTTTTGTAGAATCCCGTTCGTGTAGCCCCGTACGTCTCGGTGGGAACATTATATACGTCTGTAACGTTATATGTCCTAACCTAAGGCAACTTAACATCTCGGATGTAGTATTTTACAACATTCCTGGCGGGTCGGCCCCTACTTCTCGGTGGGAACATTATATACGTCTATAACGTAATATAATCTAATCTAACCCATCTAGCCCGTCGCTGGTAATGTTTTACAGAATCCCGGTTGTGTCGGACCGTACCTCTCCGTGGGGACATTAGTTACGTCTATAACGTTATATATCCTAAGCTAAGGCAACCTCACACCTCGGATGTATTATTTTACAACATTCCTGGCAGGTCGCCCCCTACTTCTAGGTGGGAACATTATATTCGTCTATAACGTAATATAACCTAACCTAACCCATCTAGCCCCTCGCTGGGAATTTTTTGTAGAATCCCTTTCGTCTAGCCCCGTACATCTCGGTGGGAACATTATATACGTCTATAACGTTATATATCCTAACCTAAGGCAACCTAACATCTCGAATGTAGTATTTTACAATATTCCTGGCGGGTCGGCACCTACTCCTCGGTGCGAACATTATATACGTCTATAACATAATATAACCTAACCTAACCTATCTATCCCCTCGCTGGGAATGTTTTGTAGAATCCCGTTCGTGTAGCCCAGTACGTCTCGGTGGGAACATTATATACGTCTGTAACGTTATATGTCCTAACCTAAGGCAATCTCACACCTGGGGTGTAGTTTTTTACAACATTCCTGGCAGGTCGGCCCCTATTTCTCGGTGGGAACATTATATACGTCTATAACGTAATATAATCTAACCTAACCCATCTAGCCCCTCGCTGGTAATGTTTTACAGAATCCCGGTCGTGTCGGACCGTACCTCTCCGTGGGAACATTATATACGTCTATAACGTTATATATCCTAACCTAAGGCAACCTCACACCTCGAATTTAGTATTTTACAATATTCCTGGCGGGGCGGCCCCTACTTCTAAGTGGGAACACTATATACGTCTATAACGTAATATAACCTAACCTAACCCATCTAGCACCTCGCTGGGAATGTTTTGTAGAATCCCGTTCGTGTAGCCCCGTACGTCACGGTGGGAACATTATATATGTCTGTAACGTTATATGTCCTAACCTAAGGCAATCTCACACCTCGGGTGTAGTTTTTTACAACATTTCTGGCAGGTCGGCCCCTACTTCTAGGTGGGAACATTATATACGTCTATAACGTAATATAATCTAACCTAACCCATCAAGCCCGTCGCTGGGAATGTTTTGTAGAATCCCGCTCGTGTAGTCCAGTACGTCTCGATGGGAACATTATATACGTCTATAACGTTATATATCCTAACCTAAGGCAACCTAACATCTCGAATGTAGTATTTTACAATATTCCTGGCGGGTCGGCACCTACTCCTCGGTGCGAACATTATATACGTCTATAACATAATATAACCTAACCTAACATATCTATCCGCTCGCTGGGAATGTTCTGTAGAATCCCGTTCTTGTAGCCCCGTACGTCTCGGTGGGAACATTATATACGTCTATAACGTTATATATCCTAACCTAAGGCAACCTAACATCTCGGATGTAGTATTTTACAACATTCCTGGCGGGTCGGCCCCTACTTGCCGGTGGGAATATTATATGCGTCTATAACGTAATATAACCTAACCTAACCTACCTAGCGCCTGGCTGGTAATGTTTTACAGAATCCCTGCCGTGTCGGACCGTACCTCTCCGTGGGGACATTAGATACGTCTATAACGTTATATATCCTAACCTAAGGCAACCTCACACCTCGCATGTATTATTTTACAACATTCCTGGCAGGTCGGCCCCTACTTCTAGGTGGGAACATTATATTCGTCTATAACGTAATATAACCTAACCTAACACATCTAGCCCCTCGCTGGGAATGTTTTGTAGAATCCCTTTCGTCTAGCCCCATACGTCTCGGTGGGAACATTATATACGTCTATAACGTTATATATCCTAACCTAAGGCAACCTAACATCTCGAATGTAGTATTTTACAATATTCCTGGCGGGTCGGCACCTACTCCTCGGTGGCAACATTATATACGTCTATAACATAATATAACCTAACCTAACCTATCTATCCCCTCGCTGGGAATGTTTTGTAGAATCCCTTTCGTCTAGCCCCGTACGTCTCGGTGGGAACGTTATATACGTCTATAACGTTATATATCCTAACCTAAGGCAACCTAACATCTCGAATGTAGTATTTTACAATATTCCTGGCGGGTCGGCACCTACTCCTCGGTGCGAACATTATATACGTCTATAACATAATATAACCTAACCTAACCTATCTATCCCCTCGCTGGGAATGTTCTGTAGAATCCCGTTCTTGTAGCCCCGTACGTCTCGGTGGGAACATTATATACGTCTATAACGTTATATATCCTAACCTAAGGCAACCTAACATCTCGGATGTAATATTTTACAACATTCCTGGCGGGTCGGCCCCTACTTCTCGGTGGGAACATTATATACGTCTATAACATAATATAACCTAACCTAACCTATCTATCCCCTCGCTGGGAATGTTCTGTAGAATCCCGTTCTTGTAGCCCCGTACGTCTCGGTGGGAACATTATATACGTCTATAACGTTATATATCCTAACCTAAGGCAACCTAACATCTCGGATGTAGTATTTTACATCATTCCTGGCGGGTCGGCCCCTACTTGTCGGTGGGAATATTATATGCGTCTATAACGTAATATAACCTAACCTAACCTACCTAGCGCCTGGCTGGTAATGTTTTACAGAATCCCTGCCGTGTCGGACCGTACCTCTCCGTGGGGACATTAGTTACGTCTATAACGTTATATATCCTAACCTAAGGCAACCTCACACCTCGGATGTATTATTTTACAACATTCCTGGCAGGTCGGCCCCTACTTCTAGGTGGGAACATTATATTCGTCTATAACGTAATATAACCTAACCTAACCCATCTAGCCCCTCGCTGGGAATGTTTTGTAGAATCCCTTTCGTCTAGCCCCGTACGTCTCGGTGGGAACATTATATACATCTATAACGTTATATATCCTAACCTAAGGCAACCTAACATCTCGAATGTAGTATTTTACAATATTCCTGGCGGGTCGGCACCTACTCCTCGGTGCGAACATTATATACGTCTATAACATAATATAACCTAACCTAACCTATCTATCCCCTCGCTGGGAATGTTCTGTAGAATCCCGTTCTTGTAGCCCCGTACGTCTCGGTGGGAACATTATATACGTCTATAACGTTATATATCCTAACCTAAGGCAACCTAACATCTCGGATGTAATATTTTACAACATTCCTGGCGGGTCGGCCCCTACTTCTCGGTGGGAACATTATATACGTCTATAACGTTATATATCCTAACCTAAGGCAACCTAACATCTCGGATGTAGTATTTTACATCATTCCTGGCGGGTCGGCCCCTACTTGTCGGTGGGAATATTATATGCGTCTATAACGTAATATAACCTAACCTAACCCATCTAGCCCCATCGCTGGGAATGTTTTGTAGAATCCCTTTCGTCTAGCCCCGTACGTCTCGGTGGGAACATTATATACGTCTATAACGTTATATATCATAACCTAAGGCAACTTAACATCTCGAATGTAGTATTTTACAATATTCCTGGCGGGTCGGCACCTACTCCTCGGTGCGAACATTATATACGTCTATAACATAATATAACCTAACCTAACCTATCTATCCCCTCGCTGGGAATGTTTTGTAGAATCCCGTTCGTGTAGCCCCGTACGTCTCGGTGGGAACATTATATACGTCTGTAACGTTATATGTCCTAACCTAAGGCAACTTAACATCTCGGATGTAGTATTTTACAACATTCCTGGCGGGTCGGCCCCTACTTCTCGGTGGGAACATTATATACGTCTATAACGTAATATAATCTAATCTAACCCATCTAGCCCCTCGCTGGTAATGTTTTACAGAATCCCGGTTGTGTCGGACCGTACCTCTCCGTGGGGACATTAGTTACGTCTATAACGTTATATATCCTAACCTAAGGCAACATCACACCTCGGATGTATTATTTTACAACATTCCTGGCAGGTCGCCCCCTACTTCTAGGTGGGAACATTATATTCGTCTATAACGTAATATAACCTAACCTAACCCATCTAGCCCCTCGCTGGGAATTTTTTGTAGAATCCCTTTCGTCTAGCCCCGTACATCTCGGTGGGAACATTATATACGTATATAACGTTATATATCCTAACCTAAGGCAACCTAACATCTCGAATGTAGTATTTTACAATATTCCTGGCGGGTCGGCACCTACTCCTCGGTGCGAACATTATATACGTCTATAACATAATATAACCTAACCTAACCTATCTATCCCCTCGCTGGGAATGTTTTGTAGAATCCCGTTCGTGTAGCCCAGTACGTCTCGGTGGGAACATTATATACGTCTGTAACGTTATATGTCCTAACCTAAGGCAACTTAACATCTCGGATGTAGTATTTTACAACATTCCTGGCGGGTCGGCCCCTACTTCTCGGTGGGAACATTATATACGTCTATAACATAATATAACCTAACCTAACCCATCTAGCACCTCGCTGGGAATGTTTTGTAGAATCCCGTTCGTGTAGCCCCGTACGTCACGGTGGGAACATTATATATGTCTGTAACGTTATATGTCCTAACCTAAGGCAATATCACACCTGGGGTGTAGTTTTTTACATCATTCCTGGCAGGTCGGCCCCTACTTCTAGGTGGGAACATTATATACGTCTATAACGTAATATAATCTAACCTAACCCATCAAGCCCGTCGCTGGGAATGTTTTGTAGAATCCCGCTCGTGTTGTCCAGTACGTCTCGGTGGGAACATTATATACGTCTATAACGTTATATATCCTAACCTAAGGCAACCTAACATCTCGAATGTAGTATTTTACAATATTCCTGGCGGGTCGGCCCCTACTTCTCGGTGGGAATATTATATACGTCTATAACATAATATAACCTAACCTAACCTATCTATCCCCTCGCTGGGAATGTTTTGTAGAATCCCGTTCGTGTAGCCCCGTACGTCACGGTGGGAACATTATATATGTCTTTAACGTTATATGTCCTAACCTAAGGCAATCTCACACCTGGGGTGTAGTTTTTTACAACATTCCTGGCAGGTCGGTCCCTACTTCTAGGTGGGAACATTATATACGTCTATAACGTAATATAATCTAACCTAACCCATCAAGCCCGTCGCTGGGAATGTTTTGTAGAATCCCGCTCGTGTAGTCCAGTACGTCTCGGTGGGAACATTATATACGTCTATAACGTTATATATCCTAACCTAAGGCAACCTAACATCTCGGATGTAGTATTTTACAACATTCCTGGCGGGTCGGCCCCTACTTGTCGGTGGAAATATTATATGCGTCTATAACGTAATATAACCTAACCTAACCTACCTAGCGCCTGGCTGGTAATGTTTTACAGAATCCCTGCCGTGTCGGAGCGTACCTCTCCGTGGGGACATTAGATACGTCTATAACGTTATATATCCTAACCTAAGGCAACCTCACACCTCAGATGTATTATTTTACAACATTCCTGGCAGGTCGGCCCCTACTTCTAGGTGGGAACATTATATTCGTCTATAACGTAATATAACCTAACCTAACCCATCTAGCCCCTCGCTGGGAATGTTTTGTAGAATCCCTTTCGTCTAGCCCCGTACGTCTCGGTGGGAACATTATATACGTCTATAACGTTATATATCCTAACCTAAGGCAACCTAACATCTCGAATGTAGTATTTTACAATATTCCTGGCGGGTCGGCCCCTACTTCTCGGTGGGAACATTATATACGTCTATAACATAATATAACCTAACCTAACCCATCTAGCACCTCGCTGGGAATGTTTTGTAGAATCCCGTTCGTGTAGCCCCGTACGTCACAGTGGGAACATTATATATGTCTGTAACGTTATATGTCCTAACCTAAGGCAATCTCACACCTCGGATGTAGTTTTTTACAACATTCCTGGCAGGTCGGCCCCTACTTCTAGGTGGGAACATTATATACGTCTATAACGTAATATAATCTAACCTAACCCATCAAGCCCTTCGCTGGGAATGTTTTGTAGAATCCCGCTCGTGTAGTCCAGTACGTCTCGGTGGGAACATTATATACGTCTATAACGTTATATATCCTAACCTAAGGCAACCTAACATCTCGGATGTAGTATTTTACAACATTCCTGGCGGGTCGGCCCCTACTTGTCGGTGGGAATATTATATGCGTCTATAACGTAATATAACCTAACCTAACCTACCTAGCGCCTGGCTGGTAATGTTTTACAGAATCGCTGCCGTGTCGGACCGTACCTCTCCGTGGGGACATTAGTTACGTCTATAACTTTATATATCCTAACCTAAGGCAACCTCACACCTCGGATGTATTATTTTACAACATTCCTGGCAGGTCGGCCCCTACTTCTAGGTGGGAACATTATATTCGTCTATAACATAATATAACCTAACCTAACCCATCCAGCACCTCGCTGGGAATGTTTTGTAGAATCCCTTTCGTCTAGCCCCGTACGTCTCGGTGGGAACATTATATACGTCTATAACGTTATATATCCTAACCTAAGGCAACCTAACATCTCGAATGTAGTATTTTACAATATTCCTGGCGGGTCGGCACCTACTCCTCGGTGCGAACATTATATACGTCTATTACATAATATAACCTAACCTAACCTATCTATCCCCTCGCTGGGAATGTTCTGTAGAATCCCGTTCTTGTAGGCCCGTACGTCTCGGTGGGAACATTATATACGTCTATAACGTTATATATCCTAACCTAAGGCAACCTAACATCTCGGATGTAGTATTTTACAACATTCCTGGCGGGTCGGCCCCTACTTGTCGGTGGGAATATTATATGCGTCTATAACGTAATATAACCTAACCTAACCTACCTAGCGCCTGGCTGGTAATGTTTTACAGAATCTCTGCCGTGTCGGACCGTACCTCTCCGTGGGGACATTAGATACGTCCATAACGTTATATATCCTAACCTAAGGCAACCTCACACCTCGGATGTATTATTTTACAACATTCCTGGCAGGTCGGCCCCTACTTCTAGGTGGGAACATTATATTCGTCTATAACGTAATATAACCTAACCTAACCCATCTAGCCCCTCGCTGGGAATGTTTTGTAGAATCCCTTTCGTCTAGCCCCGTACGTCTCGGTGGGATCATTATATACGTCTATAACGTTATATATCCTAACCTAAGGCAACCTAACATCTCGAATGTAGTATTTTACAATATTCCTGGCGGGTCGGCCCCTACTTCTCGGTGGGAATATTATATACGTCTATAACATAATATAACCTAACCTAACCTATCTATCCCCTCGCTGGGAATGTTTTGTAGAATCCCGTTCGTGTAGCCCCGTACGTCACGGTGGGAACATTATATATGTCTGTAACGTTATATGTCCTAACCTAAGGCAATCTTACACCTCGGATGTAGTTTTTTACAACATTCCTGGCAGGTCGGCCCCTACTTCTAGGTGGGAACATTATATACGTCTATAACGTAATATAATCTAACCTAACCCATCAAGCCCGTCGCTGGGAATGTTTTGTAGAATCCCGCTCGTGTAGTCCAGTACGTCTCGGTGGGAACATTATATACGTCTATAACGTTATATATCCTAATCTAAGGCAACCTAACATCTCGGATGTAGTATTTTACAACATTCCTGGCGGGTCTGCCCCTACTTGTCGGTGGGAATATTATATGCGTCTATAACGTAATATAACCTAACCTAACCTACCTAGCGCCTGGCTGGTAATGTTTTACAGAATCGCTGCCGTGTCGGACCGTACCTCTCCGTGGGGACATTAGTTACGTCTATAACTTTATATATCCTAACCTAAGGCAACCTCACACCTCGGATGTATTATTTTACAACATTCCTGGCAGGTCGGCCCCTACTTCTAGGTGGGAACATTATATTCGTCTATAACGTAATATAACCTAACCTAACCCATCTAGCACCTCGCTGGGAATGTTTTGTAGAATCCCTTTCGTCTAGCCCCGTACGTCTCGGTGGGAACATTATATACGTCTATAACGTTATATATCCTAACCTAAGGCAACCTCACATCTCGAATGTAGTATTTTACAATATTCCTGGCGGGTCGGCACCTACTCCTCGGTGCGAACATTATATACGTCTATAACATAATATAACCTAACCTAACCTATCTATCCCCTCGCTGGGAATGTTCTGTAGAATCCCGTTCTTGTAGGCCCGTACGTCTCGGTGGGAACATTATATACGTCTATAACATTATATATCCTAACCTAAGGCAACCTCACACCTCGGATGTATTATTTTACAACATTCCTGGCAGGTCGGCCCCTACTTCTAGGTGGGAACATTATATTCGTCTATAACGTAATATAACCTAACCTAACCCATCTAGCCCCTCGCTGGGAATGTTTTGTAGAATCCCTTTCGTCTAGCCCCGTACGTCTCGGTGGGATCATTATATACGTCTATAACGTTATATATCCTAACCTAAGGCAACCTAACATCTCGAATGTAGTATTTTACAATATTCCTGGCGGGTCGGCCCCTACTTCTCGGTGGGAACATTATATACGTCTATAACATAATATAACCTAACCTAACCTATCTATCCCCTCGCTGGGAATGTTTTGTAGAATCCCGTTCGTGTAGCCCCGTACGTCACGGTGGGAACATTATATATGTCTGTAACGTTATATGTCCTAACCTAAGGCAATCTCACACCTGGGGTGTAGTTTTTTACAACATTCCTGGCAGGTCGGCCCCTACTTCTAGGTGGGAACATTATATACGTCTATAACGTAATATAACCTAACCTAACCCATCTAGCACCTCGCTGGGAATGTTTTGTAGAATCCCTTTCGTCTAGCACCGTACGTCTCGGTGGGAACATTATATACGTCTATAACGTTATATATCCTAACCTAAGGCAACCTCACATCTCGAATGTAGTATTTTACAATATTCCTGGCGGGTCGGCACCTACTCCTCGGTGCGAACATTATATACGTCTATAACATAATATAACCTAACCTAACCTATCTATCCCCTCGCTGGGAATGTTCTGTAGAATCCCGTTCTTGTAGGCCCGTACGTCTCGGTGGGAACATTATATACGTCTATAAAGTTATATATCCTAACCTAAGGCAACCTAACATGTCGCATGTAGTATTTTACAACATTCCTGGCGGGTCGGTCCCTACTTCTAGGTGGGAACATTATATACGTCTATAACGTAATATAATCTAACCTAACCCATCAAGCCCGTCGCTGGGAATGTTTTGTAGAATCCCGCTCGTGTTGTCCAGTACGTCTCGGTGGGAACATTATATACGTCTATAACGTTATATATCCTAACCTAAGGCAACCTAACATCTCGAATGTAGTATTTTACAACATTCCTGGCGGGTCGGCCCCTACTTCTAGGTGGGAACATTATATTCGTCTATAACGTAATATAACCTAACCTAACCCATCTAGCACCTCGCTGGGAATGTTTTGTAGAATCCCTTTCATCTAGCCCCGTACGTCTCGGTGGGAACATTATATACGTCTATAACGTTATATATCCTAACCTAAGGCAACCTCACACCTCGGATGTATTATTTTACAACATTCCTGGCAGGTCGGCCCCTACTTCTAGGTGGGAACATTATATTCGTCTATAACGTAATACAACCTAACCTAACCCATCTGGCCCCTCGCTGGGAATGTTTTGTAGAATCCCTTTCGTCTAGCCCCGTACGTCTCGGTGGGAACATTACATACGTCTATAACGTTATATATCCTAACCTAAGGCAACCTAACATCTCGAATGTAGTATTTTACAATATTCCCGGCGGGTCGGCACCTACTCCTCGGTGCGAACATTATATACGTCTATAACATAATATAACCTAACCTAACCTATCTATCCCCTCGCTGGGAATGTTCTGTAGAATCCCGTTCTTGTAGCCCCGTACGTCTCGGTGGGAACATTATATACGTCTATAACGTTATATATCCTAACCTAAGGCAACCTAACATCTCGGATGTAGTATTTTACAACATTCCTGGCGGGTCGGCCCCTACTTGTCGGTGGGAATATTATATGCGTCTATAACGTAATATAACCTAACCTAACCTACCTAGCGCCTGGCTGGTAATGTTTTACAGAATCCCTGCCGTGTCGGACCGTACCTCTCCGTGGGGACATTAGATACGTCCATAACGTTATATATCCTAACCTAAGGCAACCTCACATCTCGGATGTATTATTTTACAACATTCCTGGCAGGTCGGCCCCTACTTCTAGGTGGGAACATTATATTCGTCTATAACGTAATATAACCTAACCTAACCCATCTAGCCCCTCGCTGGGAATGTTTTGTAGAATCCCTTTCGTCTAGCACCGTACGTCTCGGTGGGATCATTATATACGTCTATAACGTTATATATCCTAACCTAAGGCAACCTAACATCTCGAATGTAGTATTTTACAATATTCCTGGCGGGTCGGCCACTACTTCTCGGTGGGAACATTATATACGTCTATAACATAATATAACCTAACCTAACCTATCTATCCCCTCGCTGGGAATGTTTTGTAGAATCCCGTTCGTGTAGCCCCGTACGTCACGGTGGGAACATTATATATGTCTGTAACGTTATATGTCCTAACCTAAGGCAATCTCACACCTGGGGTGTAGTTTTTTACATCATTCCTGGCAGGTCGGCCCCTACTTCTAGGTGGGAACATTATATACGTCTATAACGTAATATAATCTAACCTAACCCATCAAGCCCGTCGCTGGGAATGTTTTGTAGAATCCCGCTCGTGTTGTCCAGTACGTCTCGGTGGGAACATTATATACGTCTATAACGTTATATATCCTAACCTAAGGCAACCTAACATCTCGAATGTAGTATTTTACAATATTCCTGGCGGGTCGGCCCCTACTTCTCGGTGGGAATATTATATACGTCTATAACATAATATAACCTAACCTAACCTATCTATCCCCTCGCTGGGAATGTTTTGTAGAATCCCGTTCGTGTAGCCCCGTACGTCACGGTGGGAACATTATAAATGTCTGTAACGTTATATGTCCTAACCTAAGGCAATCTCACACCTGGGGTGTAGTTTTTTACAACATTCCTGGCAGGTCGGTCCCTACTTCTAGGTGGGAACATTATATACGTCTATAACGTAATATAATCTAACCTAACCCATCAAGCCCGTCGCTGGGAATGTTTTGTAGAATCCCGCTCGTGTTGTCCAGTACGTCTCGGTGGGAACATTATATACGTCTATAACGTTATATATCCTATCCTAAGGCAACCTAACATCTCGAATGTAGTATTTTACAACATTCCTGGCGGGTCGGCCCCTACTTGTCGGTGGGAATATTATATGCGTCTATAACGTAATATAACCTAACCTAACCTACCTAGCGCCTGACTGGTAATGTTTTACAGAATCCCTGCCGTGTCGGACCGTACCTCTCCGTGGGGACATTAGTTACGTCTGTAACGTTATATATCCTAACCTAAGGCAACCTCACACCTCGGATGTATTATTTTACAACATTCCTGGCAGGTCGGCCCCTACTTCTAGGTGGGAACATTATATTCGTCTATAACGTAATATAACCTAACCTAACCCATCTAGCCCCTCGCTGGGAATGTTTTGTAGAATCCCTTTCGTCTAGCCCCGTACGTCTCGGTGGTAACATTACATACGTCTATAACGTTATATATCCTAACCTAAGGCAACCTAACATCTCGAATGTAGTATTTTACAATATTCCTGGCGGGTCGGCCCCTACTTCTCGGTGGGAACATTATATACGTCTATAACATAATATAACCTAACCTAACCCATCTAGCACCTCGCTGGGAATGTTTTGTAGAATCCCGTTCGTGTAGCCCCGTACGTCACGGTGGGAACATTATATATGTCTGTAACGTTATATGTCCTAACCTAAGGCAATCTCACACCTCGGATGTAGTTTTTTACAACATTCCTGGCGGGTCGGCCCCTACTTCTCGGTGGGAATATTATATACGTCTATAACATAATATAACCTAACCTAACCTATCTATCCCCTCGCTGGGAATGTTTTGTAGAATCCCGCTCGTGTAGTCCAGTACGTCTCGGTGGGAACATTATATACGTCTATAACGTTATATATCCTAATCTAAGGCAACCTAACATCTCGGATGTAGTATTTTACAACATTCCTGGCGGGTCTGCCCCTACTTGTCGGTGGGAATATTATATGCGTCTATAACGTAATATAACCTAACCTAACCTACCTAGCGCCTGGCTGGTAATGTTTTACAGAATCGCTGCCGTGTCGGACCGTACCTCTCCGTGGGGACATTAGTTACGTCTATAACTTTATATATCCTAACCTAAGGCAACCTCACACCTCGGATGTATTATTTTACAACATTCCTGGCAGGTCGGCCTCTACTTCTAGGTGGGAACATTATATTCGTCTATAACGTAATATAACCTAACCTAACCCATCTAGCCCCTCGCTGGGAATGTTTTGTAGAATCCCTTTCGTCTAGCCCCGTACGTCTCGGTGGGAACATTACATACGTCTATAACGTTATATATCCTAACCTAAGGCAACCTAACATCTCGAATGTAGTATTTTACAATATTCCCGGCGGGTCGGCACCTACTCCTCGGTGCGAACATCATATACGTCTATAACATAATATAACCTAACCTAACCTATCTATCCCCTCGCTGGGAATGTTCTGTAGAATCCCGTTCTTGTAGCCCCGTACGTCTCGGTGGGAACATTATATACGTCTATAACGTTATATATCCTAACCTAAGGCAACCTAACATCTCGGATGTAGTATTTTACAACATTCCTGGCGGGTCGGCCCCTACTTGTCGGTGGGAATATTATATGCGTCTATAACGTAATATAACCTAACCTAACCTACCTAGCGCCTGGCTGGTAATGTTTTACAGAATCCCTGCCGTGTCGGACCGTACCTCTCCGTGGGGACATTAGATACGTCTATAACGTTATATATCCTAACCTAAGGCAACCTCACACCTCGGATGTATTATTTTACAACATTCCTGGCAGGTCAGCCCCTACTTCTAGGTGGGAACATTATATTCGTCTATAACGTAATATAACCTAACCTAACCTATCTATCCCCTCGCTGGGAATGTTTTGTAGAATCCCGTTCGTGTAGCCCCGTACGTCACGGTGGGAACATTATATATGTCTGTAACGTTATATGTCCTAACCTAAGGCAATCTCACACCTGGGGTGTAGTTTTTTACATCATTCCTGGCAGGTCGGCCCCTACTTCTAGGTGCGAACATTATATACGTCTATAACGTAATATAATCTAACCTAACCCATCAAGCCCGTCGCTGGGAATGTTTTGTAGAATCCCGCTCGTGTTGTCCAGTACGTCTCGGTGGGAACATTATATACGTCTATAACGTTATATATCCTAACCTAAGGCAACCTAACATCTCGAATGTAGTATTTTACAATATTCCTGGCGGGTCGGCCCCTACTTCTCGGTGGGAATATTATATACGTCTATAACATAATATAACCTAACCTAACCTATCTATCCCGTCGCTGGGAATGTTTTGTAGAATCCCGCTCGTGTTGTCCAGTACGTCTCGGTGGGAACATTATATACGTCTATAACGTTATATATCCTAACCTAAGGCAACCTAACATCTCGAATGTAGTATTTTACAACATTCCTGGCGGGTCGGCCCCTACTTGTCGGTGGGAATATTATATGCGTCTATAACGTAATATAACCTAACCTAACCTACCTAGCGCCTGGCTGGTAATGTTTTACAGAATCCCTGCCGTGTCGGACCGTACCTCTCCGTGGGGACATTAGTTACGTCTGTAACGTTATATATCCTAACCTAAGGCAACCTCACACCTCGGATGTATTATTTTACAACATTCCTGGCAGGTCGGCCCCTACTTCTAGGTGGGAACATTATATTCGTCTATAACGTAATATAACCTAACCTAACCCATCTAGCCCACCGCTGGGAATGTTTTGTAGAATCCCTTTCGTCTAGCCCCGTACGTCTCGGTGGGAACATTACATACGTCTATAACGTTATATATCCTAACCTAAGGCAACCTAACATCTCGAATGTAGTATTTTACAATATTCCTGGCGGGTCGGCACCTACTCCTCGGTGCGAACATTATATACGTCTATTACATAATATAACCTAACCTAACCTATCTATCCCCTCGCTGGGAATGTTCTGTAGAATCCCGTTCTTGTAGGCCCGTACGTCTCGGTGGGAACATTATATGCGTCTATAACGTTATATATCCTAACCTAAGGCAACCTAACATCTCGGATGTAGTATTTTACAACATTCCTGGCGGGTCGGCCCCTACTTGTCGGTGGGAATATTATATGCGTCTATAACGTAATATAACCTAACCTAACCTACCTAGCGCCTGGCTGGTAATGTTTTACAGAATCCCTGCCGTGTCGGACCGTACCTCTCCGTGGGGACATTAGATACGTCCATAACGTTATATATCCTAACCTAAGGCAACCTCACATCTCGGATGTATTATTTTACAACATTCCTGGCAGGTCGGCCCCTACTTCTAGGTGGGAACATTATATTCGTCTATAACGTAATATAACCTAACCTAACCCATCTAGCCCCTCGCTGGGAATGTTTTGTAGAATCCCTTTCGTCTAGCCCCGTACGTCTCGGTGGGATCATTATATACGTCTATAACGTTATATATCCTAACCTAAGGCAACCTAACATCTCGAATGTAGTATTTTACAATATTCCTGGCGGGTCGGCCACTACTTCTCGGTGGGAACATTATATACGTCTATAACATAATATAACCTAACCTAACCTATCTATCCCCTCGCTGGGAATGTTTTGTAGAATCCCGTTCGTGTAGCCCCGTACGTCACGGTGGGAACATTATATATGTCTGTAACGTTATATGTCCTAACCTAAGGCAATCTCACACCTGGGGTGTAGTTTTTTACATCATTCCTGGCAGGTCGGCCCCTACTTCTAGGTGGGAACATTATATACGTCTATAACGTAATATAATCTAACCTAACCCATCAAGCCCGTCGCTGGGAATGTTTTGTAGAATCCCGCTCGTGTTGTCCAGTACGTCTCGGTGGGAACATTATATACGTCTATAACGTTATATATCCTAACCTAAGGCAACCTAACATCTCGAATGTAGTATTTTACAATATTCCTGGCGGGTCGGCCCCTACTTCTCGGTGGGAATATTATATACGTCTATAACATAATATAACCTAACCTAACCTATCTATCCCCTCGCTGGGAATGTTTTGTAGAATCCCGTTCGTGTAGCCCCGTACGTCACGGTGGGAACATTCTAAATGTCTGTAACGTTATATGTCCTAACCTAAGGCAATCTCACACCTGGGGTGTAGTTTTTTACAACATTCCTGGCAGGTCGGTCCCTACTTCTAGGTGGGAACATTATATACGTCTATAACGTAATATAATCTAACCTAACCCATCAAGCCCGTCGCTGGGAATGTTTTGTAGAATCCCGCTCGTGTTGTCCAGTACGTCTCGGTGGGAACATTATATACGTCTATAACGTTATATATCCTAACCTAAGGCAACCTAACATCTCGAATGTAGTATTTTACAACATTCCTGGCGGGTCGGCCCCTACTTGTCGGTGGGAATATTATATGCGTCTATAACGTAATATAACCTAACCTAACCTACCTAGCGCCTGGCTGGTAATGTTTTACAGAATCCCTGCCGTGTCGGACCGTACCTCTCCGTGGGGACATTAGTTACGTCTGTAACGTTATATATCCTAACCTAAGGCAACCTCACACCTCGGATGTATTATTTTACAACATTCCTGGCAGGTCGGCCCCTACTTCTAGGTGGGAACATTATATTCGTCTATAACGTAATATAACCTAACCTAACCCATCTAGCCCCTCGCTGGGAATGTTTTGTAGAATCCCTTTCGTCTAGCCCCGTACGTCTCGGTGGGAACATTACATACGTCTATAACGTTATATATCCTAACCTAAGGCAACCTAACATCTCGAATGTAGTATTTTACAATATTCCTGGCGGGTCGGCCCCTACTTCTCGGTGGGAACATTATATACGTCTATAACATAATATAACCTAACCTAACCCATCTAGCACCTCGCTGGGAATGTTTTGTAGAATCCCGTTCGTGTAGCCCCGTACGTCACGGTGGGAACATTATATATGTCTGTAACGTTATATGTCCTAACCTAAGGCAATCTCACACCTCGGATGTAGTTTTTTACAACAATCCTGGCAGGTCGGCCCCTACTTCTAGGTGGGAACATTATATACGTCTATAACGTAATATAATCTAACCTAACCCATCAAGCCCGTCGCTGGGAATGTTTTGTAGAATCCCGCTCGTGTAGTCCAGTACGTCTCGGTGGGAACATTATATACGTCTATAACGTTATATATCCTAATCTAAGGCAACCTAACATCTCGGATGTAGTATTTTACAACATTCCTGGCGGGTCTGCCCCTACTTGTCGGTGGGAATATTATATGCGTCTATAACGTAATATAACCTAACCTAACCTACCTAGCGCCTGGCTGGTAATGTTTTACAGAATCGCTGCCGTGTCGGACCGTACCTCTCCGTGGGGACATTAGTTACGTCTATAACTTTATATATCCTAACCTAAGGCAACCTCACACCTCGGATGTATTATTTTACAACATTCCTGGCAGGTCGGCCCCTACTTCTAGGTGGGAACATTATATTCGTCTATAACGTAATATAACCTAACCTAACCCATCTAGCACCTCGCTGGGAATGTTTTGTAGAATCCCTTTCGTCTAGCCCCGTACGTCTCGGTGGGAACATTATATACGTCTATAACGTTATATATCCTAACCTAAGGCAACCTCACATCTCGAATGTAGTATTTTACAATATTCGTGGCGGGTCGGCACCTACTCCTCGGTGCGAACATTATATACGTCTATAACATAATATAACCTAACCTAACCTATCTATCCCCTCGCTGGGAATGTTCTGTAGAATCCCGTTCTTGTAGGCCCGTACGTCTCGGTGGGAACATTATATACGTCTATAACGTTATATATCCTAACCTAAGGCAACCTAACATCTCGGATGTAGTATTTTACAACATTCCTGGCGGGTCGGCCCCTACTTGTCGGTGGGAATATTATATGCGTCTATAACGTAATATAACCTAACCTAACCTACCTAGCGCCTGGCTGGTAATGTTTTACAGAATCCCTGCCGTGTCGGACCGTACCTCTCCGTGGGGACATTAGATACGTCCATAACGTTATATATCCTAACCTAAGGCAACCTCACATCTCGGATGTATTATTTTACAACATTCCTGGCAGGTCGGCCCCTACTTCTAGGTGGGAACATTATATTCGTCTATAACGTAATATAACCTAACCTAACCCATCTAGCCCCTCGCTGGGAATGTTTTGTAGAATCCCTTTCGTCTAGCCCCGTACGTCTCGGTGGGATCATTATATACGTCTATAACGTTATATATCCTAACCTAAGGCAACCTAACATCTCGAATGTAGTATTTTACAATATTCCTGGCGGGTCGGCCCCTACTTCTCGGTGGGAACATTATATACGTCTATAACATAATATAACCTAACCTAACCTATCTATCCCCTCGCTGGGAATGTTTTGTAGAATCCCGTTCGTGTAGCCCCGTACGTCACGGTGGGAACATTATATATGTCTGTAACGTTATATGTCCTAACCTAAGGCAATCTCACACCTGGGGTGTAGTTTTTTACATCATTCCTGACAGGTCGGCCCCTACTTCTAGGTGGGAACATTATATACGTCTATAACGTAATATAATCTAACCTAACCCATCAAGCCCGTCGCTGGGAATGTTTTGTAGAATCCCGCTCGTGTTGTCCAGTACGTCTCGGTGGGAACATTATATACGTCTATAACGTTATATATCCTAACCTAAGGCAACCTAACATCTCGAATGTAGTATTTTACAATATTCCTGGCGGGTCGGCCCCTACTTCTCGGTGGGAATATTATATACGTCTATAACATAATATAACCTAACCTAACCTATCTATCCTCTCGCTGGGAATGTTTTGTAGAATCCCGTTCGTGTAGCCCCGTACGTCACGGTGGGAACATTGTATATGTCTGTAACGTTATATGTCCTAACCTAAGGCAATCTCACACCTGGGGTGTAGTTTTTTACAACATTCCTGGCAGGTCGGTCCCTACTTCTAGGTGGGAACATTATATACGTCTATAACGTAATATAATCTAACCTAACCCATCAAGCCCGTCGCTGGGAATGTTTTGTAGAATCCCGCTCGTGTTGTCCAGTACGTCTCGGTGGGAACATTATATACGTCTATAACGTTATATATCCTAACCTAAGGCAACCTAACATCTCGAATGTAGTATTTTACAACATTCCTGGCGGGTCGGCCCCTACTTGTCGGTGGGAATATTATATGCGTCTATAACGTAATATAACCTAACCTAACCTACCTAGCGCCTGGCTGGTAATGTTTTACAGAATCCCTGCCGTGTCGGACCGTACCTCTCCGTGGGGACATTAGTTACGTCTGTAACGTTATATATCCTAACCTAAGGCAACCTCACACCTCGGATGTATTATTTTACAACATTCCTGGCAGGTCGGCCCCTACTTCTAGGTGGGAACATTATATTCGTCTATAACGTAATATAACCTAACCTAACCCATCTAGCCCCTCGCTGGGAATGTTTTGTAGAATCCCTTTCGTCTAGCCCCGTACGTCTCGGTGGGAACATTACATACGTCTATAACGTTATATATCCTAACCTAAGGCAACCTAACATCTCGAATGTAGTATTTTACAATATCCCTGGCGGGTCGGCCCCTACTTCTCGGTGGGAACATTATATACGTCTATAACATAATATAACCTAACCTAACCCATCTAGCACCTCGCTGGGAATGTTTTGTAGAATCCCGTTCGTGTAGCCCCGTACGTCACGGTGGGAACATTATATATGTCTGTAACGTTATATGTCCTAACCTAAGGCAATCTCACACCTCGGATGTAGTTTTTTACAACATTCCTGGCAGGTCGGCCCCTACTTCTAGGTGGGAACATTATATACGTCTATAACGTAATATAATCTAACCTAACCCATCAAGCCCGTCGCTGGGAATGTTTTGTAGAATCCCGCTCGTGTAGTCCAGTACGTCTCGGTGGGAACATTATATACGTCTATAACGTTATATATCCTAATCTAAGGCAACCTAACATCTCGGATGTAGTATTTTACAACATTCCTGGCGGGTCTGCCCCTACTTGTCGGTGGGAATATTATATGCGTCTATAACGTAATATAACCTAACCTAACCTACCTAGCGCCTGGCTGGTAATGTTTTACAGAATCGCTGCCGTGTCGGACCGTACCTCTCCGTGGGGACATTAGTTACGTCTATAACTTTATATATCCTAACCTAAGGCAACCTCACACCTCGGATGTATTATTTTACAACATTCCTGGCAGGTCGGCCCCTACTTCTAGGTGGGAACATTATATTCGTCTATAACGTAATATAACCTAACCTAACCCATCTAGCACCTCGCTGGGAATGTTTTGTAGAATCCCTTTCGTCTAGCCCCGTACGTCTCGGTGGGAACATTATATACGTCTATAACGTTATATATCCTAACCTAAGGCAACCTCACATCTCGAATGTAGTATTTTACAATATTCCTGGCGGGTCGGCACCTACTCCTCGGTGCGAACATTATATACGTCTATAACATAATATAACCTAACCTAACCTATCTATCCCCTCGCTGGGAATGTTCTGTAGAATCCCGTTCTTGTAGGCCCGTACGTCTCGGTGGGAACATTATATACGTCTATAACATTATATATCCTAACCTAAGGCAACCTAACATCTCGGATGTAGTATTTTACAACATTCCTGGCGGGTCGGCCCCTACTTGTCGGTGGGAATATTATATGCGTCTATAACGTAATATAACCTAACCTAACCTACCTAGCGCCTGGCTGGTAATGTTTTACAGAATCCCTGCCATGTCGGACCGTACCTCTCCGTGGGGACATTAGATACGTCTATAACGTTATATATCCTAACCTAAGGCAACCTCACACCTCGGATGTATTATTTTACAACATTCCTGGCAGGTCGGCCCCTACTTCTAGGTGGGAACATTATATTCGTCTATAACGTAATATAACCTAACCTAACCCATCTAGCCCCTCGCTGGGAATGTTTTGTAGAATCCCTTTCGTCTAGCCCCGTACGTCTCGGTGGGATCAGTATATACGTCTATAACTTTATATATCCTAACCTAAGGCAACCTAACATCTCGAATGTAGTATTTTACAATATTCCTGGCGGGTCGGCCCCTACTTCTCGGTGGGAACATTATATACGTCTATAACATAATATAACCTAACCTAACCTATCTATCCCCTCGCTGGGAATGTTTTGTAGAATCCCGTTCGTGTAGCCCCGTACGTCACGGTGGGAACATTATATATGTCTGTAACGTTATATGTCCTAACCTAAGGCAATCTCACACCTGGGGTGTAGTTTTTTACAACATTCCTGGCAGGTCGGCCCCTACTTCTAGGTGGGAACATTATATGCGTCTATAACGTAATATAACCTAACCTAACCCATCTAGCACCTCGCTGGGAATGTTTTGTAGAATCCCTTTCGTCTAGCCCCGTACGTCTCGGTGGGAACATTATATACGTCTATAACGTTATATATCCTAACCTAAGGCAACCTCACATCTCGAATGTAGTATTTTACAATATTCCTGGCGGGTCGGCACCTACTCCTCGGTGCGAACATTATATACGTCTATAACATAATATAACCTAACCTAACCTATCTATCCCCTCGCTGGGAATGTTCTGTAGAATCCCGTTCTTGTAGGCCCGTACGTCTCGGTGGGAACATTATATACGTCTAAAACGTTATATATCCTAACCTAAGGCAACCTAACATGTCGGATGTAGTATTTTACAACATTCCTGGCGGGTCGGTCCCTACTTCTAGGTGGGAACATTATATACGTCTATAACGTAATATAATCTAACCTAACCCATCAAGCCCGTCGCTGGGAATGTTTTGTAGAATCCCGCTCGTGTTGTCCAGTACGTCTCGGTGGGAACATTATATACGTCTATAACGTTATATATCCTAACCTAAGGCAAATTAACATCTCGAATGTAGTATTTTACAACATTCCTGGCGGGTCGGCCCCTACTTGTCGGTGGGAATATTATATGCGTCTATAACGTAATATAACCTAACCTAACCTACCTAGCGCCTGGCTGGTAATGTTTTACAGAATCCCTGCCGTGTCGGACCGTACCTCTCCGTGGGGACATTAGTTACGTCTGTAACGTTATATATCCTAACCTAAGGCAACCTCACACCTCGGATGTATTATTTTACAACATTCCTGGCAGGTCGGCCCCTACTTCTAGGTGGGAACATTATATTCGTCTATAACGTAATATAACCTAACCTAACCCATCTAGCCCCTCGCTGGGAATGTTTTGTAGAATCCCTTTCGTCTAGCCCCGTACGTCTCGGTGGGAACATTACATACGTCTATAACGTTATATATCCTAACCTAAGGCAACCTAACATCTCGAATGTAGTATTTTACAATATTCCCGGCGGGTCGGCACCTACTCCTCGGTGCGAACATTATATACGTCTATAACATAATATAACCTAACCTAACCTATCTATCCCCTCGCTGGGAATGTTCTGTAGAATCCCGTTCTTGTAGCCCCGTACGTCTCGGTGGGAACATTATATACGTCTATAACGTTATATATCCTAACCTAAGGCAACCTAACATCTCGGATGTAGTATTTTACAACATTCCTGGCGGGTCGGTCCCTACTTGTCGGTGGGAATATTATATGCGTCTATAACGTAATATAACCTAACCTAACCTACCTAGCGCCTGGCTGGTAATGTTTTACAGAATCCCTGCCGTGTCGGACCGTACCTCTCCGTGGGGACATTAGATACGTCTATAACGTTATATATCCTAACCTAAGGCAACCTCACACCTCGGATGTATTATTTTACAACATTCCTGGCAGGTCAGCCCCTACTTCTAGGTGGGAACATTATATTCGTCTATAACGTAATATAACCTAACCTAACCCATCTAGCCCCTCGCTGGGAATGTTTTGTAGAATCCCTTTCGTCTAGCCCCGTACGTCTCGGTGGGAACATTATATACGTCTATAACGTTATATAATCTAACCTAAGGCAACCTAACATCTCGAATGTAGTATTTTACAATATTCCCGGCGGGTCGGCACCTACTCCTCGGTGCGAACATTATATACGTCTATAACATAATATAACCTAACCTAACCTATCTATCCCCTCGCTGGGAATGTTCTGTAGAATCCCGTTCTTGTAGCCCCGTACGTCTCGGTGGGAACATTATATACGTCTATAACGTTATATATCCTAACCTAAGGCAACCTAACATCTCGGATGTAGTATTTTACAACATTCCTGGCGGGTCGGTCCCTACTTGTCGGTGGGAATATTATATGCGTCTATAACGTAATATAACCTAACCTAACCTACCTAGCGCCTGGCTGGTAATGTTTTACAGAATCCCTGCCGTGTCGGACCGTACCTCTCCGTGGGGACATTAGATACGTCTATAACGTTATATATCCTAACCTAAGGCAACCTCACACCTCGGATGTATTATTTTACAACATTCCTGGCAGGTCAGCCCCTACTTCTAGGTGGGAACATTATATTCGTCTATAACGTAATATAACCTAACCTAACCCATCTAGCCCCTCGCTGGGAATGTTTTGTAGAATCCCTTTCGTCTAGCCCCGTACGTCTCGGTGGGAACATTATATACGTCTATAACGTTATATAATCTAACCTAAGGCAACCTAACATCTCGAATGTAGTATTTTACAATATTCCTGGCGGGTCGGCCCCTACTTCTCGGTGGGAACATTATATACGTCTATAACGTAATATAATCTAACCTAACCCATCAAGCCCGTCGCTGGGAATGTTTTGTAGAATCCCGCTCGTGTAGTCCAGTACGTCTCGGTGGGAACATTATATACGTCTATAACGTTATATATCCTAACCTAAGGCAACCTAACATCTCGGATGTAGTATTTTTTACAACATTCCTGGCGGGTCGGCCCCTACTTGTCGGTGGGAATATTATATGCGTCTATAACGTAATATAACCTAACCTAACCTACCTAGCGCCTGGCTGGTAATGTTTTACAGAATCCCTGCCGTGTCGGACCGTACCTCTACGTGGGGACATTAGATACGTCTATAACGTTATATATCCTAATCTAAGGCAACCTAACATCTCGAATGTAGTATTTTAGAATATTCCTGGCGGGTCGGCACCTACTCCTCGGTGCGAACATTATATACGTCTATAACATAATATAACCTAACCTAACCTATCTATCCCCTCGCTGGGAATGTTCTGTAGAATCCCGATCTTGTAGCCCCGTACGTCTCGGTGGGAACATTATATACGTCTGTAACGTTATATATCCTAACCTAAGGCAACCTAACACCTCGAATGTAGTATTTTACAACATTCCTGGCGGGTCGGCCCCTACTTCTCGGTGGGAACATTATATACGTCTATAACGTAATGTAACCTAACCTAACCCATCTAGCCCCTCGCTTGTAATGTTCTGCAGAATCCCGACCGTGTCGGACCGTACCTCCCAGTGGGAACATTATATACGTCTATAACGTTATACATCCTAAGCTAAGGCAACCTCACACCTCGGATGTAGTATTTTACAATATTCCTGGCGGGTCGGCAACTACTCCTCGGTGCGAAAATTATATACGTCTATAACATAATATAACCTAACCTAACCTATCTATTGCCTCGCTGGGAATGTTCTGTAGAAACCCGTTCTTGTAGCCCCGTACGTCTCGGTGGGAACATTATATACGTCTATAACGTTATATATCCTAACCTAAGGCAGCCTAACATCTCAGATGTAATATTTTACAACATTCCTGGCGGGTCGGCACCTATTCCTCGGTGGGAACATTATATACGTCTATAACGTAATATAACCTAACCTAACCCATCTAGCCCTTCGCTGGTAATGTTCTACAGAATCCCGACCGTTTCGGACCGTACCTCCCCGTGGGAACATTATATACGTCTATAAGGTTATATATACTAACCTAAGGCAACCTAACACCTCGGATGTAGTATTTTACAACATTCCTGGCGGGTCGGCACCTGCTTGTCAGTAGAAACTTTATATACGTCTATAACGTAATGTAACCTAACCTAACCTATCTATCCCCTCGCTGGAAATGTTTTATAGAATCCCGTTCGTGTAGCCCCGTACGTCTCGGTGGGAACATTATATACATCTATAACGTTATATATCCTAACCTAAGGCAACTTAACATCTCGGATGTAGTATTTTACAACATTCCTAGCGGGTCGGCCCCTACTTGTCGGTGGGAACATTATATACGTTTATAACGTAATATAACCTAACCTAACCCATCTAGCCGCTCGCTCGTAATGTTTTACAGAATCCCGGTCGTGTCGGACCGTACCTCTCCGTGGGAACATTATATACGTCTATAACGTAATATATCCTAACCTAAGGCAACCTCACACCTCGGATGTAGTATTTTACAACATTCCTGGCGGGCCGGCCCCTACTTCTAGGTGGGAACATTATATACGTCTATACCGTAATATAACCTAACCTAACCCATCTAGCCCTTCGCTGGTAATGTTTTACAGAATCCTGGGCGTGTCGGCCCGTACCTCTCCGTGGGAACATTATATATGTCTATAACGTTATATACCCTAACCTAAGGCAACCTAACACCTCGGATGTAGTATTTTACAACATTCCTGGCGGGTCGGCCCCTACTTCTAGGTGGGAACATTATATACGTCTATAACGTTATATATCCTAATCTAAGGCAGCCTAACATCTCGGATGTAGTATTTTACAACATTCCTGGCGGGTCGGCCACTAATTCTCGGTCGGGACGTTATATACGTCTATAACGTAATATAGCCTAACCTAACCCATCTAGCCCCTCGCTGACAATGTTTTACAGAATCCCGGCCGTGTCGGACCGTACCTCTCCGTGGGAACATTATATATGTCTATAACGTTATATACCATAACCTAAGGCAACCTAACACCTCGGATGTAGTATTTTACAATATTCCTGGCGGGTCGGCAACTACTCCTCGGTGCGAAAATTATATACGTCTATAACATAATATAACCTAACCTAACCTATCTATTGCCTCGCTGGGAATGTTCTGTAGAATCCCGTTCTTGTAGCCCCGTACGTCTCGGTGGGAACATTATATACGTTTATAACGTTATATATCCTAACCTAAGGCAGCCTAACATCTCAGATGTAATATTTTACAACATTCCTGGCGGGTCGGCCCCTATTCCTCGGTGGGAACATTATATACGTCTATAACGTAATATAACCTAACCTAACCCATCTAGCCCTTCGCTGGTAATGTTCTACAGAATCCCGACCGTTTCGGACCGTACCTCCCCGTGGGAACATTATATACGTCTATAAGGTTATATATACTAACCTAAGGCAACCTAACACCTCGGATGTAGTATTTTACAACATTCCTGGCGGGTCGGCACCTGCTTGTCAGTGGAAACTTTATATACGTCTATAACGTAATGTAACCTAACCTAACCTATCTATCCCCTCGCAGGAAATGTTTTATAGAATCCCGTTCGTGTAGCCCCGTACGTCTCGGTGGGAACATTATATACATCTATAACGTTATATATCCTAACCTAAGGCAACTTAACATCTCGGACGTAGTATTTTACAGCATTCCTAGCGGGTCGGCCCCTACTTGTCGGTGGGAACATTATATACGTTTATAACGTAATATAACCTAACCTAACCCATCTAGCCGCTCGCTCGTAATGTTTTACAGAATCCCGGTCGTGTCGGACCGTACCTCTCCGTGGGAACATTATATACGTCTATAACGTAATATATCCTAACCTAAGGCAACCTCACACCTCGGATGTAGTATTTTACAACATTCCTGGCGGGCCGGCCCCTACTTCTAGGTGGGAACATTATATACGTCTATACCGTAATATAACCTAACCTAACCCATCTAGCCCTTCGCTGGTAATGTTTTACAGAATCCTGGGCGTGTCGGCCCGTACGTCACGGTGGGAACATTATATATGTCTGTAACGTTATATGTCCTAACCTAAGGCAATCTCACACCTGGGGTGTAGTTTTTTACAACATTCCTGGCAGGTCGGCCCCTACTTCTAGGTGTGAACATTATATACGTCTATAACGTAATATAACCTAACCTAACCCATCTAGCACCTCGCTGGGAATGTTTTGTAGAATCCCTTTCGTCTAGCCCCGTACGTCTCGGTGGGAACATTATATACGTCTATAACGTTATATATCCTAACCTAAGGCAACCTCACATCTCGAATGTAGTATTTTACAATATTCCTGGCGGGTCGGCACCTACTCCTCGGTGCGAACATTATATACGTCTATAACATAATATAACCTAACCTAACCTATCTATCCCCTCGCTGGGAATGTTCTGTAGAATCCCGTTCTTGTAGGCCCGTACGTCGCGGTGGGAACATTATATACGTCTATAACGTTATATATCCTAACCTAAGGCAACCTAACATCTCGAATGTAGTATTTTACAACATTCCTGGCTGGTCGGCCCCTACTTGTCGGTGGGAATATTATATGCGTCTATAACGTAATATAACCTAACCTAACCTACCTAGCGCCTGGCTGGTAATGTTTTACAGAATCCCGGTCGTGTCGGTCCGTACCTCTCCGTGGGAACATTATATACGTCTATAACGTTATATATCCTAACCTATGGCAACCTCACACCTCGGATGTAGTATTTTACAATATTCCTGGCGGGTCGGCACCTACTTCTCGGTGGAAACATTATATACGTCTATAACGCAATATAACCTAATCTAACCCATCTAGCCCCTCGCTGGTAATGTTTTACAGAATCCCGGTCGTGTCGGTCCTTACCTCTCCGTGGGAATATTATATACGTCTATAACTTTATATATCCTAACCTAAGGCAAGCTAACACCTCGTATGTAGTATTTTACAACATTCATGGCGGGTCGGACCCTACTTCTCGGTGGGAACATTATATACGTCTATAACGATATATATCCTAACCTAAGGCAACCTAACATCTCATATGTAGTATTTTACAACATTCCTGGCGGGTCGGCCCCTACTTCTCGGTGGCACAATTAAATACGTCTACAGCGTAATATAACCTAACCTAACCCATCTAGTCCTTCGCCTTTAATGTTTTACAGAATCTCGTGTCGCACCGTACTTCTACGTGGGGACATTAGATACGTCTATAACGTTATATATCCTAACGTAAGGCAACCTCACACCTCTGATGTAGTATTTTACAACAATCCTGGCAGGTCGGTCCCTACTTCTCGGTGGGAACATTATATACGTCTATAACGTTATATATCCTAACCTAAGGCAGCCTAACATCTCGGATGTAGTATTTTACAAGATTCCTGGCGGGTCGGCCCCTACTTCTCGGTGGGAACATTATATACGTCTATAACGTAATATAACCTAACCTAACCCATCTAGCCCCTCGCTGATACTGTTTTGCAGAATCCCGGCCGTGTCGGACCGTACCTCTCCGTGGAAACATTACATATGTCTATAACGTTATATACCCTAACCTAAGGCAACCTAACACCTCGGATGTAGTATTTTACAACATTCCTGGCGGGTCGGCCCCTACTTCTCGGTGGGAACATTATATACGTCTATAACGTTACATATCCTAACCTAAGGCAACTTAACATCTCGGATGTAGTATTTTACAACATTCCTAGCGGGTCGGCCCCTACTTGTCGGTGGGAACATTATATACGTTTATAACGTAATATAACCTAACCTAACCCATCTAGCCGCTCGCTCGTAATGTTTTACAGAATCCCGGTCGTGTCGGACCGTACCTCTCCGTGGGAACATTATATACGTCTATAACGTAATATATCCTAACCTAAGGCAACCTCACACCTCGGATGTAGTATTTTACAACATTCCTGGCGGGCCGGCCCCTACTTCTAGGTGGGAACATTATATACGTCTATACCGTAATATAACCTAACCTAACCCATCTAGCCCTTCGCTGGTAATGTTTTACAGAATCCTGGGCGTGTCGGCCCGTACGTCACGGTGGGAACATTATATATGTCTGTAACGTTATATGTCCTAACCTAAGGCAATCTCACACCTGGGGTGTAGTTTTTTACAACATTCCTGGCAGGTCGGCCCCTACTTCTAGGTGTGAACATTATATACGTCTATAACGTAATATAACCTAACCTAACCCATCTAGCACCTCGCTGGGAATGTTTTGTAGAATCCCTTTCGTCTAGCCCCGTACGTCTCGGTGGGAACATTATATACGTCTATAACGTTATATATCCTAACCTAAGGCAACCTCACATCTCGAATGTAGTATTTTACAATATTCCTGGCGGGTCGGCACCTACTCCTCGGTGCGAACATTATATACGTCTATAACATAATATAACCTAACCTAACCTATCTATCCCCTCGCTGGGAATGTTCTGTAGAATCCCGTTCTTGTAGGCCCGTACGTCGCGGTGGGAACATTATATACATCTATAACGTTATATATCCTAACCTAAGGCAACTTAACATCTCGGATGTAGTATTTTACAACATTCCTAGCGGGTCGGCCCCTACTTGTCGGTGGGAATATTATATGCGTCTATAACGTAATATAACCTAACCTAACCTACCTAGCGCCTGGCTGGTAATGTTTTACAGAATCCCGGTCGTGTCGGTCCGTACCTCTCCGTGGGAACATTATATACGTCTATAACGTTTTATATCCTAACCTATGGCAACCTCACACCTCGGATGTAGTATTTTACAATATTCCTGGCGGGTCGGCACCTACTTCTCGGTGGAAACATTATATACGTCTATAACGCAATATAACCTAATCTAACCCATCTAGCCCCTCGCTGGTAATGTTTTACAGAATCCCGGTCGTGTCGGTCCTTACCTCTCCGTGGGAATATTATATACGTCTATAACTTTATATATCCTAACCTAAGGCAAGCTAACACCTCGTATGTAGTATTTTACAACATTCATGGCGGGTCGGACCCTACTTCTCGGTGGGAACATTATATACGTCTATAACGATATATATCCTAACCTAAGGCAACCTAACATCTCATATGTAGTATTTTACAACATTCCTGGCGGGTCGGCCCCTACTTCTCGGTGGCACAATTAAATACGTCTACAGCGTAATATAACCTAACCTAACCCATCTAGTCCTTCGCCTTTAATGTTTTACAGAATCTCGTGTCGCACCGTACTTCTACGTGGGGACATTAGATACGTCTATAACGTTATATATCCTAACGTAAGGCAACCTCACACCTCTGATGTAGTATTTTACAACAATCCTGGCAGGTCGGTCCCTACTTCTCGGTGGGAACATTATATACGTCTATAACGTTATATATCCTAACCTAAGGCAGCCTAACATCTCGGATGTAGTATTTTACAAGATTCCTGGCGGGTCGGCCCCTACTTCTCGGTGGGAACATTATATACGTCTATAACGTAATATAACCTAACCTAACCCATCTAGCCCCTCGCTGATACTGTTTTGCAGAATCCCGGCCGTGTCGGACCGTACCTCTCCGTGGAAACATTACATATGTCTATAACGTTATATACCCTAACCTAAGGCAACCTAACACCTCGGATGTAGTATTTTACAACATTCCTGGCGGGTCGGCCCCTACTTCTCGGTGGGAACATTATATACGTCTATAACGTTACATATCCTAACCTAAGGCAACTTAACATCTCGGATGTAGTATTTTACAACATTCCTAGCGGGTCGGCCCCTACTTGTCGGTGGGAACATTATATACGTTTATAACGTAATATAACCTAACCTAACCCATCTAGCCGCTCGCTCGTAATGTTTTACAGAATCCCGGTCGTGTCGGACCGTACCTCTCCGTGGGAACATTATATACGTCTATAACGTAATATATCCTAACCTAAGGCAACCTCACACCTCGGATGTAGTATTTTACAACATTCCTGGCGGGCCGGCCCCTACTTCTAGGTGGGAACATTATATACGTCTATACCGTAATATAACCTAACCTAACCCATCTAGCCCTTCGCTGGTAATGTTTTACAGAATCCTGGGCGTGTCGGCCCGTACGTCACGGTGGGAACATTATATATGTCTGTAACGTTATATGTCCTAACCTAAGGCAATCTCACACCTGGGGTGTAGTTTTTTACAACATTCCTGGCAGGTCGGCCCCTACTTCTAGGTGTGAACATTATATACGTCTATAACGTAATATAACCTAACCTAACCCATCTAGCACCTCGCTGGGAATGTTTTGTAGAATCCCTTTCGTCTAGCCCCGTACGTCTCGGTGGGAACATTATATACGTCTATAACGTTATATATCCTAACCTAAGGCAACCTCACATCTCGAATGTAGTATTTTACAATATTCCTGGCGGGTCGGCACCTACTCCTCGGTGCGAACATTATATACGTCTATAACATAATATAACCTAACCTAACCTATCTATCCCCTCGCTGGGAATGTTCTGTAGAATCCCGTTCTTGTAGGCCCGTACGTCGCGGTGGGAACATTATATACGTCTATAACGTTATATATCCTAACCTAAGGCAACCTAACATCTCGAATGTAGTATTTTACAACATTCCTGGCTGGTCGGCCCCTACTTGTCGGTGGGAATATTATATGCGTCTATAACGTAATATAACCTAACCTAACCTACCTAGCGCCTGGCTGGTAATGTTTTACAGAATCCCGGTCGTGTCGGTCCGTACCTCTCCGTGGGAACATTATATACGTCTATAACGTTATATATCCTAACCTATGGCAACCTCACACCTCGGATGTAGTATTTTACAATATTCCTGGCGGGTCGGCACCTACTTCTCGGTGGAAACATTATATACGTCTATAACGCAATATAACCTAATCTAACCCATCTAGCCCCTCGCTGGTAATGTTTTACAGAATCCCGGTCGTGTCGGTCCTTACCTCTCCGTGGGAATATTATATACGTCTATAACTTTATATATCCTAACCTAAGGCAAGCTAACACCTCGTATGTAGTATTTTACAACATTCATGGCGGGTCGGACCCTACTTCTCGGTGGGAACATTATATACGTCTATAACGATATATATCCTAACCTAAGGCAACCTAACATCTCATATGTAGTATTTTACAACATTCCTGGCGGGTCGGCCCCTACTTCTCGGTGGCACAATTAAATACGTCTACAGCGTAATATAACCTAACCTAACCCATCTAGTCCTTCGCCTTTAATGTTTTACAGAATCTCGTGTCGCACCGTACTTCTACGTGGGGACATTAGATACGTCTATAACGTTATATATCCTAACGTAAGGCAACCTCACACCTCTGATGTAGTATTTTACAACAATCCTGGCAGGTCGGTCCCTACTTCTCGGTGGGAACATTATATACGTCTATAACGTTATATATCCTAACCTAAGGCAGCCTAACATCTCGGATGTAGTATTTTACAAGATTCCTGGCGGGTCGGCCCCTACTTCTCGGTGGGAACATTATATACGTCTATAACGTAATATAACCTAACCTAACCCATCTAGCCCCTCGCTGATACTGTTTTGCAGAATCCCGGCCGTGTCGGACCGTACCTCTCCGTGGAAACATTACATATGTCTATAACGTTATATACCCTAACCTAAGGCAACCTAACACCTCGGATGTAGTATTTTACAACATTCCTGGCGGGTCGGCCCCTACTTCTCGGTGGGAACATTATATACGTCTATAACGTTACATATCCTAACCTAAGGCAGCCTAACATCTCGGATGTAGTATTTTACAAGATTCCTGGCGGGTCGGCCCCTACTTGTCGGTGGGAACATTATGTGCTTCTATAACATAATATAACCTAACCTAACCCATCTAGCTCTTCGCTGGTAATGTTTTAAAGAATCCCGGTAGTGTCGGCCCGTACCTCTCCGTGGGAACGTTATATACGTCTATAACGTTATATATCCTAACCTGAGGCAACTTAACATCTCGGATGTAGTATTTTACAACATTCCTGGCGGGTCGGCCCCTACTTCTCGGTGGGAACATTATATACGTCTATAACGTAATGTAACCTAACCTAACCCATCTAGCCCCTCGCTTGTGATGTTTTACAGAATCCCGTTCGTGTCGGTCCGTACCTCTCCGTGCGAACATTATATACGTCTATAACGTTATATATCCTAACCTAAGGCAGCCTAACATCTCGGATGTAGTATTTTACAACATTCCTGGCGGGTCGGCCCCTACTTCTCGGTGGGAACATTGTATACGTCTATAACGTATTATAACCTATCCTAACCCATCTAGCCCCTCGCTGGGAATGTTTTGTAGAATCCCGTTCGTGTAGCCCCGTACGTCTCGGTGGGAACATTATATACGTCTATAGCGTTATATATCCTAACCTAAGGCAACCTAACATCTCGGATGTAGTATTTTACAACATTCCCGGCAGATCGGCCCCTACTTCTAGGCGGGAACATTATATACGTCTATAACGTAATATAACCTAACCTAACCCATCTAGTCCTTCGCTGGTAATGTTTTACAGAATCCCGTTCGTGTAGCCCCGTACGTCTCGGTGGGAACATTATATGCGTCTATAACGTTATATATCCTAACTTAAGGCAACCTAACACCTCGGATGTAGTATTTTACAACATTCCTGGCGGGTCGGCCCCTACTTCTCGGTGGGAACATTATATACGTCTATAACGTAATATAGCCTAACCTAACCCATCTAGCCCCTCGCTGACAATGTTTTACAGAATCCCGGCCGTGTCGGACCGTACCTCTCCGTGGGAACATTATATATGTCTATAACGTTATATACCATAACCTAAGGCAACCTAACACCTCGGATGTAGTATTTTACAATATTCCTGGCGGGTCGGCAACTACTCCTCGGTGCGAAAATTATATACGTCTATAACATAATATAACCTAACCTAACCTATCTATTGCCTCGCTGGGAATGTTCTGTAGAATCCCGTTCTTGTAGCCCCGTACGTCTCGGTGGGAACATTATATACGTTTATAACGTTATATATCCTAACCTAAGGCAGCCTAACATCTCAGATGTAATATTTTACAACATTCCTGGCGGGTCGGCCCCTATTCCTCGGTGGGAACATTATATACGTCTATAACGTAATATAACCTAACCTAACCCATCTAGCCCTTCGCTGGTAATGTTCTACAGAATCCCGACCGTTTCGGACCGTACCTGCCCGTGGGAACATTATATACGTCTATAAGGTTATATATACTAACCTAAGGCAACCTAACACCTCGGATGTAGTATTTTACAACATTCCTGGCGGGTCGGCACCTGCTTGTCAGTGGAAACTTTATATACGTCTATAACGTAATGTAACCTAACCTAACCTATCTATCCCCTCGCAGGAAATGTTTTATAGAATCCCGTTCGTGTAGCCCCGTACGTCTCGGTGGGAACATTATATACATCTATAACGTTATATATCCTAACCTAAGGCAACTTAACATCTCGGACGTAGTATTTTACAGCATTCCTAGCGGGTCGGCCCCTACTTGTCGGTGGGAACATTATATACGTTTATAACGTAATATAACCTAACCTAACCCATCTAGCCGCTCGCTCGTAATGTTTTACAGAATCCCGGTCGTGTCGGACCGTACCTCTCCGTGGGAACATTATATACGTCTATAACGTAATATATCCTAACCTAAGGCAACCTCACACCTCGGATGTAGTATTTTACAACATTCCTGGCGGGCCGGCCCCTACTTCTAGGTGGGAACATTATATACGTCTATACCGTAATATAACCTAACCTAACCCATCTAGCCCTTCGCTGGTAATGTTTTACAGAATCCTGGGCGTGTCGGCCCGTACGTCACGGTGGGAACATTATATATGTCTGTAACGTTATATGTCCTAACCTAAGGCAATCTCACACCTGGGGTGTAGTTTTTTACAACATTCCTGGCAGGTCGGCCCCTACTTCTAGGTGTGAACATTATATACGTCTATAACGTAATATAACCTAACCTAACCCATCTAGCACCTCGCTGGGAATGTTTTGTAGAATCCCTTTCGTCTAGCCCCGTACGTCTCGGTGGGAACATTATATACGTCTATAACGTTATATATCCTAACCTAAGGCAACCTCACATCTCGAATGTAGTATTTTACAATATTCCTGGCGGGTCGGCACCTACTCCTCGGTGCGAACATTATATACGTCTATAACATAATATAACCTAACCTAACCTATCTATCCCCTCGCTGGGAATGTTCTGTAGAATCCCGTTCTTGTAGGCCCGTACGTCGCGGTGGGAACATTATATACGTCTATAACGTTATATATCCTAACCTAAGGCAACCTAACATCTCGAATGTAGTATTTTACAACATTCCTGGCTGGTCGGCCCCTACTTGTCGGTGGGAATATTATATGCGTCTATAACGTAATATAACCTAACCTAACCTACCTAGCGCCTGGCTGGTAATGTTTTACAGAATCCCGGTCGTGTCGGTCCGTACCTCTCCGTGGGAACATTATATACGTCTATAACGTTATATATCCTAACCTATGGCAACCTCACACCTCGGATGTAGTATTTTACAATATTCCTGGCGGGTCGGCACCTACTTCTCGGTGGAAACATTATATACGTCTATAACGCAATATAACCTAATCTAACCCATCTAGCCCCTCGCTGGTAATGTTTTACAGAATCCCGGTCGTGTCGGTCCTTACCTCTCCGTGGGAATATTATATACGTCTATAACTTTATATATCCTAACCTAAGGCAAGCTAACACCTCGTATGTAGTATTTTACAACATTCATGGCGGGTCGGACCCTACTTCTCGGTGGGAACATTATATACGTCTATAACGATATATATCCTAACCTAAGGCAACCTAACATCTCATATGTAGTATTTTACAACATTCCTGGCGGGTCGGCCCCTACTTCTCGGTGGCACAATTAAATACGTCTACAGCGTAATATAACCTAACCTAACCCATCTAGTCCTTCGCCTTTAATGTTTTACAGAATCTCGTGTCGCACCGTACTTCTACGTGGGGACATTAGATACGTCTATAACGTTATATATCCTAACGTAAGGCAACCTCACACCTCTGATGTAGTATTTTACAACAATCCTGGCAGGTCGGTCCCTACTTCTCGGTGGGAACATTATATACGTCTATAACGTTATATATCCTAACCTAAGGCAGCCTAACATCTCGGATGTAGTATTTTACAAGATTCCTGGCGGGTCGGCCCCTACTTCTCGGTGGGAACATTATATACGTCTATAACGTAATATAACCTAACCTAACCCATCTAGCCCCTCGCTGATACTGTTTTGCAGAATCCCGGCCGTGTCGGACCGTACCTCTCCGTGGAAACATTACATATGTCTATAACGTTATATACCCTAACCTAAGGCAACCTAACACCTCGGATGTAGTATTTTACAACATTCCTGGCGGGTCGGCCCCTACTTCTCGGTGGGAACATTATATACGTCTATAACGTTACATATCCTAACCTAAGGCAGCCTAACATCTCGGATGTAGTATTTTACAAGATTCCTGGCGGGTCGGCCCCTACTTGTCGGTGGGAACATTATGTGCTTCTATAACATAATATAACCTAACCTAACCCATCTAGCTCTTCGCTGGTAATGTTTTAAAGAATCCCGGTAGTGTCGGCCCGTACCTCTCCGTGGGAACGTTATATACGTCTATAACGTTATATATCCTAACCTGAGGCAACTTAACATCTCGGATGTAGTATTTTACAACATTCCTGGCGGGTCGGCCCCTACTTCTCGGTGGGAACATTATATACGTCTATAACGTAATGTAACCTAACCTAACCCATCTAGCCCCTCGCTTGTGATGTTTTACAGAATCCCGTTCGTGTCGGTCCGTACCTCTCCGTGCGAACATTATATACGTCTATAAGGTTATATATCCTAACCTAAGGCAGCCTAACTTCTCGGATGTAGTATTTTACAACATTCCTGGCGGGTCGGCCCCTACTTCTCGGTGGGAACATTATATACGTCTATAACGTATTATAACCTATCCTAACCCATCTAGCCCCTCGCTGGGAATGTTTTGTAGAATCCCGTTCGTGTAGCCCCGTACGTCTCGGTGGGAACATTATATACATCTATAACGTTATATATCCTAACCTAAGGCAACTTAACATCTCGGACGTAGTATTTTACAGCATTCCTAGCGGGTCGGCCCCTACTTGTCGGTGGGAACATTATATACGTTTATAACGTAATATAACCTAACCTAACCCATCTAGCCGCTCGCTCGTAATGTTTTACAGAATCCCGGTCGTGTCGGACCGTACCTCTCCGTGGGAACATTATATACGTCTATAACGTAATATATCCTAACCTAAGGCAACCTCACACCTCGGATGTAGTATTTTACAACATTCCTGGCGGGCCGGCCCCTACTTCTAGGTGGGAACATTATATACGTCTATACCGTAATATAACCTAACCTAACCCATCTAGCCCTTCGCTGGTAATGTTTTACAGAATCCTGGGCGTGTCGGCCCGTACGTCACGGTGGGAACATTATATATGTCTGTAACGTTATATGTCCTAACCTAAGGCAATCTCACACCTGGGGTGTAGTTTTTTACAACATTCCTGGCAGGTCGGCCCCTACTTCTAGGTGTGAACATTATATACGTCTATAACGTAATATAACCTAACCTAACCCATCTAGCACCTCGCTGGGAATGTTTTGTAGAATCCCTTTCGTCTAGCCCCGTACGTCTCGGTGGGAACATTATATACGTCTATAACGTTATATATCCTAACCTAAGGCAACCTCACATCTCGAATGTAGTATTTTACAATATTCCTGGCGGGTCGGCACCTACTCCTCGGTGCGAACATTATATACGTCTATAACATAATATAACCTAACCTAACCTATCTATCCCCTCGCTGGGAATGTTCTGTAGAATCCCGTTCTTGTAGGCCCGTACGTCGCGGTGGGAACATTATATACGTCTATAACGTTATATATCCTAACCTAAGGCAACCTAACATCTCGAATGTAGTATTTTACAACATTCCTGGCTGGTCGGCCCCTACTTGTCGGTGGGAATATTATATGCGTCTATAACGTAATATAACCTAACCTAACCTACCTAGCGCCTGGCTGGTAATGTTTTACAGAATCCCGGTCGTGTCGGTCCGTACCTCTCCGTGGGAACATTATATACGTCTATAACGTTATATATCCTAACCTATGGCAACCTCACACCTCGGATGTAGTATTTTACAATATTCCTGGCGGGTCGGCACCTACTTCTCGGTGGAAACATTATATACGTCTATAACGCAATATAACCTAATCTAACCCATCTAGCCCCTCGCTGGTAATGTTTTACAGAATCCCGGTCGTGTCGGTCCTTACCTCTCCGTGGGAATATTATATACGTCTATAACTTTATATATCCTAACCTAAGGCAAGCTAACACCTCGTATGTAGTATTTTACAACATTCATGGCGGGTCGGACCCTACTTCTCGGTGGGAACATTATATACGTCTATAACGATATATATCCTAACCTAAGGCAACCTAACATCTCATATGTAGTATTTTACAACATTCCTGGCGGGTCGGCCCCTACTTCTCGGTGGCACAATTAAATACGTCTACAGCGTAATATAACCTAACCTAACCCATCTAGTCCTTCGCCTTTAATGTTTTACAGAATCTCGTGTCGCACCGTACTTCTACGTGGGGACATTAGATACGTCTATAACGTTATATATCCTAACGTAAGGCAACCTCACACCTCTGATGTAGTATTTTACAACAATCCTGGCAGGTCGGTCCCTACTTCTCGGTGGGAACATTATATACGTCTATAACGTTATATATCCTAACCTAAGGCAGCCTAACATCTCGGATGTAGTATTTTACAAGATTCCTGGCGGGTCGGCCCCTACTTCTCGGTGGGAACATTATATACGTCTATAACGTAATATAACCTAACCTAACCCATCTCGCCCCTCGCTGATACTGTTTTGCAGAATCCCGGCCGTGTCGGACCGTACCTCTCCGTGGAAACATTACATATGTCTATAACGTTATATACCCTAACCTAAGGCAACCTAACACCTCGGATGTAGTATTTTACAACATTCCTGGCGGGTCGGCCCCTACTTCTCGGTGGGAACATTATATACGTCTATAACGTTACATATCCTAACCTAAGGCAACTTAACATCTCGGATGTAGTATTTTACAACATTCCTAGCGGGTCGGCCCCTACTTGTCGGTGGGAACATTATATACGTTTATAACGTAATATAACCTAACCTAACACATCTAGCCGCTCGCTCGTAATGTTTTACAGAATCCCGGTCGTGTCGGACCGTACCTCTCCGTGGGAACATTATATACGTCTATAACGTAATATATCCTAACCTAAGGCAACCTCACACCTCGGATGTAGTATTTTACAACATTCCTGGCGGGCCGGCCCCTACTTCTAGGTGGGAACATTATATACGTCTATACCGTAATATAACCTAACCTAACCCATCTAGCCCTTCGCTGGTAATGTTTTACAGAATCCTGGGCGTGTCGGCCCGTACGTCACGGTGGGAACATTATATATGTCTGTAACGTTATATGTCCTAACCTAAGGCAATCTCACACCTGGGGTGTAGTTTTTTACAACATTCCTGGCAGGTCGGCCCCTACTTCTAGGTGTGAACATTATATACGTCTATAACGTAATATAACCTAACCTAACCCATCTAGCACCTCGCTGGGAATGTTTTGTAGAATCCCTTTCGTCTAGCCCCGTACGTCTCGGTGGGAACATTATATACGTCTATAACGTTATATATCCTAACCTAAGGCAACCTCACATCTCGAATGTAGTATTTTACAATATTCCTGGCGGGTCGGCACCTACTCCTCGGTGCGAACATTATATACGTCTATAACATAATATAACCTAACCTAACCTATCTATCCCCTCGCTGGGAATGTTCTGTAGAATCCCGTTCTTGTAGGCCCGTACGTCGCGGTGGGAACATTATATACGTCTATAACGTTATATATCCTAACCTAAGGCAACCTAACATCTCGAATGTAGTATTTTACAACATTCCTGGCTGGTCGGCCCCTACTTGTCGGTGGGAATATTATATGCGTCTATAACGTAATATAACCTAACCTAACCTACCTAGCGCCTGGCTGGTAATGTTTTACAGAATTCCGGTCGTGTCGGTCCGTACCTCTCCGTGGGAACATTATATACGTCTATAACGTTATATATCCTAACCTATGGCAACCTCACACCTCGGATGTAGTATTTTACAATATTCCTGGCGGGTCGGCACCTACTTCTCGGTGGAAACATTATATACGTCTATAACGCAATATAACCTAATCTAACCCATCTAGCCCCTCGCTGGTAATGTTTTACAGAATCCCGGTCGTGTCGGTCCTTACCTCTCCGTGGGAATATTATATACGTCTATAACTTTATATATCCTAACCTAAGGCAAGCTAACACCTCGTATGTAGTATTTTACAACATTCATGGCGGGTCGGACCCTACTTCTCGGTGGGAACATTATATACGTCTATAACGATATATATCCTAACCTAAGGCAACCTAACATCTCATATGTAGTATTTTACAACATTCCTGGCGGGTCGGCCCCTACTTCTCGGTGGCACAATTAAATACGTCTACAGCGTAATATAACCTAACCTAACCCATCTAGTCCTTCGCCTTTAATGTTTTACAGAATCTCGTGTCGCACCGTACTTCTACGTGGGGACATTAGATACGTCTATAACGTTATATATCCTAACGTAAGGCAACCTCACACCTCTGATGTAGTATTTTACAACAATCCTGGCAGGTCGGTCCCTACTTCTCGGTGGGAACATTATATACGTCTATAACGTTATATATCCTAACCTAAGGCAGCCTAACATCTCGGATGTAGTATTTTACAAGATTCCTGGCGGGTCGGCCCCTACTTCTCGGTGGGAACATTATATACGTCTATAACGTAATATAACCTAACCTAACCCATCTAGCCCCTCGCTGATACTGTTTTGCAGAATCCCGGCCGTGTCGGACCGTACCTCTCCGTGGAAACATTACATATGTCTATAACGTTATATACCCTAACCTAAGGCAACCTAACACCTCGGATGTAGTATTTTACAACATTCCTGGCGGGTCGGCCCCTACTTCTCGGTGGGAACATTATATACGTCTATAACGTTACATATCCTAACCTAAGGCAGCCTAACATCTCGGATGTAGTATTTTACAAGATTCCTGGCGGGTCGGCCCCTACTTGTCGGTGGGAACATTATGTGCTTCTATAACATAATATAACCTAACCTAACCCATCTAGCTCTTCGCTGGTAATGTTTTAAAGAATCCCGGTAGTGTCGGCCCGTACCTCTCCGTGGGAACGTTATATACGTCTATAACGTTATATATCCTAACCTGAGGCAACTTAACATCTCGGATGTAGTATTTTACAACATTCCTGGCGGGTCGGCCCCTACTTCTCGGTGGGAACATTATATACGTCTATAACGTAATGTAACCTAACCTAACCCATCTAGCCCCTCGCTTGTGATGTTTTACAGAATCCCGTTCGTGTCGGTCCGTACCTCTCCGTGCGAACATTATATACGTCTATAACGTTATATATCCTAACCTAAGGCAGCCTAACTTCTCGGATGTAGTATTTTACAACATTCCTGGCGGGTCGGCCCCTACTTCTCGGTGGGAACATTATATACGTCTATAACGTATTATAACCTATCCTAACCCATCTAGCCCCTCGCTGGGAATGTTTTGTAGAATCCCGTTCGTGTAGCCCCGTACGTCTCGGTGGGAACATTATATACGTCTATAGCGTTATATATCCTAACCTAAGGCAACCTAACATCTCGGATGTAGTATTTTACAACATTCCCGGCAGATCGGCCCCTACTTCTAGGCGGGAACATTATATACGTCTATAACGTAATATAACCTAACCTAACCCATCTAGTCCTTCGCTGGTAATGTTTTACAGAATCCCGTTCGTGTAGCCCCGTACGTCTCGGTGGGAACATTATATGCGTCTATAACGTTATATATCCTAACTTAAGGCAACCTAACACCTCGGATGTAGTATTTTACAACATTCCTGGCGGGTCGGCCCCTACTTCTCGGTGGGAACATTATATACGTCTATAACGTAATATAACCTAACCTAACCCATCTAGCCCCTCGCTGTTAATGTTTTACAGAATCCCGGTCGTGTCGGTCCGTACCTCTCCGTGGAAACATTATATACGTCTATAACGTTATATATCCTAACCTATGGCAACCTCACACCTCGGATGTAGTATTTTACAACATTCCTGGCGGGTCGGCCCCTACTTCTCGGTGGGAACATTATATACGTCTATAACGTAATATAACCTAACCTAACCTATCTATCCCCTCGCTGGGAATGTTTTGTAGAATCCCGTTCGTGTAGCCCCGTACGTCTCGGTGGGAACATTATATACGTCTATAACGATATATACCCTAACGTAAGGCAACCTAACATCTCGGATGTAGTATTTTACAACATTCCGGGCGGGTCGGCCCCTACTTCTCGGTGGAAACATTATATACGTCTATAACGTAATATAACCTAATCTAACCCATCTAGCCCCTCGCTGGTAATGTTTTACAGAATCCCGGTCGTGTCGGTCCTTACCTCTCCGTGGGAATATTATATACGTCTATAACTTTATATATCCTAACCTAAGGCAAGCTAACACCTCGTATGTAGTATTTTACAACATTCCTGGCGGGTCGGCCCCTACTTCTCGGTGGGAACATTATATACGTCTATAACGATATATATCCTAACCTAAGGCAACCTAACATCTCATATGTAGTATTTTACAACATTCCTGGCGGGTCGGCCCCTACTTCTCGGTGGCACAATTAAATACGTCTACAGCGTAATATAACCTAACCTAACCCATCTAGTCCTTCGCCTTTAATGTTTTACAGAATCTCGTGTCGGACCGTACCTCTCCGTGGGGACATTCGATACGTCTATAACGTTACATATCCTAACCTAAGGCAACCTAACACCTCGGATGTAGTATTTTACAACATTCCTGGCGGGTCGGCCCCTACTTCTAGGTGGGAACATTATATACGTGTATAACATAATATAACCTAACTTAACCCATCTAGCCCTTCGCTGGTAATGTTTTACAGTATCTCGTGTCGGACCGTACCTCTCCGTGGGGACATTAGATACGTCTATAAAGTTACATATCCTAACCTAAGGCAACCTCACAATTCGGATGTAGTAGTTTACAACATTCCTGGCGGGTCGGCCCCTACTTCTCGGTGAGAACATTATATACGTCTATAACGTTATATATCCTAACCTAAGGCAGCCTAACATCTCGGATGTAGTATTTTACAACATTCCTGGCGGGTCGGCCCCTACTTCTCGGTCGGGACGTTATATACGTCTATAACGTTATATAACCTAACCTAATCCATCTAGCCCATCGCTGGGAATGTTTTGTAGAATCCAGTTCGTGTAACCCCGTACGTCTCGGTGGGAACATTATATACGTCTATAACGTTATATATCCTAACGCAAGGCAAGCTAACACCTCGGATGTAGTATTTTACAACATTCCTGGCGGGTCGGCCCCTACTTCTCGGTGGCACAATTAAATACGTATACAGCGTAATATAACCTAACCTAACCCATCTAGTCCTTCGCCTTTAATGTTTTACAGAATCTCGTGTCGGACCGTACTTCTACGTGGGGACATTAGATACGTCTATAACGTTATATATCCTAACGTAAGGCAACCTCACACCTCGGATGTAGTATTTTACAACAATCCTGGCAGGTCGGTCCCTACTTCTCGGTGGGAACATTATATACGTCTATAACGTAATATAACCTAACCTAACCCATCTAGCCCCTCGCTGATACTGTTTTGCAGAATCCCGGCCGTGTCGGACCGTACCTCTCCGTGGAAACATTACATATGTCTATAACGTTATATACCCTAACCTAAGGCAACCTAACACCTCGGATGTAGTATTTTACAACATTCCTGGCGGGTCGGCCCCTACTTCTCGGTGGGAACATTATATACGTCTATAACGTTACATATCCTAACCTAAGGCAGCCTAACATCTCGGATGTAGTATTTTACAAGATTCCTGGCGGGTCGGCCCCTACTTGTCGGTGGGAACATTATGTGCTTCTATAACATAATATAACCTAACCTAACCCATCTAGCTCTTCGCTGGTAATGTTTTAAAGAATCCCGGTAGTGTCGGCCCGTACCTCTCCGTGGGAACGTTATATACGTCTATAACGTTATATATCCTAACCTAAGGCAACCTAACACCTCGGATGTAGTATTTTACAACATTCCTGGCGGGTCGGCCCCTACTTCTAGGTGGGAACATTATATACGTCTATAACGTTATATATCCTAACCTAAGGCAGCCTAACATCTCGGATGTAGTATTTTACAACATTCCTGGCGGGTCGGCCCCTACTTCTCGGTCGGGACGTTATATACGTCTATAACGTAATATAGCCTAACCTAACCCATCTAGCCCCTCGCTGACAATGTTTTACAGAATCCCGGCCGTGTCGGACCGTACCTCTCCGTGGGAACATTATATATGTCTATAACGTTATATACCATAACCTAAGGCAACCTAACACCTCGGATGTAGTATTTTACAACATTCCTGGCGGGTCGGCCCCTACTTCTCGGTGGGAACATTATATACGTCTATAACGTAACATGACCTAACCTAACCCATCTAGCCCCTCGCTGACAATGTTTTGCAGAATCCCGGCAGTGTCGGACCGTACCTCTCCGTCGAAACATTACATATGTCTATAACGTTATGTACCCTAACCTAAGGCAACCTAACACCTCGGATGTAGTATTTTACAACATTCCTGGCGGGTCGGCCCCTACTTCTCGGTGGGAACATTATATACGTCTATAACGTTACATATCCTAAGCTAAGGCAGCCTAACATCTCGGATGTAGTATTTTACAAGATTCCTGGCGGGTCGGCCCCTACTTGTCGGTGGGAACATTATGTGCTTCTATAACATAATATAACCTAACCTAACCCATCTAGCCCGTCGCTGACAATGTTTTGCAGAATCCCGGTCGTGTCGGTCCGTACCTCTCCGTGGGAACATTATATACGTCTATAACGTTATATATCCTAACCTATGGCAACCTCACACCTCGGATATAGTATTTTACAACATTCCTGGCGGGTCGGCCCCTACTTCTCGGTGGGAACATTATATACGTCTATAACGTAATATAACCTAACCTAACCTATCTATCCCCTCGCTGGGAATGTTTTGTAGAATCCCGTTCGTGTAGCCCCGTACGTCTCGGTGGGAACATTATATACGTCTATAACGATATATACCCTAACGTAAGGCAACCTAACATCTCGGATGTAGTATTTTACAACATTCCTGGCGGGTCGGCCCCTACTTCTCGGTCGGGACGTTATATACGTCTATAACGTTATATAACCTAACCTAATCCATCTAGCCCATCGCTGGGAATGTTTTGTAGAATCCAGTTCGTGTAACCCCGTACGTCTCGGTGGGAACATTATATACGTCTATAACGTTATATATCCTAACGCAAGGCAAGCTAACACCTCGGATGTAGTATTTTACAACATTCCTGGCGGGTCGGCCCCTACTTCTCGGTGGCACAATTAAATACGTATACAGCGTAATATAACCTAACCTAACCCATCTAGTCCTTCGCCTTTAATGTTTTACAGAATCTCGTGTCGGACCGTACTTCTACGTGGGGACATTAGATACGTCTATAACGTTATATATCCTAACGTAAGGCAACCTCACACCTCGGATGTAGTATTTTACAACAATCCTGGCAGGTCGGTCCCTACTTCTCGGTGGGAACATTATATACGTCTATAACGTAATATAACCTAACCTAACCCATCTAGCCCCTCGCTGATACTGTTTTGCAGAATCCCGGCCGTGTCGGACCGTACCTCTCCGTGGAAACATTACATATGTCTATAACGTTATATACCCTAACCTAAGGCAACCTAACACCTCGGATGTAGTATTTTACAACATTCCTGGCGGGTCGGCCCCTACTTCTCGGTGGGAACATTATATACGTCTATAACGTTACATATCCTAACCTAAGGCAGCCTAACATCTCGGATGTAGTATTTTACAAGATTCCTGGCGGGTCGGCCCCTACTTGTCGGTGGGAACATTATGTGCTTCTATAACATAATATAACCTAACCTAACCCATCTAGCTCTTCGCTGGTAATGTTTTAAAGAATCCCGGTAGTGTCGGCCCGTACCTCTCCGTGGGAACGTTATATACGTCTATAACGTTATATATCCTAACCTAAGGCAACCTAACACCTCGGATGTAGTATTTTACAACATTCCTGGCGGGTCGGCCCCTACTTCTAGGTGGGAACATTATATACGTCTATAACGTTATATATCCTAACCTAAGGCAGCCTAACATCTCGGATGTAGTATTTTACAACATTCCTGGCGGGTCGGCCCCTACTTCTCGGTCGGGACGTTATATACGTCTATAACGTAATATAGCCTAACCTAACCCATCTAGCCCCTCGCTGACAATGTTTTACAGAATCCCGGCCGTGTCGGACCGTACCTCTCCGTGGGAACATTATATATGTCTATAACGTTATATACCATAACCTAAGGCAACCTAACACCTCGGATGTAGTATTTTACAACATTCCTGGCGGGTCGGCCCCTACTTCTCGGTGGGAACATTATATACGTCTATCACGTAACATGACCTAACCTAACCCATCTAGCCCCTCGCTGACAATGTTTTGCAGAATCCCGGCAGTGTCGGACCGTACCTCTCCGTCGAAACATTACATATGTCTATAACGTTATGTACCCTAACCTAAGGCAACCTAACACCTCGGATGTAGTATTTTACAACATTCCTGGCGGGTCGGCCCCTACTTCTCGGTGGGAACATTATATACGTCTATAACGTTACATATCCTAAGCTAAGGCAGCCTAACATCTCGGATGTAGTATTTTACAAGATTCCTGGCGGGTCGGCCCCTACTTGTCGGTGGGAACATTATGTGCTTCTATAACATAATATAACCTAACCTAACCCATCTAGCCCGTCGCTGACAATGTTTTGCAGAATCCCGGTCGTGTCGGTCCGTACCTCTCCGTGGGAACATTATATACGTCTATAACGTTATATATCCTAACCTATGGCAACCTCACACCTCGGATATAGTATTTTACAACATTCCTGGCGGGTCGGCCCCTACTTCTCGGTGGGAACATTATATACGTCTATAACGTAATATAACCTAACCTAACCTATCTATCCCCTCGCTGGGAATGTTTTGTAGAATCCCGTTCGTGTAGCCCCGTACGTCTCGGTGGGAACATTATATACGTCTATAACGATATATACCCTAACGTAAGGCAACCTAACATCTCGGATGTAGTATTTTACAACATTCCGGGCGGGTCGGCCCCTACTTCTCGGTGGAAACATTATATACGTCTATAACGCAATATAACCTAATCTAACCCATCTAGCCCCTCGCTGGTAATGTTTTACAGAATCCCGGTCGTGTCGGTCCTTACCTCTCCGTGGGAATATTATATACGTCTATAACTTTATATATCCTAACCTAAGGCAAGCTAACACCTCGTATGTAGTATTTTACAACATTCATGGCGGGTCGGACCCTACTTCTCGGTGGGAACATTATATACGTCTATAACGATATATATCCTAACCTAAGGCAACCTAACATCTCATATGTAGTATTTTACAACATTCCTGGCGGGTCGGCCCCTACTTCTCGGTGGCACAATTAAATACGTATACAGCGTAATATAACCTAACCTAACCCATCTAGTCCTTCGCCTTTAATGTTTTACAGAATCTCGTGTCGGACCGTACTTCTACGTGGGGACATTAGATACGTCTATAACGTTATATATCCTAACGTAAGGCAACCTCACACCTCGGATGTAGTATTTTACAACAATCCTGGCAGGTCGGTCCCTACTTCTCGGTGGGAACATTATATACGTCTATAACGTAATATAACCTAACCTAACCCATCTAGCCCCTCGCTGATACTGTTTTGCAGAATCCCGGCCGTGTCGGACCGTACCTCTCCGTGGAAACATTACATATGTCTATAACGTTATATACCCTAACCTAAGGCAACCTAACACCTCGGATGTAGTATTTTACAACATTCCTGGCGGGTCGGCCCCTACTTCTCGGTGGGAACATTATATACGTCTATAACGTTACATATCCTAACCTAAGGCAGCCTAACATCTCGGATGTAGTATTTTACAAGATTCCTGGCGGGTCGGCCCCTACTTGTCGGTGGGAACATTATGTGCTTCTATAACATAATATAACCTAACCTAACCCATCTAGCTCTTCGCTGGTAATGTTTTAAAGAATCCCGGTAGTGTCGGCCCGTACCTCTCCGTGGGAACGTTATATACGTCTATAACGTTATATATCCTAACCTGAGGCAACTTAACATCTCGGATGTAGTATTTTACAACATTCCTGGCGGGCCGGCCCCTACTTCTCGGTGGGAACATTATATACGTCTATAACGTAATGTAACCTAACCTAACCCATCTAGCCCCTCGCTTGTAATGTTTTACAGAATCCCGTTCGTGTCGGTCCGTACCTCTCCGTGCGAACATTATATACGTCTATAACGTTATATATCCTAACCTAAGGCAGCCTAACATCTCGGATGTAGTATTTTACACCATTCCTGGCGGGTCGGCCCCTACTTCTCGGTCGGGACGTTATATACGTCTATAACGTGATATAACCTAACCTAACCCATCTAGCCCATGGCTGGGAATGTTTTGTAGAATCCCGTTCGTGTAGCCCCGTACGTCTCGGTGGGAACGTTACATACGACTATAACGTAACATATCCTAACCTAAGGCAACATAACATCTCGGATGTAGTATATTACAACATTCGTGGCGGGTCGGCCCCTACTTCTCGGTGGGAACATTATATACGTCTATAACGCAACATGACCTAACCTAACCCATCTAGCCCCTCGCTGATAATGTTTTGCAGAATCCCGGCCGTGTCGGACAGTACCTCTCCGCGGAAACATTATATATGTCTATAACGTTATATACCCTAACCTAAGGCAACTTAACATCTCGGATGTAGTATTTTACAACATTCCTGGCGGGTCGGCCCCTACTTCTCGGTGGGAACATTATATACGTCTATAACGTAATGTAACCTAACCTAACCCATCTAGCCCCTCGCTTGTGATGTTTTACAGAATCCTGGGCGTGTCGGCCCGTACCTCTCCGTGGGAACATTATATATGTCTATAACGTTATATACCCTAACCTAAGGCAACCTAACACCCCGATGTAGTATTTTACAACATTCCTGGCGGGTCGGCCCCTACTTCTAGGTGGGAACATTATATACGTCTTTAACGTTATATATCCTAACCTAAGGCAGCCTAACATCTCGGATGTAGTATTTTACAACATTCCTGGCGGGTCGGCCCCTACTTCTCGGTCGGGACGTTATATACGTCTATAACGTAATATAGCCTAACCTAACCCATCTAGCCCCTCGCTGACAATGTTTTACAGAATCCCGGCCGTGTCGGACCGTACCTCTCCGTGGGAACATTATATATGTCTATAACGTTATATACCATAACCTAAGGCAACCTAACACCTCGGATGTAGTATTTTACAGCATTCCTGGCGGGTCGGCCCCTACTTCTCGGTGGGAACATTATATACGTCTATAACGTAACATGACCTAACCTAACCCATCTAGCCCCTCGCTGACAATGTTTTGCAGAATCCCGGCAGTGTCGGACCGTACCTCTCCGTCGAAACATTACATATGTCTATAACGTTATGTACCCTAACCTAAGGCAACCTAACACCTCGGATGTAGTATTTTACAACATTCCTGGCGGGTCGGCCCCTACTTCTCGGTGGGAACATTATATACGTCTATAACGTTACATATCCTAAGCTAAGGCAGCCTAACATCTCGGATGTAGTATTTTACAAGATTCCTGGCGGGTCGGCCCCTACTTGTCGGTGGGAACATTATGTGCTTCTATAACATAATATAACCTAACCTAACCCATCTAGCCCGTCGCTGACAATGTTTTGCAGAATCCCGGCCGTGTCGGACCGTACCTCTCCGTGGAAACATTATATATGTCTATAACGTTATATACCATAACCTAAGGCAACCTAACACCTTGGATGTAGTATTTTACAACGTTCCTGGCGGGTCGGCCCCTACTTCTCGGTGGGAACATTATATACGTCTATAACGTAATATAACCTAACCTAACCTATCTATCCCCTCGCTGGGAATGTTTTGTAGAATCCCGTTCGTGTAGCCCCGTACGTCTCGGTGGGAACATTATATACGTCTATAACGTTATATATCCTAACGCAAGGCAACCTCACACCTCGGATGTAGTATTTTACAACATTCCTGGCCGGTCGGCCACTACTTCTAGGTGGGAACATTATATACGTCTATAACATAATATAACCTAACGTAACCCATCTAGCCCTTCGCTGGTAATGTTTTACAGAATCTCGTGTCGGACCGTACCTCTCCGTGGGAACATTGTATACGCCTATATCGTTATATATCCTAACCTAAGGCGACCTCACACCTCGGATGTTGTATTTTACAACATAACTGGCGGGTCGGCACCTACTTGTCGGTGGGAACATTATATACGTCTATAACGTAATATAACCTAACCTAACCCATCTAGTCCTTCGCTGGTAATGTTTTACAGAATCTCGTGTCGGACCGTACTTCTACGTGGGGACATTAGATACGTCTATAACGTTATATATCCTAACGTAAGGCAACCTCACACCTCGGATGTAGTATTTTACAACAATCCTGGCAGGTCGGTCCCTACTTCTCGGTGGGAACATTATATACGTCTATAACGTTATATATCCTAACCTAAGGCAGCCTAACATCTCGGATGTAGTATTTTACAAGATTCCTGGCGGGTCGGCCCCTACTTCTCGGTGGGAACATTATATACGTCTATAACGTAATATAACCTAACCTAACCCATCTAGCCCCTCGCTGATACTGTTTTGCAGAATCCCGGCCGTGTCGGACCGTACCTCTCCGTGGAAACATTACATATGTCTATAACGTTATATACCCTAACCTAAGGCAACCTAACACCTCGGATGTAGTATTTTACAACATTCCTGGCGGGTCGGCCCCTACTTCTCGGTGGGAACATTATATACGTCTATAACGTAATGTAACCTAACCTAACCCATCTAGCCCCTCGCTTGTAATGTTTTACAGAATCCCTTTCGTGTCGGTCCGTACCTCTCCGTGCGAACATTATATACGTCTATAACGTTATATATCCTAACCTAAGGCAGCCTAACATCTCGGATGTAGTATTTTACAACATTCCTGGCGGGTCGGCCCCTACTTCTCGGTCGGGACGTTATATACGTCTATAACGTGATATAACCTAACCTAACCCATCTAGCCCATGGCTGGGAATGTTTTGTAGAATCCCGTTCGTGTAGCCCCGTACGTCTCGGTGGGAACATTACATACGACTATAACGTAATATATCCTAACCTAAGGCAACTTAACATCTCGGATGTAGTATTTTACAACTTTCCTGGCGGGTCGGCCCCTACTTCTCGGTGGGAACATTATATACGTCTATAACGTAATATAACCTACCCTAACCTATCTATCCCCTCGCTGGGAATGTTTTGTAGAATCCCGTTCGTGTAGCCCCGTACGTCTCGGTGGGAACATTATATACGTCTATAACGTTATATATCCTAACGCAAGGCAAGCTAACACCTCGGATGTAGTATTTTACAACATTCCTGGCGGGTCGGCCCCTACTTCTCTGTGGGAACATTATATACGTCTATAACGTAATATAACCTAACCTAACCCATCTAGTCCTTCGCTGGTAATGTTTTACAGAATCTCGTGTCGGACCGTACATCTACGTGGGGACGTTAGATACGTCTATAACGTTATATATCCTAACCTAAGGCAACCTCACACCTCGGATGTAGTATTTTACAACATTCCTGGCCGGTCGGCCACTACTTCTAGGTGGGAACATTATATACGTCTATAACATAATATAACCTAACGTGACCCATCTAGCCCTTCGCTGGTAATGTTTTACAGAATCTCGTGTCGGACCGTACCTCTCCGTGGGAACATTGTATACGCCTATATCGTCATATATCCTAACCTAAGGCGACCTCACACCTCGGATGTTGTATTTTACAACATAACTGGCGGGTCGGCACCTACTTGTCGGTGGGAACATTATATACGTCTATAACGTAATATAACCTAACCTAACCCATCTAGTCCTTCGCTGGTAATGTTTTACAGAATCTCGTGTCGGACCGTACTTCTACGTGGGGACATTAGATACGTCTATAACGTTATATATCCTAACGTAAGGCAACCTCACACCTCGGATGTAGTATTTTACAACAATCCTGGCAGGTCGGTCCCTACTTCTCGGTGGGAACATTATATACGTCTATAACGTTATATATCCTAACCTAAGGCAGCCTAACATCTCGGATGTAGTATTTTACAAGATTCCTGGCGGGTCGGCCCCTACTTCTCGGTGGGAACATTATATACGTCTATAACGTAATATAACCTAACCTAACCCATCTAGCCCCTCGCTGATACTGTTTTGCAGAATCCCGGCCGTGTCGGACCGTACCTCTCCGTGGAAACATTACATATGTCTATAACGTTATATACCCTAACCTAAGGCAACCTAACACCTCGGATGTAGTATTTTACAACATTCCTGGCGGGTCGGCCCCTACATCTCGGTGGGAACATTATATACGTCTATAACGTTACATATCCTAACCTAAGGCAGCCTAACATCTCGGATGTAGTATTTTACAAGATTCCTGGCGCGTCGGCCCCTACTTGTCGGTGGGAACATTATGTGCTTCTATAACATAATATAACCTAACCTAACCCATCTAGCCCCTCGCTTGTGATGTTTTACAGAATCCCGTTCGTGTCGGTCCGTACCTCTCCGTGCGAACATTATATACGTCTATAACGTTATATATCCTAACCTAAGGCAGCCTAACATCTCGGATGTAGTATTTTACAACATTCCTGGCGGGTCGGCCCCTACTTCTCCGTGGGAACATTATATACGTCTATAACGTATTATAACCTATCCTAACCCATCTAGCCCCTCGCTGGGAATGTTTTGTAGAATCCCGTTCGTGTAGCCCCGTACGTCTCGGTGGGAACATTATATACGTCTATAGCGTTATATATCCTAACCTAAGGCAACCTAACATCTCGGATGTAGTATTTTACAACATTCCCGGCAGATCGGCCCCTACTTCTAGGCGGGAACATTATATACGTCTATAACGTAATATAACCTAACCTAACCCATCTAGTCCTTCGCTGGTAATGTTTTACAGAATCCCGTTCGTGTAGCCCCGTACGTCTCGGTGGGAACATTATATACGTCTATAACGATATATACCCTAACGTAAGGCAACCTAACATCTCGGATGTAGTATTTTACAACATTCCGGGCGGGTCGGCCCCTACTTCTCGGTGGAAACATTATATACGTCTATAACGCAATATAACCTAATCTAACCCATCTAGCCCCTCGCTGGTAATGTTTTACAGAATCCCGGTCGTGTCGGTCCTTACCTCTCCGTGGGAATATTATATACGTCTATAACTTTATATATCCTAACCTAAGGCAAGCTAACACCTCGTATGTAGTATTTTACAACATTCATGGCGGGTCGGACCCTACTTCTCGGTGGGAACATTATATACGTCTATAACGATATATATCCTAACCTAAGGCAACCTAACATCTCATATGTAGTATTTTACAACATTCCTGGCGGGTCGGCCCCTACTTCTCGGTGGCACAATTAAATACGTCTACAGCGTAATATAACCTAACCTAACCCATCTAGTCCTTCGCCTTTAATGTTTTACAGAATCTCGTGTCGGACCGTACTTCTACGTGGGGACATTAGATACGTCTATAACGTTATATATCCTAACGTAAGGCAACCTCACACCTCGGATGTAGTATTTTACAACAATCCTGGCAGGTCGGTCCCTACTTCTCGGTGGGAACATTATATACGTCTATAACGTTATATACCCTAACCTAAGGCAACCTAACACCTCGGATGTAGTATTTTACAACATTCCTGGCGGGTTGGCCCCTACTTCTCGGTGGGAACATTATATACGTCTATAACGTTACATATCCTAACCTAAGGCAGCCTAACATCTCGGATGTAGTATTTTACAACATTCCTGGCGGGTCGGCCCCTACTTCTCGGTCGGGACGTTATATACGTCTATAACGTGATATAACCTAACCTAACCCATCTAGCCCATGGCTGGGAATGTTTTGTAGAATCCCGTTCGTGTAGCCCCGTACGTCTCGGTGGGAACGTTACATACGACTATAACGTAACATATCCTAACCTAAGGCAACATAACATCTCGGATGTAGTATATTACAACATTCGTGGCGGGTCGGCCCCTACTTCTCGGTGGGAACATTATATACGTCTATAACGCAACTTGACCTAACCTAACCCATCTAGCCCCTCGCTGATAATGTTTTGCAGAATCCCGGCCGTGTCGGACAGTACCTCTCCGTGGAAACATTATATATGTCTATAACGTTATATACCCTAACCTATGGCAACCTCACACCTCGGATGTAGTATTTTACAACATTCCTGGCGGGTCAGCCCCTACTTCTCGGTGGGAACATTATATACGTCTATAACGTAATATAACCTAACCTAACCTATCTATCCCCTCGCTGGGAATGTTTTGTAGAATCCCGTTCGTGTAGCCCCGTACGTCTCGGTGGGAACATTATATACGTCTATAACGATATATACCCTAACGTAAGGCAACCTAACATCTCGGATGTAGTATTTTACAACATTCCGGGCGGGTCGGCCCCTACTTCTCGGTGGAAACATTATATACGTCTATAACGCAATATAACCTAATCTAACCCATCTAGCCCCTCGCTGGTAATGTTTTACAGAATCCCGGTCGTGTCGGTCCTTACCTCTCCGTGGGAATATTATATACGTCTATAACTTTATATATCCTAACCTAAGGCAAGCTAACACCTCGTATGTAGTATTTTACAACATTCATGGCGGGTCGGACCCTACTTCTCGGTGGGAACATTATATACGTCTATAACGATATATATCCTAACCTAAGGCAACCTAACATCTCATATGTAGTATTTTACAACATTCCTGGCGGGTCGGCCCCTACTTCTCGGTGGCACAATTAAATAAGTCTACAGCGTAATATAACCTAACCTAACCCATCTAGTCCTTCGCCTTTAATGTTTTACAGAATCTCGTGTCGGACCGTACTTCTACGTGGGGACATTAGATACGTCTATAACGTTATATATCCTAACGTAAGGCAACCTCACACCTCGGATGTAGTATTTTACAACAATCCTGGCAGGTCGGTCCCTACTTCTCGGTGGGAACATTATATACGTCTATAACGTTATATATGCTAACCTAAGGCAGCCTAACATCTCGGATGTAGTATTTTACAAGATTCCTGGCGGGTCGGCCCCTACTTCTCGGTGGGAACATTATATACGTCTATAACGTAATATAACCTAACCTAACCCATCTAGCCCCTCGCTGATACTGTTTTGCAGAATCCCGGCCGTGTAGGACCGTACCTCTCCGTGGAAACATTACATATGTCTATAACGTTATATACCCTAACCTAAGGCAACCTAACACCTCGGATGTAGTATTTTACAACATTCCTGGCGGGTCGGCCCCTACTTCTCGGTGGGAACATTATATACGTCTATAACGTTACATATCCTAACCTAAGGCAGCCTAACATCTCGGATGTAGTATTTTACAAGATTCCTGGCGGGTCGGCCCCAACTTGTCGGTGGGAACATTATGTGCTTCTATAACATAATATAACCTAACCTAACCCATCTAGCTCTTCGCTGGTAATGTTTTAAAGAATCTCGGTAGTGTCGGCCCGTACCTCTCCGTGGGAACGTTATATACGTCTATAACGTTATATATCCTAACCTGAGGCAACTTAACATCTCGGATGTAGTATTTTACAACATTCCTGGCGGGCCGGCCCCTACTTCTCGGTGGGAACATTATATACGTCTATAACGTAATGTAACCTAACCTAACCCATCTAGCCACTCGCTTGTAATGTTTTACAGAATCCCGTTCGTGTCGGTCCGTACATCTCCGTGCGAACATTATATACGTCTATAACGTTATATATCCTAACCTAAGGCAGCCTAACATCTCGGATGTAGTATTTTACAACATTCCTGGCGGGTCGGCCCCTACTTCTCGGTCGGGACGTTATATACGTCTATAACGTGATATAACCTAACCTAACCCATCTAGCCCATGGCTGGGAATGTTTTGTAGAATCCCGTTCGTGTAGCCCCGTACGTCTCGGTGGGAACGTTACATACGACTATAACGTAACATATCCTAACCTAAGGCAACATAACATCTCGGATGTAGTATATTACAACATTCGTGGCGGGTCGGCCCCTACTTCTCGGTGGGAACATTATATACGTCTATAACGCAACATGACCTAACCTAACCCATCTAGCCCCTCGCTGATAATGTTTTGCAGAATCCCGGCCGTGTCGGACAGTACCTCTCCGTGGAAACTTTATATATGTCTATAACGTTATATACCCTAACCTAAGGCAACTTAACATCTCGGATGTAGTATTTTACAACATTCCTGGCGGGTCGGCCCCTACTTCTCGGTGGGAACATTATATACGTCTATAACGTAATGTAACCTAACCTAACCCATCTAGCCCCTCGCTTGTGATGTTTTACAGAATCCCGTTCGTGTCGGTCCGTACCTTTCCGTGCGAACATTATATACGTCAATAACGTTATATATCCTAAGCTAAGGCAGCCTAACATCTCGGATGTAGTATTTTACAACATTCCTGGCGGGTCGGCCCCTACTTCTCGGTGGGAACATTATATACGTCTATAACGTATTATAACCTATCCTAACCCATCTAGCCCCTCGCTGGGAATGTTTTGTAGAATCCCGTTCGTGTAGCCCCGTACGTCTCGGTGGGAACATTATATACGTCTATAGCGTTATATATCCTAACCTAAGGCAACCTAACATCTCGGATGTAGTATTTTACAACATTCCCGGCAGATCGGCCCCTACTTCTAGGCGGGAACATTATATACGTCTATAACGTAATATAACCTAACCTAACCCATCTAGTCCTTCGCTGGTAATGTTTTACAGAATCCCGTTCGTGTAGCCCCGTACGTCTCGGTGGGAACATTATATGCGTCTATAACGTTATATATCCTAACTTAAGGCAACCTAACACCTCGGATGTAGTATTTTACAACATTCCTGGCGGGTCGGCCCCTACTTCTCGGTGGGAACATTATATACGTGTATAACGTAATATAACCTAACCTAACCCATTTAGCCCCTCGCTGGTAATGTTTTACAGAATCCCGGTCGTGTCGGTCCGTACCTCTCCGTGGGAACATTATATACGTCTATAACGTTATATATCCTAACCTATGGCAACCTCACACCTCGGATGTAGTATTTTACAACATTCCTGGCGGGTCGGCCCCTACTTCTCGGTGGGAACATTATATACGTCTATAACGTAATATAACCTAACCTAACCTATCTATCCCCTCGCTGGGAATGTTTTGTAGAATCCCGTTCGTGTAGCCCCGTACGTCTCGGTGGGAACATTATATACGTCTATAACGATATATACCCTAACGTAAGGCAACCTATCATCTCGGATGTAGTATTTTACAACATTCCGGGCGGGTCGGCCCCTACTTCTCGGTGGAAACATTATATACGTCTATAACGTAATATAACCTAATCTAACCCATCTAGCCCCTCGCTGGTAATGTTTTACAGAATCCCGGTCGTGTCGGTCCTTACCTCTCCGTGGGAATATTATATACGTCTATAACTTTATATATCCTAACCTAAGGCAAGCTAACACCTCGTATGTAGTATTTTACAACATTCCTGGCGGGTCGGCCCCTACTTCTCGGTGGGAACATTATATACGTCTATAACGATATATATCCTAACCTAAGGCAACCTAACATCTCATATGTAGTATTTTACAACATTCCTGGCGGGTCGGCCCCTACTTCTCGGTGGCACAATTAAATACGTCTACAGCGTAATATAACCTAACCTAACCCATCTAGTCCTTCGCCTTTAATGTTTTACAGAATCTCGTGTCGGACCGTACCTCTCCGTGGGGACATTAGATACGTCTATAACGTTACATATCCTAACCTAAGGCAACCTAACACCTCGGATGTAGTATTTTACAACATTCCTGGCGGGTCGGGCCCTACTTCTAGGTGGGAACATTATATACGTGTATAACATAATATAACCTAACTTAACCCATCTAGCCCTTCGCTGGTAATGTTTTACAGTATCTCGTGTCGGACCGTACCTCTCCGTGGGGACATTAGATACGTCTATAACGTTATATATGCTAACCTAAGGCAAACTCACAATTCGGATGTAGTAGTTTACAACATTCCTGGCCGGTCGGCCACTACTTCTAGGTGGGAACATTATATACGTCTATAACATAATATAACCTAACGTAACCCATCTAGCCCTTCGCTGGTAATGTTTTACAGAATCTCGTGTCGGACCGTACCTCTCCGTGGGAACATTGTATACGCCTATATCGTTATATATCCTAACCTAAGGCGACCTCACACCTCGGATGTTGTATTTTACAACAATCCTGGCAGGTCGGTCCCTACTTCTCGGTGGGAACATTATATACGTCTATAACGTTATATATCCTAACCTAAGGCAGCCTAACATCTCGGATGTAGTATTTTACAAGATTCCGGGCGGGTCGGCCCCTACTTCTCGGTGGAAACATTATATACGTCTATAACGTAATATAACCTAATCTAACCCATCTAGCCCCTCGCTGGTAATGTTTTACAGAATCCCGGTCGTGTCGGTCCTTACCTCTCCGTGGGAATATTATATACGTCTATAACTTTATATATCCTAACCTAAGGCAAGCTAACACCTCGTATGTAGTATTTCACAACATTCCTGGCGGGTCGGCCCCTACTTCTCGGTGGCACAATTAAATACGTCTACAGCGTAATATAACCTAACCTAACCCATCTAGTCGTTCGCCTTTAATGTTTTACAGAATCTCGTGTCGGACCGTACCTCTCCGTGGGGACATTAGATACGTCTATAACGTTACATATCCTAACCTAAGGCAGCCTAACATCTCGGATGTAGTATTTTACAAGATTCCTGGCGGGTCGGCCCCTACTTGTCGGTGGGAACATTATGTGCTTCTATAACATAATATAACCTAACCTAACCCATCTAGCTCTTCGCTGGTAATGTTTTAAAGAATCCCGGTAGTGTCGGCCCGTACCTCTCCGTGGGAACGTTATATACGTCTATAACGTTATATATCCTAACCTGAGGCAACTTAACATCTCGGATGTAGTATTTTACAACATTCCTGGCGGGTCGGCCCCTACTTCTCGGTGGGAACATTATATACGTCTATAACGTAATGTAACCTAACCTAACCCATCTAGCCCCTCGCTTGTAATGTTTTACAGCATCCCGTTCGTGTCGGTCCGTACCTCTCCGTGCGAACATTATATACGTCTATAACGTTATATATCCTAACCTAAGGCAGCCTAACATCTCGGATGTAGTATTTTACAACATTCCTGGCGGGTCGGCCCCTACTTCTCGGTCGGGACGTTATATACGTCTATAACGTGATATAACCTAACCTAACCCATCTAGCCCATGGCTGGGAATGTTTTGTAGAATCCCGTTCGTGTAGCGCCGTACGTCTCGGTGGGAACATTACATACGACTATAACGTAACATATCCTAACCTAAGGCAACCTAACATCTCGGATGTAGTATATTACAACATTCGTGGCGGGTCGGCCCCTACTTCTCGGTGGGAACATTATATACGTCTATAACGCAACATGACCTAACCTAACCCATCTAGCCCCTCGCTGATAATGTTTTGCAGAATCCCGGCCGTGTCGGACAGTACCTCTCCGTGGAAACATTATATATGTCTATAACGTTATATACCCTAACCTAAGGCAACTTAACATCTCGGATGTAGTATTTTACAACATTCCCGGCAGATCGGCCCCTACTTCTAGGCGGGAACATTATATACGTCTATAACGTAATATAACCTAACCTAACCCATCTAGTCCTTCGCTGGTAATGTTTTACAGAATCCCGTTCGTGTAGCCCCGTACGTCTCGGTGGGAACATTATATGCGTCTATAACGTTATATATCCTAACTTAAGGCAACCTAGCACCTCGGATGTAGTATTTTACAACATTCCTGGCGGGTCGGCCCCTACTTCTCGGTGGGAACATTATATACGTCTATAACGTAATATAACCTAACCTAACCCATCTAGCCCCTCGCTGTTAATGTTTTACAGAATCCCGGTCGTGTCGGTCCGTACCTCTCCGTGGGAACATTATATACGTCTATAACGTTATATATCCTAACCTATGGCAACCTCACACCTCGGATGTAGTATTTTACAACATTCCTGGCGGGTCGGCCCCTACTTCTCGGTGGGAACATTATATACGTCTATAACGTAATATAACCTAACCTAACCTATCTATCCCCTCGCTGGGAATGTTTTGTAGAATCCCGTTCGTGTAGCCCCGTACGTCTCGGTGGGAACATTATATACGTCTATAACGATATATACCCTAACGTAAGGCAACCTAACATCTCGGATGTAGTATTTTACAACATTCCGGGCGGGTCGGCCCCTACTTCTCGGTGGAAACATTATATACGTCTATAACGTAATATAACCTAATCTAACCCATCTAGCCCCTCGCTGGTAATGTTTTACAGAATCCCGGTCGTGTCGGTCCTTACCTCTCCGTGGGAATATTATATACGTCTATAACTTTATATATCCTAACCTAAGGCAAGCTAACACCTCGTATGTAGTATTTTACAACATTCCTGGCGGGTCGGCCCCTACTTCTCGGTGGGAACATTATATACGTCTATAACGATATATATCCTAACCTAAGGCAACCTAACATCTCATATGTAGTATTTTACAACATTCCTGGCGGGTCGGCCCCTACTTCTCGGTGGCACAATTAAATACGTCTACAGCGTAATATAACCTAACCTAACCCATCTAGTCCTTCGCCCTTAATGTTTTACAGAATCTCGTGTCGGACCGTACCTCTCCGTGGGGACATTAGATACGTCTATAACGTTACATATCCTAACCTAAGGCAACCTAACACCTCGGATGTAGTATTTTACAACATTCCTGGCGGGTCGGCCCCTACTTCTAGGTGGGAACATTATATACGTGTATAACATAATATAACCTAACTTAACCCATCTAGCCCTTCGCTGGTAATGTTTTACAGTATCTCGTGTCGGACCGTACCTCTCCGTGGGGACATTAGATACGTCTATAACGTTATATATCCTAACCTAAGGCAACCTCACAATTCGGATGTAGTAGTTTACAACATTCCTGGCGGGTCGGCCCCTACTTCTCGGTGAGAACATTATATACGTCTATAACGTTATATATCCTAACCTAAGGCAGCCTAACATCTCGGATGTAGTATTTTACAACATTCCTGGCGGGTCGGCCCCTACTTCTCGGTCGGGACGTTATATACGTCTATAACGTAATATAACCTAACCTAATCCATCTAGCCCATCGCTGGGAATGTTTTGTAGAATCCAGTTCGTGTAACCCCGTACGTCTCGGTGGGAACATTATATACGTCTATAACGTTATATATCCTAACGCAAGGCAAGCTAACACCTCGGATGTAGTATTTTACAACATTCCTGGCGGGTCGGCCCCTACTTCTCGGTGGGAACATTATATACGTGTATAACATAATATAACCTAACGTAACCTATCTAGCCCTTCGCTGGTAATGTTTTACAGAATCTCGTGTCGGACCGTACCTCTACGTGGGAACATTATATATGTCAATAACGTTATATATTCTATCCTAAGGCAAGCTAACACCTCGGATGCAGTATTTTACAACATTCCTGGCGGGTCGGCTCCTACTTCTCGGTGGGAACATTATATACGTCTATAACGTAATATAGCCTAACCTAACCCATCTAGTCCTTCGCTGGTAATGTTTTACAGAATCCCGTTCGTGTAGCCCCGTACGTCTCGGTGGGAACATTATATGCGTCTATAACGTTATATATCCTAACTTAAGGCAACCTAACACCTCGGATGTAGTATTTTACAACATTCCTGGCGGGTCGGCCCCTACTTCTCGGTGGGAACATTATATACGTCTATAACGTAATATAACCTAACCTAACCCATCTAGCCCCTCGCTGTTAATGTTTTACAGAATCCCGGTCGTGTCGGTCCGTACCTCTCCGTGGGAACATTATATACGTCTATAACGTTATATATCCTAACCTATGGCAACCTCACACCTCGGATGTAGTATTTTACAACATTCCTGGCGGGTCGGCCCCTACTTCTCGGTGGGAACATTATATACGTCTATAACGTAATATAACCTAACCTAACCTATCTATCCCCTCGCTGGGAATGTTTTGTAGAATCCCGTTCGTGTAGCCCCGTACGTCTCGGTGGGAACATTATATACGTCTATAACGATATATACCCTAACGTAAGGCAACCTAACATCTCGGATGTAGTATTTTACAACATTCCGGGCGGGTCGGCCCCTACTTCTCGGTGGAAACATTATATACGTCTATAACGTAATATAACCTAATCTAACCCATCTAGCCCCTCGCTGGTAATGTTTTACAGAATCCCGGTCGTGTCGGTCCTTACCTCTCCGTGGGAATATTATATACGTCTATAACTTTATATATCCTAACCTAAGATAAGCTAACACCTCGTATGTAGTATTTTACAACATTCCTGGCGGGTCGGCCCCTACTTCTCGGTGGGAACATTATATACGTCTATAACGATATATATCCTAACCTAAGGCAACCTAACATCTCATATGTAGTATTTTACAACATTCCTGGCGGGTCGGACCCTACTTCTCGGTGGCACAATTAAATACGTCTACAGCGTAATATAACCTAACCTAACCCATCTAGTCCTTCGCCCTTAATGTTTTACAGAATCTCGTGTCGGACCGTACCTCTCCGTGGGGACATTAGATACGTCTATAACGTTACATATCCTAACCTAAGGCAACCTAACACCTCGGATGTAGTATTTTACAACATTCCTGGCGGGTCGGCCCCTACTTCTAGGTGGGAACATTATATACGTGTATAACATAATATAACCTAACTTAACCCATCTAGCCCTTCGCTGGTAATGTTTTACAGTATCTCGTGTCGGACCGTACCTCTCCGTGGGGACATTAGATACGTCTATAACGTTATATATCCTAACCTAAGGCAACCTCACAATTCGGATGTAGTAGTTTACAACATTCCTGGCGGGTCGGCCCCTACTTCTCGGTGAGAACATTATATACGTCTATAACGTTATATATCCTAACCTAAGGCAGCCTAACATCTCGGATGTAGTATTTTACAACATTCCTGGCGGGTCGGCCCCTACTTCTCGGTCGGGACGTTATATACGTCTATAACGTAATATAACCTAACCTAATCCATCTAGCCCATCGCTGGGAATGTTTTGTAGAATCCAGTTCGTGTAACCCCGTACGTCTCGGTGGGAACATTATATACGTCTATAACGTTATATATCCTAACGCAAGGCAAGCTAACACCTCGGATGTAGTATTTTACAACATTCCTGGCGGGTCGGCCCCTACTTCTCGGTGGGAACATTATATACGTGTATAACATAATATAACCTAACGTAACCTATCTAGCCCTTCGCTGGTAATGTTTTACAGAATCTCGTGTCGGACCGTACCTCTACGTGGGAACATTATATATGTCAATAACGTTATATATTCTATCCTAAGGCAAGCTAACACCTCGGATGCAGTATTTTACAACATTCCTGGCGGGTCGGCTCCTACTTCTCGGTGGGAACATTATATACGTCTATAACGTAATATAGCCTAACCTAACCCATCTAGTCCTTCGCTGGTAATGTTTTACACAATCTCGTTTCGGACCGTACTTCTACGTGGGGACATTAGATACGTCTATAACGTTATATATCCTAACGTAAGGCAACCTCACACCTCGGATGTAGTATTTCACAACAATCCTGGCAGGTCGGTCCCTACTTCTCGGTGGGAACATTATATACGTCTATAAAGTTATGTATCCTAACCTAAGGCAACCTAACATCTCGGATGTAGTATTTTACAACATTCCTGGCGGGTCGGCCCCTACTTGTCGGTGGGAACATTATGTGCTTCTATAACATAATATAACCTAACCTAACCCATCTAGCCCCTCGCTGGTAATGTTTTACAGAATCCCGGTCGTGTCGGTCCTTACCTCTCCGTGGGAATATTATATACGTCTATAACTTTATATATCCTAACCTAAGGCAAGCTAACACCTCGTATGTAGTATTTTACAACATTCCTGGCGGGTCGGCCCCTACTTCTCGGTGGGAACATTATATACGTCTATAACGTTATATATCCTAACCTAAGGCAGCCTAACATCTCGGATGTAGTATTTTACAAGATTCCTGGCGGGTCGGCCCCTACTTCTCGGTGGCAACATTATATAAGTCTATAGCGTAATATAACCTAACCTAACCCATCTAGCCCCTCGCTGATACTGTTTTACAGAATCCCGGCCGTGTCGGACCGTACCTCTCGGTGGGAACATTATATATGTCTATAACGTTATATATCCTAACCTAAGGCAACCTAACACCTCGGATGTAGTATTTTACAACATTCCTGGCGGGTCGGCCCCTACTTCTCGGTGGCAACATTATATACGTCTATAACGTAATATAACCTAACCTAACCTATCTATCCCATCGCTGGGAATGTTTTGTAGAATCCCGTTCTTGTAGCCCCGTACGTGTCGGTGGGAACATTATATACGTCTATAACGTTATATATCCTAACCTAAGGCAACCTAACATCTCGGATGTAGTATTTTACAACATTCCTGGCGGGTCGGCCTCTACTTCTCGGTGGGAACATTATATACGTCTATAACGTAATATAACCTAACCTAACCTATCTAGCCCCTCGCTGATACTGTTTTACAGAATCCCGGCCGTGTCGGACCGTACCTCTCGGTGGGAACATTATATATGTCTATAACGTTATATATCCTAACCTAAGGCAACCTAACACCTCGGATGTAGTATTTTACAACATACCTGGCGGGTCGGCCCCTACTTCTCGGTGGCAACATTATATACGTCTATAACCTAATATAACCTAACCTAACCTATCTATCCCATCGCTGGGAATGTTTTGTAGAATCCCGTTCTTGTAGCCCCGTACGTGTCGGTGGGAACATTATATACGTCTATAACGTTATATTTCCTAACCTAAGGCAACCTAACATCTCGGATGTAAAATTTTACAATCTTCCTGGCGGGTCGGCCCATATTTCTCGGTGGGAACATTATATACGTCTATAACGTAATATAACCTAACCTAACCCATCTAGCCCCTCGCTGGTAATGTTTTACAGAATCCCGGTCGTGTCGGTCCGTACCTCTCCGTGGGAACATTATATACGTCTATAACGTTATATATCCTAACCTATGGCAACCTCACACCTCGGATATAGTATTTTACAACATTCCTGGCGGGTCGGCCCCTACTTCTCGGTCGGGACGTTATATACGTCTATAACGTAATATAGCCTAACCTAACCCATCTAGCCCATCGCTGGGAATGTTTTCTAGAATCCCGGTCGTGGAGCCCCGTACGTCTCGGTGGGAACATTACATACGACTATAACGTAATATATCCTAACCTAAGGCAACCTAACATCTCGGATGTAGTATTTTACAACATTCCTGGCGGGTCGGCCCCTACTTCTCGGTGGGAACATTATATACGTCTATAACGTAATATAACCTAACCTAACCTATCTATCCCCTCGCTGGGAATGTTTTGTAGAATCCCGTTCGTGTAGCCCCGTACGTCTCGGTGGGAACATTATATACGTCTATAACGATATATACCCTAACGTAAGGCAACCTAACATCTCGGATGTAGTATTTTACAACATTCCGGGCGGGTCGGCCCCTACTTCTCGGTGGAAACATTATATACGTCTATAACGTAATATAACCTAATCTAACCCATCTAGCCCCTCGCTGGTAATGTTTTACAGAATCCCGGTCGTGTCGGTCCTTACCTCTCCGTGGCAATATTATATACGTCTATAACTTTATATATCCTAACCTAAGGCAAGCTAACACCTCGTATGTAGTATTTTACAACATTCCTGGCGGGTCGGCCCCTACTTCTCGGTGGGAACATTATATACGTCTATAACGATATATATCCTAACCTAAGGCAACCTAACATCTCATATGTAGTATTTTACAAGATTCCTGGCGGGTCGGCCCCTACTTCTCGGTAGCAACATTATATAAGTCTATAGCGTAATATAACCTAACCTAACCCATCTAGTCCTTCGCTTTTAATGTTTTACAGAATCTCGTGTCGGACCGTACCTCTACGTGGGGACATTAGATACGTCTGTAACGTTATATATTCTAACCTAAGGCAACCTCACACCTCGGATGTAGTATTTTACAACATTCCTGGCGGGTCGGCCTCTACTTCTCGGTGGGAACATTATATACGTCTATAACGTAATATAACCTAACCTAACCCATCTAGCCCCTCGCTGATACTGTTTTACAGAATCCCGGCCGTGTCGGACCGTACCTCTCGGTGGGAACATTATATATGTCTATAACGTTATATATCCTAACCTAAGGCAACCTAACACCTCGGATGTAGTATTTTACAACATTCCTGGCGGGTCGGCCCCTACTTCTCGGTGGCAACATTATATACGTCTATAACGTAGTATAACCTAACCTAACCTATCTATCCCATCGCTGGGAATGTTTTGTAGAATCCCGTTCTTGTAGCCCCGTACGTGTCGGTGGGAACATTATATACGTCTATAACGTTATATATCCTAACCTAAGGCAACCTAACATCTCGGATGTAGTATTTTACAACATTCCTGGCGGGTCGGCCTCTACTTCTCGGTGGGAACATTATATACGTCTATAACGTAATATAACCTAACCTAACCTATCTATCCCCTCGCTGGGAATGTTTTGTAGAATCCCGTTCGTGTAGCCCCGTACGTCTCGGTGGGAACATTATATACGTCTATAACGATATATACCCTAACGTAAGGCAACCTAACATCTCGGATGTAGTATTTTACAACATTCCGGGCGGGTCGGCCCCTACTTCTCGGTGGAAACATTATATACGTCTATAACGTAATATAACCTAATCTAACCCATCTAGCCCCTCGCTGGTAATGTTTTACAGAATCCCGGTCGTGTCGGTCCTTACCTCTCCGTGGGAATATTATATACGTCTATAACTTTATATATCCTAACCTAAGGCAAGCTAACACCTCGTATGTAGTATTTCACAACATTCCTGGCGGGTCGGCCCCTACTTCTCGGTGGGAACATTATATACGTCTATAACGATATATATCCTAACCTAAGGCAACCTAACATCTCCTATGTAGTATTTTACAACATTCCTGGCGGGTCGGCCCCTACTTCTCGGTGGCACAATTAAATACGTCTACAGCGTAATATAACCTAACCTAACCCATCTAGTCCTTCGCCTTTAATGTTTTACAGAATCTCGTGTCGGACCGTACATCTCCGTGGGGACATTAGATACGTCTATAACGTTATATATCCTAACCTAAGGCAACCTCACAATTCGGACGTAGTAGTTTACAACATTCCTGGCGGGTCGGCCCCTACTTCTAGGTGGGAACATTATATACGTGTATCAGATAATATAACCTAACTTAACCCATCTAGCCCTTCGCTGGTAATGTTTTACAGTATCTCCTGTCGGACCGTACCTCTCCGTGGGGACATTAGATACGTCTATAACGTTATATATCCTAACCTAAGGCAACCTCACAATTCGGATGTAGTAGTTTACAACATTCCTGGCGGGTCGGCCCCTACTTCTCGGTGAGAACATTATATACGTCTATAACGTTATATATCCTAACCTAAGGCAGCCTAACATCTCGGATGTAGTATTTTACAACATTCCTGGCGGGTCGGCCCCTACTTCTCGGTCGGGACGTTATATACGTCTATAACGTAATATAACCTAACCTAATCCATCTAGCCCATCGCTGGGAATGTTTTGTAGAATCCGGTTCGTGTAGCCCCGTACGTCTCGGTGGGAACATTATATACGTCTATAACGTTATATATCCTAACGCAAGGCAAGCTAACACCTCGGATGTAGTATTTTACAACATTCCTGGCGGGTCGGCCCCTACTTCTCGGTGGGAACATTATATACGTGTATAACATAATATAACCTAACGTAACCTATCTAGCCCTTCGCTGGTAATGTTTTACAGAATCTCGTGTCGGACCGTACCTCTACGTGGGAACATTATATATGTCAATAACGTTATATATTCTATCCTAAGGCAAGCTAACACCTCGGATGCAGTATTTTACAACATTCCTGGCGGGTCGGCTCCTACTTCTCGGTGGGAACATTATATACGTCTATAACGTAATATAGCCTAACCTAACCCATCTAGTCCTTCGCTGGTAATGTTTTACACAATCTCGTTTCGGACCGTACTTCTACGTGGGGACATTAGATACGTCTATAACGTTATATATCCTAACGTAAGGCAACCTCACACCTCGGATGTAGTATTTCACAACAATCCTGGCAGGTCGGTCCCTACTTCTCGGTGGGAACATTATATACGTCTATAACGTTATGTATGCTAACCTAAGGCAACCTAACATCTCGGATGTAATATTTTACAATCTTCCTGGCGGGTCGGCCCCTACTTCTCGGTCGGGACGTTATATACGTCTATAACGTAATATAGCCTAACCTAACCCATCTAGCCCATCGCTGGGAATGTTATCTAGAATCCCGGTCGTGGAGCCCCGTACGTCTCGGTGGGAACATTACATACGACTATAACGTAATATATCCTAAATTAAGGCAACCTAACATCTCGGATGTAGTATTTTACAACATTCCTGGCGGGTCGGCCCCTACTTGTCGGTGGGAACATTATGTGCTTCTATAACATAATATAACCTAACCTAACCCATCTAGCTCTTCGCTGGTAATGTTTTACAGAATCCCGTTGGTGTAGCCCCGTACGTCTCGGTGGGAACATTATATGCGTCTATAACGTTATATATCCTAACTTAAGGCAACCTAACACCTCGGATGTAGTATTTTACAACATTTCTGGCGGGTCGGCCCCTACTTCTCGGTGGGAACATTATATACGTCTATAACGTAATATAACCTAACCTAACCCATCTAGCCCCTCGCTGGTAATGTTTTACAGAATCCCGGTCGTGTCGGTCCGTACCTCTCCGTGGGAACATTATATACGTCTATAACGTTATATATCCTAACCTATGGCAACCTCACACCTCGGATGTAGTATTTTACAACATTCCTGGCGGGTCGGCCCCTACTTCTCGGTGGCAACATTATATAAGTCTATAGCGTAATATAACCTAACCTAACCCATCTAGTCCTTCGCATTTAATGTTTTACAGAATCTCGTGTCGGACCGTACATCTACGTGGGGACATTAGATACGTCTATAACGTTATATATCCTAACCTAAGGCAACCTCACACCTCGGATGTAGTATTTTACAACATTCCTGGCAGGTCGGCCACTACTTCTAGGTGGGAACATTATATACGTCTATAACATAATATAACCTAACGTGATCCATCTAGCCCGTCGCCGGTAATGTTTTACAGAATCTCGTGTCGGACCGTACCTCTCCGTGGGAACATTGTATACGCCTATATCGTTATATATCCTCACCTAAGGCAACCTAACACCTCGGATGTAGTATCTTACAACATTCCTGGCAGGTCGGCCCCTACTTCTAGGTGGGAACATTATATACGTGTATAACATAATATAACCTAACGTAACCTATCTAGCCCTTCGCTGGTAATGTTTTACAGAATCTCGTGTCGGACCGTACCTCTACGTGGGAACATGATATATGTCAATAACGTTATATATTCTAACCTAAGGCAAGCTAACACCTCGGATGTAGTATTTTACAACATTGCTGGCGGGTCGGCCCCTACTTCTCGGTGGGAACATTATATACGTCTATAACGTAATATAACCTAACCTAACCCATCTAGCCCCTCGCTGGGATTGTTTTGTAGAATCCCGTTCGTGTAGCCCCGTACGTCTCGGTGGGAACATTATATACGTCTATAACGTTATATATCCTAACCTAAGGCAACCTAACATCTCGGATGTACTATTTTACAACGTTCCTGGCGGGTCGGCCCCTACTTCTCGGTCGGGACGTTATATACGTCTATAACGTAATATAACCTAACCTATCCTATCTATCTCCAAGCTGGGAATGTTTTGTAGAATCCCGTTCGTGAAGCCCGTACGTCTCGGTGGGAACATTATATACGTCTATAACGTAATATATCCTAACTCAAGGCAACCTAACATCTCGAATGCAGTATTTTACAACATTCCTGGCGGGTCGGCCTCTACTTCTCGGTGGGAACATTATATACGTCTATAACGTAATATAACCTAACCTAACCCATCTAGCCCCACGCTGGGAATGTTTTGTAGAATCCCGTTCGTGTAGCCCCGTACGTCTCGGTGGGAACATTGTATACGTCTATAACGTTATATATCCTAACCTAAGGCAACCTAACATCTCGGATGTACTATTTTACAACATTCCTGGCGGGTCGGCCCCTACTTCTCGGTCGGGACGCTATATACGTCTATAACGTAATATAACCTAACCTAACCTATCTATCTCCAAGCTGGGAATGTTTTGTAGAATCCCGTTCGTGTAGCCCCGTACGTCTCGGTGGGAACATTATATACGTCTATAATGTTATATATCCTAACCCAAGGCAACCTAACATCTCGAATGTAGTATTTTACAACATTCCTGGCGGGTCGGCCTCTACTTCTCGGTGGGAACATTATATACGTCTATAACGTAATATAACCTAACCTAACCAATCTATCCCCTCGCTGGGAATGTTTTGTAGAATCCCGTTCTTGTAGACCCGTACGTGTCGGTGGGAACATTATATACGTCTATAACGTTATATTTCCTAACCTAAGGCAACCTAACATCTCGGATGTAATATTTTACAATCTTCCTGGCGGGTCGGCCCATATTTCTCGGTGGCAACATTATATACGTCTATAACGTAATATAACCTAACCTAACCCATCTAGCCCCTCGCTGGTAATGTTTTACAGAATCCCGGTCGTGTCGGTCCGTACCTCTCCGTGGGAACATTATATACGTCTATAACGTTATATATCCTAACCTATGGCAACCTCACACCTCGGATGTAGTATTTTACAACATTCCTGGCGGGTCTGCCCCTACTTCTCGGTCGGGACGTTATATACGTCTATAACGTAATATAGCCTAACCTAACCCATCTAGCCCATCGCTGGGAATGTTTTCTAGAATCCCGGTCGTGGAGCCCCGTACGTCTCGGTGGGAACATTATATACGTCTATAACGTTATATATCCTAACCTATGGCAACCTCACACCTCGGATGTAGTATTTTACAACATTCCTGGCGGGTCGGCCCCTACTTCTCGGTCGGGACGTTATATACGTCTATAACGTAATATAGCCTAACCTAACCCATCTAGCCCATCGCTGGGAATGTTTTCTAGAATCCCGGTCGTGGAGCCCCGTACGTCTCGGTGGGATCATTATATACGACTATAACGTTATATATACTAACCTAAGGCAACCTCACACCTCGGATGTAGTATTTTACAACATTCCTGGCGGGTCGGCCTCTACTTCTCGGTGGGAACATTATATACGTCTATAACGTAATATAACCTAACCTAACCTATCTAGCCCCTCGCTGATAATGTTTTACAGAATCCCGGCCGTGTCGGAACATACCTCTCCGTGGGAACATTATATATGTCTATAACGTTATATATCCTAACCTAAGGCAACCTAACACCTCGGATGTAGTATTTTACAACATTCATGGCGGGTCGGCCCCTACTTCTCGGTGGGAACATTATATACGTCTATAACGTAATATAACCTAACCTAAACCATCTAGTCCTTCGCTGGTAATGTTTTAGAGAATCTCCTGTCGGACCGTACTTCTACGTGGGGACATTAGATACGTCTATAACGTTATATATCCTAACCTAAGGCAACCTCACACCTCGGATGTAGTATTTTACAACATTCCTGGCGGGTCGGCCTCTACTTCTCGGTGGGAACATTATATACGTCTATAACGTAATATAACCTAACCTAACCCATCTAGCCCCTCGCTGGGATTGTTTCGTAGAATCCCGTTCGTGTAGCCCCGTACGTCTCGGTGGGAACATTATATACGTCTATAACGTTATATATCCTAACCTAAGGCAACCTAACATCTCGGATGTACTATTTTACAACATTCCTGGCGGGTCGGCCCCTACTTCTCGGTCGGGACGTTATATACGTCTATAACGTAATATAACCTAACCTAACCTATCTATCTCCAAGCTGGGAATGTTTTGTAGAATCCCGTTCGTGTAGCCCGTACGTCTCGGTGGGAACATTATATACGTCTATAACGTTATATATCCTAACTCAAGGCAACCTAACATCTCGAATGCAGTATTTTACAACATTCCTGGCGGGTCGGCCTCTACTTCTCGGTGGGAACATTATATACGTCTATAACGTAATATAACCTAACCTAACCCATCTAGCCCCACGCTGGGAATGTTTTGTAGAATCCCGTTCGTGTAGCCCCGTACGTCTCGGTGGGAACATTATATACGTCTATAACGTTATATATCCTAACCTAAGGCAACCTAACATCTCGGATGTACTATTTTACAACATTCCTGGCGGGTCGGCCCCTACTTCTCGGTCGGGACGCTATATACGTCTATAACGTAATATAACCTAACCTAACCTATCTATCTCCAAGCTGGGAATGTTTTGTAGAATCCCGTTCGTGTAGCCCCGTACGTCTCGGTGGGAACATTATATACGTCTATAATGTTATATATCCTAACCCAAGGCAACCTAACATCTCGAATGTAGTATTTTACAACATTCCTGGCGGGTCGGCCTCTACTTCTCGGTGGGAACATTATATACGTCTATAACGTAATATAACCTAACCTAACCTATCTATCCCCTCGCTGGGAATGTTTTGTAGAATCCCGTTCGTGTAGCCCCGTACGTCTCGGTGGGAACATTATATACGTCTATAACGATATATACCCTAACGTAAGGCAACCTAACATCTCGTATGTAGTATTTTACAACATTCCGGGCGGGTCGGCCCCTACTTCTCGAGGGAAACATTATATACGTCTATAACGTAATATAACCTAATCTAACCCATCTAGCCCCTCGCTGGTAATGTTTTACAGAATCCCGGTCGTGTCGGCCCTTACCTCTCCGTGGGAATATTATATACGTCTATAACGATATATACCCTAACGTAAGGCAACCTAACATCTCGGAAGTAGTATTTTACAACATTCCGGGCGGGTCGGCCCCTACTTCTCGGTGGAAACATTATATACGTCTATAACGTAATATAACCTAATCTAACCCATCTAGCCCCTCGCTGGTAATGTTTTACAGAATCCCGGTCGTGTCGGTCCTTACCTCTCCGTGAGAATATTATATACGTCTATAACTTTATATATCCTAACCTAAGGCAAGCTAACACCTCGGATGTAGTATTTTACAACATTCCTGGCGGGTCGGCCCCTACTTCTCGGTGGGAACATTATATACGTCTATAACGATATATATCCTAACCTAAGGCAACCTAACATTTCGTATGTAGTATTTTACAACATTCCTGGCGGGTCGGCCCCTACTTCTCGGTCGGGACGTTATATACGTCTATAACGTAATATAACCTAACCTAATCCATCTAGCCCATCGCTGGGAATGTTTTGTAGAATCCAGTTCGTGTAGCCCCGTACGTCTCGGTGGGAACATTATATACGTCTATAACGTTATATATCCTAACGCAAGGCAAGCTAACACCTCGGATGTAGTATTTTACAACATTCCTGGCGGGTCGGCACCTTCTTCTCGGTGGGAACATTATATACGTCTATAACGTAAGATAACCTAACCTAACCCATCTAGTCCTTCGCTGGTAATGTTTTACAGAATCTCGTGTCGGACCGTACATCTACGTGGGGACATTAGATAAGTCTATAACGTTATATATCCTAACCTAAGGCAACCTCACACCTCGGATGTAGTAGTTTACAACATTCCTGGCGGGTCGGCCCCTACTTCTCGGTGAGAACATTATATACGTCTATAACGTTATATATCCTAACCTAAGGCAGCCTAACATCTCGGATGTAGTATTTTACAATATTCCTGGCGGGTCGGCCCCTACTTCTCGGTCGGGACGTTATATACGTCTATAACGTAATATAACCTAACCTAATCCATCTAGCCCATCGCTGGGAATGTTTTGTAGAATCCAGTGCGTGTAGCCCCGTACGTCTCGGTGGAAACATTATATACGTCTATAACGTTATATATCCTAACGCAAGGCAAGCTAAAACCTCGGATGTAGTATTTTACAACATTCCTGGCGGGTCGGCCCCTACTTCTCGGTGGGAACATTATATACGTCTATAACGTAATATAACCTAACCTAACCCATCTATTCCTTCGCTGGTAATGTTTTACAGAATCTCGTGTCGGACCGTACATCTACGTGGGGACATTAGATACGTCTATAACGTTATATATCCTAACGCAAGGCAAGCTAACACCTCGGATGTAGTATTTTACAACATTCCTGGCGGGTCGGCACCTTCTTCTCGGTGGGAACATTATATACGTCTATAACGTAAGATAACCTAACCTAACCCATCTAGTCCTTCGCTGGTAATGTTTTACAGAATCTCGTGTCGGACCGTACATCTACGTGGGGACATTAGATAAGTCTATAACGTTATATATCCTAACCTAAGGCAACCTCACACCTCGGATGTAGTAGTTTACAACATTCCTGACGGGTCGGCCCCTACTTCTCGGTGAGAACATTATATACGTCTATAACGTTATATATCCTAACCTAAGGCAGCCTAACATCTCGGATGTAGTATTTTACAACATTCCTGGCGGGTCGGCCCCTACTTCTCGGTCGGGACGTTATATACGTCTATAACGTAATATAACCTAACCTAATCCATCTAGCCCATCGCTGGGAATGTTTTGTAGAATCCAGTTCGTGTAGCCCCGTACGTCTCGGTGGAAACATTATATACGTCTATAACGTTATATATCCTAACGCAAGGCAAGCTAAAACCTCGGATGTAGTATTTTACAACATTCCTGGCGGGTCGGCCCCTACTTCTCGGTGGGAACATTATATACGTCTATAACGTAATATAACCTAACCTAACCCATCTATTCCTTCGCTGGTAATGTTTTACAGAATCTCGTGTCGGACCGTACATCTACGTGGGGACATTAGATACGTCTATAACGTTATATATCCTAACCTAAGGCAACCTCACACCTCGGATGTAGTATTTTACAACATTCCTGGCAGGTCGGCCACTACTTCTAGGTGGGAACATTATATACGTCTATAACGTTATATATCCTAACCTAAGGCAGCCTAACATCTCGGATGTAGTATTTTACAAGATTCCTGGCGGGTCGGCCCCTACTTCTCGGTGGCAACATTATATAAGTCTATAGCGTAATATAACCTAACCTAACCCATCTAGTCCTTCGCTTTTAATGTTTTACAGAATCTCGTGTCGGACCGTACCTCTACGTGGGGACATTAGATACGTCTGTAACGTTATATATCCTAACCTAAGGCAACCTCACACCTCGGATGTAGTATTTTACAACATTCCTGGCGGGTCGGCCTCTACTTCTCGGTTGGAACATTATATACGTCTATAACGTAATATAACCTAACCTAAGCCCATCTAGCCCCTCGCTGGGAATGTTTTGTAGAATCCCGTTCGTGTAGCCCCGTACGTCTCGGTGGGATCATTATATACGACTATAACGTTATATATACTAACCTAAGGCAACCTCACACCTCGGATGTAGTATTTTACAACATTCCTGGCGGGTCGGCCTCTACTTCTCGGTGGGAACATTATATACGTCTATAACGTAATATAACCTAACCTAACCCATCTAGCCCCTCGCTGATACTGCTTTACAGAATCCCGGCCATGTCGGACCGTACCTCTCCGTGGGAACATTATATATGTCTATAACGTTATATATCCTAACCTAAGGCAACCTAACACCTCGGATGTAGTATTTTACAACATTCCTGGGGGGTCGGCCCCTACTTCTCGGTCGGGAGGTTATATACGTCTATAACGTAATATAACCTAACCTAACCTATCTAGCCCCTCGCTGATAATGTTTTACAGAATCCCGGCCGTGTCGGAACATACCTCTTCGTGGGAACATTATATATGTCTATAACGTTATATATCCTAACCTAAGGCAACCTAACACCTCGGATGTAGTATTTTACAACATTCCTGGCGGGTCGGCCCCTACTTCTCGGTGGGAACATTATATACGTCTATAACGTAATATAACCTAACCTAAACCATCTAGTCCTTCGCTGGTAATGTTTTAGAGAATCTCCTGTCGGACCGTACCTCTACGTGGGGACATTAGATACGTCTATAACGTTATATATCCTAACCTAAGGCAACCTCACACCTCGGATGTAGTATTTTACAACATTCCTGGCGGGTCGGCCTCTACATCTCGGTGGGAACATTATATACGTCTATAACGTAATATAACCTAACCTAACCCATCTAGCCCCTCGCTGGGATTGTTTTGTAGAATCCCGTTCGTGTAGCCCCGTACGTCTCGGTGGGAACATTATATACGTCTATAACGTTATATATCCTAACCTAAGGCAACCTAACATCTCGGATGTACTATTTTACAACATTCCTGGCGGTTCGGCCCCTACTTCTCGGTCGGGACGCTATATACGTCTATAACGTAATATAACCTAACCTAACCTATCTATCTCCAAGCTGGGAATGTTTTGTAGAATCCCGTTCGTGTAGCCCCGTACGTCTCGGTGGGAACATTATATACGTCTATAATGTTATATATCCTAACCCAAGGCAACCTAACATCTCGAATGTAGTATTTTACAACATTCCTGGCGGGTCGGCCTCTACTTCTCGGTGGGAACATTATATACGTCTATAACGTAATATAACCTAACGTAACCCATCTAGCCCTTCGCTGGTAATGTTTTACAGAATCCCGGTAGTGGCGGCCCGTAGCTCTCCGTGGGAACGTTATATACGTCTATAACGTTATATATCCTAACCTAAGGCAACTTAACATCTCGGATGTAGTATTTTACAACATTCCTGGCGGGTCGGCCCCTACTTCTCGGTCGGGACGTTATATACGTCTATAACGTAATATAACCTAACCTAACCCATCTAGCCCCTCGCTGGGAATGTTTTGTAGAATCCCGTTCGTGTAGCCCTGTACGTCTCGGTGGGAACATTATATACGTCTATAACGTAATATAAGCTAACCTAACCCATCTAGCCCCCCGTTGATAATGTTTTACAGAATTCCGGCCGTGTCGGACTGTACCTCTCGGTGGGAACATTATATATGTCTATAACGTCATATATCCTAACCTAAGGCGACCTAACACCTCGGATGTAGTATTTTACAACATTCCTGGCGGGTCGGCCCCTACTTCTCGGTGGGAACATTATATACGTCTATAACGTAATATAACCTAACCTAAACCATCTAGTCCTTCGCTGGTAATGTTTTAGAGAATCTCCTGTCGGACCGTACCTCTACGTGGGGACATTAGATACGTCTATAACGTTATATATCCTAACCTAAGGCAACCTCACACCTCGGATGTAGTATTTTACAACATTCCTGGCGGGTCGGCCTCTACATCTCGGTGGGAACATTATATACGTCTATAACGTAATATAACCTAACCTAACCCATCTAGCCCCTCGCTGGGATTGTTTTGTAGAATCCCGTTCGTGTAGCCCCGTACGTCTCGGTGGGAACATTATATACGTCTATAACGTTATATATCCTAACCTAAGGCAACCTAACATCTCGGATGTACTATTTTACAACATTCCTGGCGGTTCGGCCCCTACTTCTCGGTCGGGACGCTATATACGTCTATAACGTAATATAACCTAACCTAACCTATCTATCTCCAAGCTGGGAATGTTTTGTAGAATCCCGTTCGTGTAGCCCCGTACGTCTCGGTGGGAACATTATATACGTCTATAATGTTATATATCCTAACCCAAGGCAACCTAACATCTCGAATGTAGTATTTTACAACATTCCTGGCGGGTCGGCCTCTACTTCTCGGTGGGAACATTATATACGTCTATAACGTAATATAACCTAACGTAACCCATCTAGCCCTTCGCTGGTAATGTTTTACAGAATCCCGGTAGTGGCGGCCCGTAGCTCTCCGTGGGAACGTTATATACGTCTATAACGTTATATATCCTAACCTAAGGCAACTTAACATCTCGGATGTAGTATTTTACAACATTCCTGGCGGGTCGGCCCCTACTTCTCGGTCGGGACGTTATATACGTCTATAACGTAATATAACCTAACCTAACCCATCTAGCCCCTCGCTGGGAATGTTTTGTAGAATCCCGTTCGTGTAGCCCTGTACGTCTCGGTGGGAACATTATATACGTCTATAACGTAATATAAGCTAACCTAACCCATCTAGCCCCCCGTTGATAATGTTTTACAGAATTCCGGCCGTGTCGGACTGTACCTCTCGGTGGGAACATTATATATGTCTATAACGTCATATATCCTAACCTAAGGCGACCTAACACCTCGGATGTAGTATTTTACAACATTCCTGGCGGGTCGGCACCTACTTCTCGATGGGAACATTATATAAGTCTATAACGTAATATAACCTAACCTAACCCATCTAGCCCCTCGCTGATACTGTTTACAGAATCCCGGCCATGTCGGAACGTACCTCTCCGTGGGAACATTATATATGTCTATAACGTTATATATCCTAACCTAAGGCAACCTAACATCTCGGATGTAGTATTTTACAACATTCCTGGCGGGTCGGCCCCTACTTCTCGGTCGGGACGTTATATACGTCTATAACGTAATATAACCTAACCTAACCTATCTATCTCCAAGCTGGTAATGTTTTGTAGAATCCCGTTCGTGTAGCCCCGTACGTCTCGGTGGGAACATTATATACGTCTATAACGTTATATATCCTAACCTAAGGCAACCTAACATCTCGGATGTAATATTTTACAACATTCCTGGCGAGTCGGCCCCTACTTCTGGGTCGGGACGCTATATACGTCTATAACGTAATATAACCAAACCTAACCTATCTATCTCCAAGCTGGTAATGTTTTGTAGAATCCCGTTCGTGTAGCACCGTACGTCTCGGTGGGAACATTATATACGTCTATAACGTTATATATCCTAACCCAAGGCAACCTAACATCTCGAATGTAGTATTTTACAACATTCCTGGCGGGTCTGCCTCTACTTCTCGGTGGGAACATTATATACGTCTATAACGTAATATAACCTAACGTAACCCATCTAGCCCTTCGCTGGTAATGTTTTACAGAATGCCGGTAGTGTCGGCCCGTAGCTCTCCGTGGGAACGTTATATACGTCTATAACGTTATATATCCTATCCTAAGGCAACTTAACATCTCGGATGTAGTATTTTACAACATTCCTGGCGGGTCGGCCCCTACTTCTCGGTGGGAACATTATATTCGTCTATAACGTTATATATCCTAACCCAAGGCAAACTAACATCTCGAATGTAGTAATTTACAACATTCCTGGCGGGTCGGCCTCTACTTCTCGGTGGGAACACTATATACGTCTATAACGTAATATAACCTAACGTAACCCATCTAGCCCTTCGCTGGTAATGTTTTACAGAATGCCGGTAGTGTCGGCCCGTAGCTCTCCGTGGGAACGTTATATACGTCTATAACGTTATATATCCTAACCTAAGGCAACTTAACATCTCGGATGTAGTATTTTACAACATTCCTGGCGGGTCGGCCCCTACTTCTCGGTGGGAACATTATATACGTCTATAACGTAATATAACCTAACCTAACCCATCTAGCCCTTCGCTGGTAATGTTTTACAGAATCTCATTCGTGTCGGACCGTACCTTTCCGTGGGGACATTAGATATGTCTATAACGTTAGATATCCCAACCTAAGGCAACCTCACACCTCGGATGTAGTATTTTACAACATTCCTGGCAGGTCGGTCCCTACTTCTCGGTGGGAACATTATATACGTCTATAACGTAATATAACCTAACCTAACCCATCTAGCCCCTCGCTGATAATGTTTTACAGAATCCCAGCAGTGTCGGACCGTACCTCTCCGTGGGAACATTATATGTGTCTATAACGTTATATATCCTAAACTAATGCAACCTAACACCTCGGATGTAGTATTTTACAACATTCCTGGCGGGTCGGCCCCTAGTTCTCGGCCGGGACGTTATATACGTCTATAACGTGATATAACCTAACCTAACCTATCTATCTCCTCGCTGGGAATGTTTTGTAGAATCCCGTTCGTGTAGCCCCGTACGTCTCGGTGGGAACATTATATACGTCTATAACGTTATATATCATAACCCAAGGCAACCTAACATCTCGAATGTAGTATTTTACAACATTCCTGGCGGGTCGGCCTCTACTTCTCGGTGGGACCATTATATACGTCTATAACGTATTATAACCTAACCTAACACATCTAGCCCTTTGCTGGTAATGTTTTACAGAATCCCGTTCGTGTAGACCCGTACGTCTCGGAGGGAACATTATATACGTCTATAACGTTATATATCCTAACCTAAGGCAACCTAACATCTCGGATGTAGTATTTTACAACATTCCTGGCGGGTCGGCCCCTACTTCTCGGTGGGAACATTATATACGTCTATAACGTTATATATCATAACCCAAGGCAACCTCACACCTCGGATGTAGTATTTTACAACATTCCTGGCGGGTCGGCCTCTACTTCTCGGTGGGAACATTATATACGTCTATAACGTAATATAACCTAACCTAACCCATCTAGCCCCTCGCTGATAATGTTTTACAGAATCCCAGCAGTGTCGGACCGTACCTCTCCGTGGGAACATTATATGTGTCTATAACGTTATATATCCTAAACTAATGCAACCTAACACCTCGGATGTAGTATTTTACAACATTCCTGGCGGGTCGGCCCCTACTTCTCGGTGGGAACATTATATACGTCTATAACGTATTATAACCTAACCTAACACATCTAGCCCTTCGCTGGTAATGTTTTACAGAATCCCGTTCGTGTAGACCCTTACGTCTCGGAGGGAACATTATATACGTCTATAACGTTATATATCCTAACGTAAGGCTTCCTAACATCTCGGATGTAGTATTTTACAACATTCCTGGCGGGTCGGCCCATACTTCTCGGTGGGAACATTATATACGTCTATAACGTAATATAGCCTAACCTAACCCATCTAGACCCCCGCTGATAATGTTTTACAGAATCCCGTCCGTGTCGGACCGCACGTCTCGGTGGGAACATTATATATGTCTATAACGTTATATATCATAACCCAAGGCAACCTAACATCTGGAATGTAGTATTTTACAACATTCCTGGCGGGTCGGCCTCTACTTCTCGGTGGGACCATTATATACGTCTATAACGTAATATAACCTAACCTAACCCATCTAGCCCCTCGCTGATAATGTTTTACAGAATCCCGGCCGTGTCGGACCGTACCTCTCGGTGGGAACATTATATATGTCTATAACGTCATATATCCTAACCTATGGCGACCTAACACCTCGGATGTAGTATTTTACAACATTCCTGGCGGGTCGGCCCCTACTTCTCGGTGGGAACATTATATACGTCTATAACGTATTATAACCTAACCTAACACATCTAGCCCTTCGCTGGTAATGTTTTACAGAATCCCGTTCGTGTAGACCCGTACGTCTCGGAGGGAACATTATATACGTCTATAACGTTATATATCCTAACATAAGGCTTCCTATCATCTCGGATGTAGTATTTTACAACATTCCTGGCGGGTCGGCCCATACTTCTCGGTGGGAACATTATATACGTCTATAACGTAATATAGCCTAACCTAACCCATCTAGACCCCCGCTGATAATGTTTTACAGAATCCCGTCCGTGTCGGACCGCACGTCTCGGTGGGAACATTATATATGTCTATAACGTTATATATCATAACCCAAGGCAACCTAACATCTCGAATGTAGTATTTTACAACATTCCTGGCGGGTCGGCCTCTACTTCTCGGTGGGACCATTATATACGTCTATAACGTAATATAACCTAACCTAACCCATCTAACCCCTCGCTGATAATGTTTTACAGAATCCCAGCAGTGTCGGACCGTACCTCTCCGTGGGAACATTATATATGTCTATAACGTTATATATCCTAAACTAATGCAACCTAACACCTCGGATGTAGTATTTTACAACATTCCTGGCGGGTCGGCCCCTACTTCTCGGTCGGGACGTTATATACGTCTATAACGTGATATAACCTAACCTAACCTATCTATCTCCTCGCTGGGAATGTTTTGTAGAATCCCGTTCGTGTAGCCCCGTACGTCTCGGTGGGAACATTATATACGTCTATAACGTTATATATCATAACCCAAGGCAACCTAACATCTCGAATGTAGTATTTTACAACATTCCTGGCGGGTAGGCCTCTACTTCTCGGTGGGACCATTATATACGTCTATAACGTATTATAACCTAACCTAACACATCTAGCCCTTCGCTGGTAATGTTTTACAGAATCCCGTTCGTGTAGACCCGTACGTCTCGGAGGGAACATTATATACGTCTATAACGTTATATATCCTAACCTAAGGCAACCTAACATCTCGGATGTAGTATTTTACAACATTCCTGGCGGGTCGGCCCCTACTTCTCGGTGGGAACATTATATACGTCTATAACGTTATATATCATAACCCAAGGCAACCTAACATCTCGAATGTAGTATTTTACAACATTCCTGGCGGGTCGGCCTCTACTTCTCGGTGGGACCATTATATACGTCTATAACGTAATATAAACTAACCTAACCCATCTAGCCCCTCGCTGATAATGTTTTACAGAATCCCGGCCGTGTCGGACCGTACCTCTCGGTGGGAACATTATATATGTCTATAACGTCATATATCCTAACCTATGGCGACCTAAGACCTCGGATGTAGTATTTTACAACATTCCTGGCGGGTCGGCCCCTACTTCTCGGTGGGAACATTATATACGTCTATAACGTATTATAACCTAACCTAACACATCTAGCCCTTTGCTGGTAATGTTTTACAGAATCCCGTTCGTGTAGACCCGTACGTCTCGGAGGGAACATTATATACGTCTATAACGTTATATATCCTAACGTAAGGCAACCTAACATCTCGGATGTAGTATTTTACAACATTCCTGGCGGGTCGGCCCATACTTCTCGGTGGGAACATTATATACGTCTATAACGTAATATAGCCTAACCTAACCCATCTAGACCCCCGCTGATAATGTTTTACAGAATCCCGTCCGTGTCGGACTGCACGTCTCGGTGGGAACATTATATATGTCTATAACGTTATATATCATAACCCAAGGCAACCTAACATCTCGAATGTAGTATTTTACAACATTCCTGGCGGGTCGGCCTCTACTTCTCGGTGGGACCATTATATACGTCTATAACGTAATATAACCTAACCTAACCCATCTAGCCCCTCGCTGATAATGTTTTACAGAATCCCGGCCGTGTCGGACCGTACCTCTCCGTGGGAACATTATATATGTCTATAACGTTATATATCCTAACCTAAGGCAACCTAACACCTCGGATGTAGTATTTTACAACATTCCTGGCGGGTTGGCCCCTACTTCGCGGTGGGAACATTATATACGTCTATAACGTAATATAACCTAACCTAACCCATCTAGCCCCTCGCTGGGAATGTTTTGCAGAATCCCGTTCGTGTAGCCCCGTACGTCTCGTTGGGAACATTATATACGTCTATAACGTTATATAGCCTAACCTAAGGCAACCTAACATCTCGGATGTAATATTTTACAACATTCCTGGCGGGTCGGCCCCTACTTCTCGGTCGGGACGTTATATACGTCTATAACGTAATATAACCTAACCTACCCTACCTATCTCCAAGCTGGGAATGTTTTGTAGAATCTCGTTCGTGTAGCCCCGTAGGTCTCGGTGGGAACATTATATACGTCTATAACGTTATATATCCTAACCTAAGGCAACCTAACAGCTCGGATGTACTATTTTACAACATTCCTGGCGGGTCGGCCCCTACTTCTCGGTCGGGACGTTATATACGTCTATAACGTAATATAACCTAACCTAACCTATCTATCTCCAAGCTGGGAATGTTTTGTAGAATCCCGTTCGTGTAGCCCCGTACGTCTCGGTGGGAACATTATATACGTCTATAACGTTATATATCATAACCTAAGGCAACCTAACAGCTCGGATGTACTATTTTACAACATTCCTGGCGGGTCGGCCCCTACTTCTCGGGGGGAACATTATATACGTCTATAACGTAATATAACCTAACCTAACCCATCTAGCCCCTCGCTGGGAATGTTTTGTAGAATCCCGTTCGTGTAGCCCCGTACCTCTCGGTGGGAACATTATATACGTCTATAACGTTATATATCCTAACCTAAGGCAACCTAACATCTCGGATGTAATATTTTACAACATTCCTGGCGGGTCGGCCCCTACTTCTGGGTCGGGACGCTATATACGTATATAACGTGATATAACCTAACCTCACCTATCTATCTCCAAGCTGGGAATGTTTTGTAGAATCCCGTTCGTGTAGCCCCGTACGCCTCGGTGGGAAAATTATATACGTCTATAACGTTATATATCATAACCCAAGGCAACCTAACATCTCGAATGTAGTGTTTTACAACATTCCTGGCGGGTCGGCCCCTACTTCTCTGTCGGGACGTTATATACGTCTATAACGTAATATAACCTAACCTAACCCACCTATCTCCAAGCTGGGAATGTTTTGTAGAATCCCGTTCGTGTAGCCCCGTACGTCTCCGTGGGAACATTACATATGTCTATAACGTTATATATCCTAACCATAGGCAACCTAACACCTCGGATGTAGTATTTTACAACATTCCTGGCGGGTCGGCCCCTACTTCTCTGTCGGGACGTTATATACGTCTATAACGTAATATAACCTAACCTAACCCACCTATCTCCAAGCTGGGTATGTTTTGTAGAATCCCGTTCGTGTAGCCCCGTACGTCTCCGTGGGAACATTACATATGTCTATAACGTTATATATCCTAACCATAGGCAACCTAACACCTCGGATGTAGTATTTTACAACATTCCTGGCGGGTCGGCCCCTACTTCTCGGTGGGAACATTATATACGTCTATAACGTAATATAACCTAACCTAACCCACCTAGCCCCTCGCTGGGAATGTTTTGTAGAATCCCGTTCGTGTAGCCCCGTACGTCTCGGTGGGAACATTATATACGTCTATACCGTTATATAACCTAACCTAAGGCAACCTCACCCATCGGATGTAGTATTTTTCAACATTCCTGGCGGGTCGGCCTCTACTTCTCGGTGGGAACATTATATACGTCTATAACGTAATATAACCTAACCTAACCCATCTAGCCCCTCGCTGATAATGTTTTACAGAATCCCGGCCGTGTCGGACCGTACCTCTCTGTGGGAACATTATATATGTCTATAACGTTATATATCCTAACCTAAGGCAACCTAACACCTCGGATGTAGTATTTTACAACATTCCTGGCGGGTCGGCCCTTACTTCGCGGTGGGAACATTATATACGTCTATAACGTAATATAACCTAACCTAACCCATCTAGCCCCACGCTGATAATGTTTTACAGAATCCTGGCCGTGTCGGACCGTACCTCTCCGTGGGAACATTATATATGTCTATAACGTTATATATCCTAACCTAAGGCAACCTAACACCTCGGATGTAGTATTTTACAGCATTCCTGGCGGGTCGGCCCCTACTTCTCGGGGGGAACATTATATACGTCTATAACGTAATATAACCTAACCTAACCCATCTAGCCCCTCGCTGGGAATGTTTTGTAGAATCCCGTTCGTGTAGCCCCGTACGTCTCGTTGGGAACATTATATACGTCTATAGCGTTATATAGCCTAACCTAAGGCAACCTAACATCTCGGATGTAATATTTTACAACATTCCTGGCGTGTCGGCCCCTACTTCTCGGTCGGGACGTTATATACGTCTATAACGTAATATAACCTAACCTAACCTACCTATCTCCAAGTTGGGAATGTTTTGTAGAATCTCGTTCGTGTAGCCGCGTACGTCTCGGTGGGAACATTATATACGTCTATAACGTTATATATCCTAACCTAAGGCAACCTAACATCTCGGATGTACTATTTTACAACATTCCTGGCGGGTCGGCCCCTACTTCTCGGTCGGGACGTTATATACGTCTATAACGTAATATAACCTAACCTAACCTATCTATCTCCAAGCTGGGAATGTTTTGTAGAATCCCGTTCGTGTAGCCCCGTACGTCTCGGTGGGAACATTATATACGTCTATGACGTTATATATCATAACCTAAGGCAACCTAACAGCTCGGATGTACTATTTTACAACATTCCTGGCGGGTCGGCCCCTACTTCTCGGTCGGGACGTTATATACGTCTATAACGTAATATAACCTAACCTAACCTACCTATCTCCAAGCTGGGAATGTTTTGTAGAATCCCGTTCGTGTAGCCCCGTACGTCTCCGTGGGAACATTACATATGTCTATAACGTTATATATCCTAACTTTAGGCAACCTAACACCTCGGATGTAGTATTTTACAACATTCCTGGCGGGTGGGCCCCTACTTCTCGGTGGGAACATTATATACGTCTATAACGTAATATAACCTAACCTAACCCATCTAGCCCCTCGCTCGGAATGTTTTGTAGAATCCCGTTCGTGTAGCCCCGTACGTCTCGGTGGGAACATTATATACGTCTATAACGTTATATAACCTAACCTAAGGCAACCTCACACCTCGGATGTAGTATTTTTCAACATTCCTGGCGGGTCGGCCTCTACTTCTCGGTGGGAACATTATATACGTCTATAACGTAATATAACCTAACCTAACCCATCTAGCCCCTCGCTGATAATGTTTTACAGAATCCCGGCCGTGTCGGACCGTACCTCTCCGTGGGAACATTATATATGTCTATAACGTTATATATCCTAACCTAAGGCAACCTAACACCTCGGATGTAGTATTTTACAACATTCCTGGCGGGTCGGCCCCTAGTTCGCGGTGGGAACGTTATATACGTCTATAACGTAATATAACCTAACCTAACCCATCTAGCCCCTCGCTGATAATGTTTTACAGAATCCTGGCCGTGTCGGACCGTACCTCTCCGTGGGAACATTATATATGTCTATAACGTTATATAGCCTAACCTAAGGCAACCTAACATATCGGATGTACTATTTTACAACATTCCTGGCGGGTCGGCCCCTACTTCTGGGTCGGGACGCTATATACGTATATAACGTGATATAACCTAACCTCACCTATCTATCTCCAAGCTGGGAATGTTTTGTAGAATCCCGTTCGTGTAGCCCCGTACGCCTCGGTGGGAAAATTATATACGTCTATAACGTTATATATCATAACCCAAGGCAACCTAACATCTCGAATGTAGTGTTTTACAACATTCCTGGCGGGTCGGCCCCTACTTCTCTGTCGGGACGTTATATACGTCTATAACGTAATATAACCTAACCTAACCCACCTATCTCCAAGCTGGGAATGTTTTGTAGAATCCCGTTCGTGTAGCACCGTACGTCTCCGTGGGAACATTACATATGTCTATAACGTTATATATCCTAACCATAGGCAACCTAACACCTCGGATGTAGTATTTTACAACATTCCTGGCGGGTCGGCCCCTACTTCTCGGTGGGAACATTATATACGTCTATAACGTAATATAACCTAACCTAACCCATCTAGCCCCTCGCTGGGAATGTTTTGTAGAATCCCGTTCGTGTAGCCCCGTACGTCTCGGTGGGAACATTATATACGTCTATACCGTTATATAACCTAACCATAGGCAACCTAACACCTCGGATGTAGTATTTTACAACATTCCTGGCGGGTCGGCCCCTACTTCTCTGTCGGGACGTTATATACGTCTATAACGTAATATAACCTAACCTAACCCACCTATCTCCAAGCTGGGTATGTTTTGTAGAATCCCGTTCGTGTAGCCCCGTACGTCTCCGTGGGAACATTACATATGTCTATAACGTTATATATCCTAACCATAGGCAACCTAACACCTCGGATGTAGTATTTTACAACATTCCTGGCGGGTCGGCCCCTACTTCTCGGTGGGAACATTATATACGTCTATAACGTAATATAACCTAACCTAACCCACCTAGCCCCTCGCTGGGAATGTTTTGTAGAATCCCGTTCGTGTAGCCCCGTACGTCTCGGTGGGAACATTATATACGTCTATACCGTTATATAACCTAACCTAAGGCAACCTCACCCATCGGATGTAGTATTTTTCAACATTCCTGGCGGGTCGGCCTCTACTTCTCGGTGGGAACATTATATACGTCTATAACGTAATATAACCTAACCTAACCCATCTAGCCCCTCGCTGATAATGTTTTACAGAATCCCGGCCGTGTCGGACCGTACCTCTCTGTGGGAACATTATATATGTCTATAACGTTATATATCCTAACCTAAGGCAACCTAACACCTCGGATGTAGTATTTTACAACATTCCTGGCGGGTCGGCCCTTACTTCGCGGTGGGAACATTATATACGTCTATAACGTAATATAACCTAACCTAACCCATCTAGCCCCACGCTGATAATGTTTTACAGAATCCTGGCCGTGTCGGACCGTACCTCTCCGTGGGAACATTATATATGTCTATAACGTTATATATCCTAACCTAAGGCAACCTAACACCTCGGATGTAGTATTTTACAGCATTCCTGGCGGGTCGGCCCCTACTTCTCGGGGGGAACATTATATACGTCTATAACGTAATATAACCTAACCTAACCCATCTAGCCCCTCGCTGGGAATGTTTTGTAGAATCCCGTTCGTGTAGCCCCGTACGTCTCGTTGGGAACATTATATACGTCTATAGCGTTATATAGCCTAACCTAAGGCAACCTAACATCTCGGATGTAATATTTTACAACATTCCTGGCGTGTCGGCCCCTACTTCTCGGTCGGGACGTTATATACGTCTATAACGTAATATAACCTAACCTAACCTACCTATCTCCAAGTTGGGAATGTTTTGTAGAATCTCGTTCGTGTAGCCGCGTACGTCTCGGTGGGAACATTATATACGTCTATAACGTTATATATCCTAACCTAAGGCAACCTAACATCTCGGATGTACTATTTTACAACATTCCTGGCGGGTCGGCCCCTACTTCTCGGTCGGGACGTTATATACGTCTATAACGTAATATAACCTAACCTAACCTATCTATCTCCAAGCTGGGAATGTTTTGTAGAATCCCGTTCGTGTAGCCCCGTACGTCTCGGTGGGAACATTATATACGTCTATAACGTTATATAACCTAACCTAAGGCAACCTCACACCTCGGATGTAGTATTTTTCAACATTCCTGGCGGGTCGGCCTCTACTTCTCGGTGGGAACATTATATACGTCTATAACGTAATATAACCTAACCTAACCCATCTAGCCCCTCGCTGATAATGTTTTACAGAATCCCGGCCGTGTCGGACCGTACCTCTCCGTGGGAACATTATATATGTCTATAACGTTATATATCCTAACCTAAGGCAACCTAACACCTCGGATGTAGTATTTTACAACATTCCTGGCGGGTCGGCCCCTACTTCGCGGTGGGAACGTTATATACGTCTATAACGTAATATAACCTAACCTAACCCATCTAGCCCCTCGCTGATAATGTTTTACAGAATCCTGGCCGTGTCGGACCGTACCTCTCCGTGGGAACATTATATATGTCTATAACGTTATATAGCCTAACCTAAGGCAACCTAACATCTCGGATGTACTATTTTACAACATTCCTGGCGGGTCGGCCCCTACTTCTCGGTCGGGACGTTATATACGTCTATAACGTGATATAACCTAACCTAACCTATCTATCTCCAAGCTGGGAATGTTTTGTAGAATCCCGTTCGTGTAGCCCCGTACGCCTCGGTGGGAAAATTATATACGTCTATAACGTTATATATCATAACCCAAGGCAACCTAACATCTCGAATGTAGTATTTTACAACATTCCTGGCAGGTCGGTGCCTACTTCTAGGTGGGAACATTAGATACGTCTATAACGTAATATAACCTAACGTAACCCATCTAGCCCTTTGCTGGTAATGTTTTACAGAATCCCGGTAGTGTCGGCCCGTAGCTCTCCGTGGGAACATTAGTTACGTCTATAACGTTATATATCCTAACCTATGGCAACTTAACATCTCGGATGTAGTATTTTACAACATTCCTGGCGGGTCGGCCCCTACTTCTCGGTGGGAATATTATATACGTCTATAACGTAATATAACCGAACCTAACCCATCTAGTCCTTCGCTGGTAATGTTTTACCGAATCTCGTGTCGGACCGTACCTCTCCGTGGGGACATTAGATACGTCTATAACGTTATATATCCTAACCTAAGGCAACCTAACACCTCGGATGTAGTATTTTACAACATTCCTGGCGGGTCGGCCCCTACTTCTCGGTGGGAACATTATATACGTCTATAACGTAATATAACCTAACCTAACCCATCTATCCCCTCGCTGATAATGTTTTACAGAATCCCAGCAGTGTCGGACCGTACCTCTCCGTGGGAACATTATATATGTCTATAACGTTATATATCCTAACCTAAGGCAACCTAACACCTCGGATGTAGTATTTTACAACATTCCTGGCGGGTCGGCCCCTACTTCTCGGTGGGAACATTATACACGTCTATAACGTAATATAACCTAACCTAACCCATCTAGCCGCTCGCTGATAATGTTTTACAGAATCCCGGACGTGTCGGTCCGTACCTCTGCGTGGGGACATTAGATACGTCTATAACGTTATATATCCTAACCTAAGGCAACCTCACACCTCGGATGTAGTATTTTACAACATTCCTGGCAGGTCGGACCCTACTTCTAGGTGGGAACATTATATACGTCTATAACGTAATATAACCTAACCTAACACATCTAGCCCCTCCCTGGGAATGTTTTGTAGAATCCCGTTCGTGTAGACCCGTACGTCTCGGTGGGAACATTATATACGTCTATAGCGTTATATATCCTAACATAAGGCAGCCTAACATGTCGGATGTAGTATTTCACAACATTCCTGGCGGGTCGGCCCCTACTTCTCGGTCGGGACGTTATATACGTCTATAACGTAGTATAACCTAACGTAACCTATCTATCCCCTCGCTGGGAATGTTTTGTAGAATGCCGCTCGTGTAGACCCGTACCTCTCCGTGGGAACATTATACACGTCTATAACGTTATATATCCTAACCTAAGGCAACCTAACTCCTCGAATGTAGTTTCTTACAACATTCCTGGTGGGTCGGCCCCTACTTCTCGGTGGGAACATTATATACGTGTATAACGTAATATAACCTAACTTAACCCATCTAGCCCCTCGCTGATAATGTTTTACAGAATCCCGGTCGTATCGGTCCGTACCTCTCCGTGGGAACATTATATACGTCTATAAGGTTATATATCCTAACCTAAGGCAACCTAACACCTCGGATGTAGTATTTTACAACATTCCTGGCAGGTCGGACCCTACTTCTAGGTGGGAACATTATATACGTCTATAACGTAATATAACCTAACCTAACCCATCTAGCCCCTCGCTGGGAATGTTTTGTATAATCCCGTTCGTGTAGCCCCGTACGTCTCGGTGGGAACATTATATACGTCTATAGCGTTATATATCCTAACATAAGGCAGCCTAACATCTCGGATGTAGTATTTTACAACATTCCTGGCGGGTCGGCCCCTACTTTTCGGTGGCATCATTATATACGTCTATAACGTAATATAACTTAACCTAACCCATCTAGCCCTTCGCTGGTAATGTTTTACGGAATCTCATTCGTGTCGGACCGTACCTCTCCGTGGGGACATTAGATACGTCTGTAACGTTATATATCCTAACCTAAGGCAACCTCACACCTCGGATGTAGTATTTTACAACATTTCTGGCAGGTTGAACCCTACTTCTTGGTGGGAACATTATATACGTCTATAACGTAATATAACCTAACCTAACACATCTAGCCCCTCGCTGGGAATGTTTTGTAGAATCCCGTTCGTGTAGCCCCGTACGTCTCGGTGGGAACATTATATACGTCTATAACGTTATATATCCTAACCTGAGGCAACCTAACAACTCGGATGTAGTATTTTACAACATTCATGGCAGGTCGGCCGCTACTTTTCGGTGGCAACATTATATACGTCTATAACGTAATATAACCTAACCTAACCTATCTATCCCCTCGCTGGGAATGTTTTGTAGAATGCCGTTCGTGTAGACCCGTACCTCTCCGTGGGAACATTATGTACGTCTATAACGTTATATATCCTAACCTATGGCAACCTAACATCTGGAATGTAGTATTTTACAACATTCCTGGCTGGTCGGCCCCTACTTCTCGGTGGGAACATTATATACGTCTATTACTTAATATAACCTAACCTAACCCATCTAGCCCCTCGCTGGGAATGTTTTGTAGAATCACGTTCGTGTTGCTCCGTACGTCTCGGTGGGAACATTATATACGTCTATAACGTAATGTAACCTAACGTAACACATCTAGCTCCCCGCTGGGAATGTCTTGTATAATCCCGTTCGTGTAGATCCGTACGTCTCGGTGGAAACATTATATACGTCTGTAACGTTATATATCCTAACATAAGGCAGCCTAACATCTCGGATGTAGTATTTTACGACATTCCTGGCGGGTCGGCCCCTACTTCTCGGTCGGGACGTTATATACGTCTATAACGTAATATAACCTAACCCAACCTATCCATCCTCTCGCTGGGAATGTTTTGTAGAATCCCGTTCGTGTAGCCCCGTACCTCTCCGTGGTAACATTATATACGTCTATAACGTTATATATCCTAACCTATGGCAACCTAACATCTCGAATGTAGTATTTTACAACATTCCTGGCGGGTCGGCCCCTACTTCTCGGTGGGAACATTATACACGTCCATAACGTAATATAACCTAACCTAAACCATCTAGCCGCTCGCTGATAATGTTTTACAGATTCCCGGACGTGTCGGTTCGTACCTCTCCGTGGGGACATTAGATACGTCTATAACGTTATATATCCCAACCTAAGGCAACCTCACACCTCGGATGTAGTATTTTACAACATTCCTGGCAGGTCGGACCCTACATCTAGGTGGGAACATTATATACGTCTATAACGTAATATAACCTAACCTAACACATCTAGCCCCTCCCTGGGAATGTTTTGTAGAATCCCGTTCGTGTAGACCCGTACGTCTCGGTGGGAACATTATATACGTCTATAGCGTTATATATCCTAACATAAGGCAGCCTAACATCTCGGATGTAGTATTTTACAACATTCCTGGCGGGTCGGCCCCTACTTCTCGGTCGGGACGTTATATACGTCTATAACGTAATATAACCTAACCTAACACATCTAGCCCCTCGCTGGGAATGTTTTACGGAATCTCATTCGTGTCGGACCGTACCTCTCCGTGGGGACATTAGATACGTCTGTAACGTTATATATCCTAACCTAAGGCAACCTCACACCTCGGATGTAGTATTTTACAACATTTCTGGCAGGTTGAACCCTACTTCTTGGTGGGAACATTATATACGTCTATAACGTAATATAACCTAACCTAACACATCTAGCCCCTCGCTGGGAATGTTTTGTAGAATCCCGTTCGTGTAGCCCCGTACGTCTCGGTGGGAACATTATATACGTCTATAACGTTATATATCCTAACCTGAGGCAACCTAACAACTCGGATGTAGTATTTTACAACATTCATGGCAGGTCGGCCGCTACTTTTCGGTGGCAACATTATATACGTCTATAACGTAATATAACCTAACCTAACCTATCTATCCCCTCGCTGGGAATGTTTTGTAGAATGCCGTTCGTGTAGACCCGTACCTCTCCGTGGGAACATTATGTACGTCTATAACGTTATATATCCTAACCTATGGCAACCTAACATCTGGAATGTAGTATTTTACAACATTCCTGGCTGGTCGGCCCCTACTTCTCGGTGGGAACATTATATACGTCTATTACTTAATATAACCTAACCTAACCCATCTAGCCCCTCGCTGGGAATGTTTTGTAGAATCACGTTCGTGTTGTTCCGTACGTCTCGGTGGGAACATTATATACGTCTATAACGTAATGTAACCTAACGTAACACATCTAGCTCCCCGCTGGGAATGTCTTGTATAATCCCGTTCGTGTAGATCCGTACGTCTCGGTGGAAACATTATATACGTCTGTAACGTTATATATCCTAACATAAGGCAGCCTAACATCTCGGATGTAGTATTTTACGACATTCCTGGCGGGTCGGCCCCTACTTCTCGGTCGGGACGTTATATACGTCTATAACGTAATATAACCTAACCTAACCTATCCATCCTCTCGCTGGGAATGTTTTGTAGAATCCCGTTCGTGTAGCCCCGTACCTCTCCGTGGTAACATTATATACGTCTATAACGTTATATATCCTAACCTATGGCAACCTAACATCTCGAATGTAGTATTTTACAACATTCCTGGCGGGTCGGCCCCTACTTCTCGGTGGGAACATTATACACGTCCATAACGTAATATAACCTAACCTAAACCATCTAGCCGCTCGCTGATAATGTTTTACAGATTCCCGGACGTGTCGGTTCGTACCTCTCCGTGGGGACATTAGATACGTCTATAACGTTATATATCCTAACCTAAGGCAACCTCACACCTCGGATGTAGTATTTTACAACATTCCTGGCAGGTCGGACCCTACTTCTAGGTGGGAACATTATATACGTCTATAACGTAATATAACCTAACCTAACACATCTAGCCCCTCCCTGGGAATGTTTTGTAGAATCCCGTTCGTGTAGACCCGTACGTCTCGGTGGGAACATTATATACGTCTATAGCGTTATATATCCTAACATAAGGCAGCCTAACATCTCGGATGTAGTATTTTACAACATTCCTGGCGGGTCGGCCCCTACTTCTCGGTGGGAACATTATATACGTCTATTACTTAATATAACCTAACCTAACCGATCTAGCCCCTCGCTGGGAATGCTTTGTAGAATCACGTTCGTGTAGAACCGTACGTCTCGGTGGGAACATTATATACGTCTGTAACGTTATATATCCTAACATAAGGCAGCCTAACATCTCGGATGTAGTATTTTTCAACATTCCTGGCGGGTCGGCCCCTACTTCTCGGTGGGAACATTATATACGTCTATAACGTTATATATCCTAACCCAAGGCAACCTAACATCTCGAATGTAGTATTTTACAACATTCCTGGCGGGTCGGCCTCTACTTCTCGGTGGGAACATTATATACGTCTATAACGTAACATAACCTAACCTAACCCATCTAGCCCTTCGCTGGTAATGTTTTACAGAATCTCATTCGTGTCGGACCGTACCTCTCCGTGGGGACATTAGATACGTCTATAACGTTAGATATCCCAACCTAAGGCAACCTCACACCTCGGATGTAGTATTTTACAACAATCCTGGCAGGTCGGTGCCTACTTCCAGGTGGGAACATTATATACGTCTATAACGTAATATAACCTAACGTAACCCATCTAGACCTTCGCTGGTAATGTTTTACAGAATCCCGGTAGTGTCGGCCCGTAGCTCTCCGTGGGTACGTTATATACGTCTATAACGTTATATATCCTAACCTAAGGCAACTTAACATCTCGGATGTAGTATTTTACAACATTCCTGGCGGGTCGGCCCCTACTTCTCGGCGGGAATATTATATACGTCTATAACGTAATATAACCGAACCTAACCCATCTAGTCCTTCGCTGGTAATGTTTTACCGAATCTCGTGTCGGACCGTACCTCTCCGTGGGGACATTAGATACGTCTATAACGTTATATATCCTAACCTAAGGCAACCTAACACCTCGGATGTAGTACTTTACAACATTCCTGGCGGGTCGGCCCCTACTTCTCGGTGGGAACATTATATACGTCTATAACGTAATATAACCTAACCTAACCCATCTATCCCCTCGCTGATAATGTTTTACAGAATCCCAGCAGTGTCGGACCGTACCTCTCCGTGGGAACATTATATATGTCTATAACGTTATATATCCTAACCTAAGGCAACCTAACACCTCGGATGTAGTATTTTACAACATTCCTGGCGGGTCGGCCCCTACTTCTCGGTGGGAACATTATACACGTCTATAACGTAATATAACCTAACCTAACCCATCTAGCCGCTCGCTGATAATGTTTTACAGAATCCCGGACGTGTCGGTCCGTACCTCTGCGTGGGGACATTAGATACGTCTATAACGTTATATATCCTAACCTAAGGCAACCTCACACCTCGGATGTAGTATTTTACAACATTCCTGGCAGGTCGGACCCTACTTCTAGGTGGGAACATTATATACGTCTATAACGTAATATAACCTAACCTAACACATCTAGCCCCTCCCTGGGAATGTTTTGTAGAATCCCGTTCGTGTAGACCCGTACGTCTCGGTGGGAACATTATATACGTCTATAGCGTTATATATCCTAACATAAGGCAGCCTAACATGTCGGATGTAGTATTTCACAACATTCCTGGCGGGTCGGCCCCTACTTCTCGGTCGGGACGTTATATACGTCTATAACGTAGTATAACCTAACGTAACCTATCTATCCCCTCGCTGGGAATGTTTTGTAGAATGCCGCTCGTGTAGACCCGTACCTCTCCGTGGGAACATTATACACGTCTATAACGTTATATATCCTAACCTAAGGCAACCTAACTCCTCGAATGTAGTTTCTTACAACATTCCTGGTGGGTCGGCCCCTACTTCTCGGTGGGAACATTATATACGTGTATAACGTAATATAACCTAACTTAACCCATCTAGCCCCTCGCTGATAATGTTTTACAGAATCCCGGTCGTATCGGTCCGTACCTCTCCGTGGGAACATTATATACGTCTATAAGGTTATATATCCTAACCTAAGGCAACCTAACACCTCGGATGTAGTATTTTACAACATTCCTGGCAGGTCGGACCCTACTTCTAGGTGGGAACATTATATACGTCTATAACGTAATATAACCTAACCTAACCCATCTAGCCCCTCGCTGGGAATGTTTTGTATAATCCCGTTCGTGTAGCCCCGTACGTCTCGGTGGGAACATTATAAACGTCTATCACGTTATATATCCTAACCTAAGGCAACCTAACATCTCGGATGTAGTATTTTACAACATTCCTGGCGGGTCGGCCCCTACTTTTCGGTGGCATCATTATATACGTCTATAACGTAATATAACTTAACATAACCCATCTAGCCCTTCGCTGGTAATGTTTTACGGAATCTCATTCGTGTCGGACCGTACCTCTCCGTGGGGACATTAGATACGTCTGTAACGTTATATATCCTAACCTAAGGCAACCTCACACCTCGGATGTAGTATTTTACAACATTTCTGGCAGGTTGAACCCTACTTCTTGGTGGGAACATTATATACGTCTATAACGTAATATAACCTAACCTAACACATCTAGCCCCTCGCTGGGAATGTTTTGTAGAATCCCGTTCGTGTAGCCCCGTACGTCTCGGTGGGAACATTATATACGTCTATAGCGTTATATATCCTAACATAAGGCAGCCTAACATCTCGGATGTAGTATTTTACAACATTCCTGGCGGGTCGGCCCCTACTTCTCGGTCGGGACGTTATATACGTCTATAACGTAATATAACCTAACCTAACCTATCCATCCTCTCGCTGGGAATGTTTTGTAGAATCCCGTTCGTGTAGCCCCGTACCTCTCCGTGGGAACATTATGTACGTCTATAACGTTATATATCCTAACCTATGGCAACCTAACATCTGGAATGTAGTATTTTACAACATTCCTGGCTGGTCGGCCCCTACTTCTCGGTGGGAACATTATATACGTCTATTACTTAATATAACCTAACCTAACCCATCTAGCCCCTCGCTGGGAATGTTTTGTAGAATCACGTTCGTGTTGCTCCGTACGTCTCGGTGGGAACATTATATACGTCTATAACGTAATGTAACCTAACGTAACACATCTAGCTCCCCGCTGGGAATGTCTTGTATAATCCCGTTCGTGTAGATCCGTACGTCTCGGTGGAAACATTATATACGTCTGTAACGTTATATATCCTAACATAAGGCAGCCTAACATCTCGGATGTAGTATTTTACGACATTCCTGGCGGGTCGGCCCCTACTTCTCGGTCGGGACGTTATATACGTCTATAACGTAATATAACCTAACCTAACCTATCCATCCTCTCGCTGGGAATGTTTTGTAGAATCCCGTTCGTGTAGCCCCGTACCTCTCCGTGGTAACATTATATACGTCTATAACGTTATATATCCTAACCTATGGCAACCTAACATCTCGAATGTAGTATTTTACAACATTCCTGGCGGGTCGGCCCCTACTTCTCGGTGGGAACATTATACACGTCCATAACGTAATATAACCTAACCTAAACCATCTAGCCGCTCGCTGATAATGTTTTACAGATTCCCGGACGTGTCGGTTCGTACCTCTCCGTGGGGACATTAGATACGTCTATAACGTTATATATCCTAACCTAAGGCAACCTCACACCTCGGATGTAGTATTGTACAACATTCCTGGCAGGTCGGACCCTACTTCTAGGTGGGAACATTATATACGTCTATAACGTAATATAACCTAACCTAACACATCTAGCCCCTCGCTGGGAATGTTTTGTAGAATCCCGTTCGTGTAGACCCGTACGTCTCGGTGGGAACATTATATACGTCTGTAACGTTATATATCCTAACATAAGGCAGCCTAACATCTCGGATGTAGTATTTTACGACATTCCTGGCGGGTCGGCCCCTACTTCTCGGTCGGGACGTTATATACGTCTATAACGTAATATAACCTAACCTAACCTATCCATCCCCTCGCTGGGAATGTTTGTAGAATCCCGTTCGTGTAGCCCCGTACCTCTCCGTGGTAACATTATATACGTATATAACGTTATATATCCTAACCTATGGCAACCTAACATCTCGAATGTAGTATTTTACAACATTCCTGGCGGGTCGGCCCCTACTTCTCGGTGGGAACATTATACACGTCTATAACGTAATATAACCTAACCTAACCCATCTAGCCGCTCGCTGATAATGTTTTACAGAATCCCGGACGTGTCGGTCCGTACCTCTGCGTGGGGACATTAGATACGTCTATAACGTTATATATCCTAACCTAAGGCAACCTCACACCTCGGATGTAGTATTTTACAACATTCCTGGCAGGTCGGACCCTACTTCTAGGTGGGAACATTATATACGTCTATAACGTAATATAACCTAACCTAACACATCTAGCCCCTCCCTGGGAATGTTTTGTAGAATCCCGTTCGTGTAGACCCGTACGTCTCGGTGGGAACATTATATACGTCTATAGCGTTATATATCCTAACATAAGGCAGCCTAACATCTCGGATGTAGTATTTTACAACATTCCTGGCGGGTCGGCCCCTACTTCTCGGTCGGGACGTTATATACGTCTATAACGTAATATAACCCAACCTAACACATCTAGCCCCTCGCTGGGAATGTTTTGTAGAATCCCGTTCGTGTAGACCCGTACGTCTCGGTGGGAACATTATATACGTCTATAGCGTTATATATCCTAACATAAGGCAGCCTAACATCTCGGATGTAGTATTTTACAACATTCCTGGCTGGTCGGCCCCTACTTCTCGGTGGGAACATTATATACGTCTATTACTTAATATAACCTAACCTAACCGATCTAGCCCCTCGCTGGGAATGCTTTGTAGAATCACGTTCGTGTAGAACCGTACGTCTCGGTGGGAACATTATATACGTCTGTAACGTTATATATCCTAACATAAGGCAGCCTAACATCTCGGATGTAGTATTTTACGACATTCCTGGCGGGTCGGCCCCTACTTCTCGGTCGGGACGTTATATACGTCTATAACGTAATATAACCTAACCTAACCTATCCATCCCCTCGCTGATAATGTTTTACAGATTCCCGGACGTGTCGGTTCGTACCTCTCCGTGGGGACATTAGATACGTCTATAACGTTATATATCCTAACCTAAGGCAACCTCACACCTCGGATGTAGTATTTTACAACATTCCTGGCAGGTCGGACCCTACTTCTAGGTGGGAACATTATATACGTCTATAACGTAATATAACCTAACCTAACACATCTAGCCCCTCCCTGGGAATGTTTTGTAGAATCCCGTTCGTGTAGACCCGTACGTCTCGGTGGGAACATTATATACGTCTATAGCGTTATATATCCTAACATAAGGCAGCCTAACATCTCGGATGTAGTATTTTACAACATTCCTGGCGGGTCGGCCCCTACTTCTCGGTCGGGACGTTATATACGTCTATAACGTAATATAACCTAACCTAACACATCTAGCCCCTCGCTGGGAATGTTTGTAGAATCCCGTTCGTGTAGCCCCGTACCTCTCCGTGGTAACATTATATACGTATATAACGTTATATATCCTAACCTATGGCAACCTAACATCTGGAATGTAGTATTTTACAACATTCCTGGCTGGTCGGCCCCTACTTCTCGGTGGGAACATTATATACGTCTATTACTTAATATAACCTAACCTAACCGATCTAGCCCCTCGCTGGGAATGCTTTGTAGAATCACGTTCGTGTAGAACCGTACGTCTCGGTGGGAACATTATATACGTCTGTAACGTTATATATCCTAACATAAGGCAGCCTAACATCTCGGATGTAGTATTTTACAACATTCCTGGCTGGTCGGCCCCTACTTCTCGGTGGGAACATTATATACGTCTATTACTTAATATAACCTAACCTAACCGATCTAGCCCCTCGCTGGGAATGCTTTGTAGAATCACGTTCGTGTAGAACCGTACGTCTCGGTGGGAACATTATATACGTCTGTAACGTTATATATCCTAACATAAGGCAGCCTAACATCTCGGATGTAGTATTTTACGACATTCCTGGCGGGTCGGCCCCTACTTCTCGGTGGGAACATTATATACGTCTATTACTTAATATAACCTAACCTAACCGATCTAGCCCCTCGCTGGGAATGCTTTGTAGAATCACGTTCGTGTAGAACCGTACGTCTCGGTGGGAACATTATATACGTCTGTAACGTTATATATCCTAACATAAGGCAGCCTAACATCTTGGATGTAGTATTTTACGACATTCCTGGCGGGTCGGCCCCTACTTCTCGGTCGGGACGTTATATACGTCTATAACGTAATATAACCTAACCTAACCTATCCATCCCCTCGCTGATAATGTTTTACAGATTCCCGGACGTGTCGGTTCGTACCTCTCCGTGGGGACATTAGATACGTCTATAACGTTATATATCCTAACCTAAGGCAACCTCACACCTCGGATGTAGTATTTTACAACATTCCTGGCAGGTCGGACCCTACTTATAGGTGGGAACATTATATACGTCTATAACGTAATATAACCTAACCTAACACATCTAGCCCCTCGCTGGGAATGTTTTGTAGAATCCCGTTCGTGTAGACCCGTACGTCTCGGTGGGTACATTATATACGTCTATAGCGTTATATATCCTAACATAAGGCAGCCTAACATCTCGGATGTGGTATTTTACAACATTCCTGGCTGGTCGGCCCCTACTTCTCGGTGGGAACATTACATACGTCTATTACTTAATATAACCTAACCTAACCGATCTAGCCCCTCGCTGGGAATGTTTTGTAGAATCACGTTCATGTAGAACCGTACGTCTCGGTGGGAACATTATATACGTCTATAACGTTATATATCCTAACATAAGGCAGCCTAACATCTCGGATGTAGTATTTTACGACATTCCTGTCGGGTCGGCCCCTACTTCTCGGTCGGGACGTTATATACGTCTATAACGTAATATAACCTAACCTAACCTATCCATCCCCTCGCTGCGAATGTTTGTAGAATCCCGATCGTGTAGCCCCGTACCTCTCCGTGGTAACATTATATACGTATATAACGTTATATATCCTAACCTATGGCAACCTAACATCTCGAATGTAGTATTTTACAACATTCCTGGCGGGTCGGCCCCTACTTCTCGGTGGGAACATTATACACGTCTATAACGTAATATAACCTAACCTAACCCATCTAGCCCCTCGCTGATAATGTTTTACAGAATCCCGGTCGCGTCGGTCCGTACGTCTCGGTGCGAACGTTATATACGTCTATAACGTTATATATCCTAACCTAAGGCAACCTAATACCTCGGATGTAGTATTTTACAACATTCCTCGCGGGTCGGCCCCTACTTCTCGGTGGGAACATTATATACGTCTATTACGTAATATAACCTACCCTAACCCATCTAGCCCCTCGCTGGGAATGTTTTGTAGAATCCCGTTCGTGTAGCCCCGTACGTCTCTGTGGGAACATTATATACGTCCATAACGTTATATATCCTAACCTAAGGCAACCTCACTCCTCGGATGTAGTATTTTACGACATTCCTGGCAGGTTGGACACTACTTCTAGGTGGGAACATTATATACGTCTATAACGTAATATAACCTAACCTAAGGCAACCTAACATCTCGAATGTAGTATTTTACAACATTCCTATCGGGTCGGCCCCTGCTTCTCGGTGGGAACATTATATACGTCTATAACGTAATATAACCTAACCTAACCCATCTAGCCCCTCCCTGATAATGTTTTACAGAATACCGGTCGTTTCGGTCCGTACGTCTCGATGGCAACATTATATACGTCTATAACGTAATATAACCTAACCTAACCCATCTAGCTCCTCGCTGATAATGTTTTACAGAATCCCGGTCGCGTCGGTCCGTACGTCTCGGTGCGAACATTATATACGTCTATAACGTTATATATCCTAACCTAAGGCAACCTAACACCTCGGATGTAGTGTTTTACAACATTCCTCGCAGGTCGGCCCCTACTTCTCGGTGGGAACATTATATACGTCTATTACGTAATATAACCTACCCTAACCCATCTAGCCCCTCGCTGATAATGTTTTACAGTATCCCGGTCGCGTCGGGCCGTACGTCTCGGTGGGGACATTAGATACGTCTATAACGTTATATATCCTAACCTACGGCAACCTCACACCTCGGATGTAGTATTCTATAACATTCCTGGCGGGTCGGCCCCTACTTCTCGGTGGGAACATTATATACGTCTATAATGTAATATAACCTAACCTAACCCATCTAGACCCTCGCTGGTAATGTTTTACAGAATCCCGGACGTGTCGGTCCGTACCTCTCCGTGGGAACATTGTATACGTCTATGACGTTATATATCCTAACCTATGGCAACCTAACATCTCGGATGTAGTATTTTACAACATTCCTGGCGGGTCGGCCCCTACTTCTCGGGGGGAACATTATATACGTCTATAACGTAGTATAACCTAACCTAACCCATCTAGCCCCTCGCTGATAATGTTTTACAGAATCCCGGTCGTGTCGGTCCGTACCTCTCCGTGGGAACATTATATACGTCTATAACGTTATATATCCTAACCTAAGGCAACCTAACACCTCGGATGTAGTATTTTACAACATTCCTGGCGGGCCGGGCCCTACTTCTAGGTGGGAACATTATATACGTCTATAACGTTATATAACCTAATCTAACCCATTTAACCCCTCGTTGGGAATGTTTTACAGAATCCCGGTCGTGTCGGTCCGTACCTCTCCGTGGGAACATTATATACGTCTATAACGTTATATATCCTAACACAAGACAACCTAACACCTTGGATTTATTATTTTACAACATTCCTGGCGGGCCGTCCCCTACTTCTAGGTGGGAACATTATATACGTCCATAACGTAATATTACCTGACCTAACACATCTAGCCCCTCGCTGGGAATGTTTTGTAGAATCCCGTCGTGTAGCCCCGTACGTCTCGGTGGGAACATTATATACGTCTATAACGTAATATATTCTAACCTAATCCAACTTAACATCTCGGATGTAGTATTTCACAACATTCCTGGCAGGTCGGACCCTACTTCTAGGTGGGAACATTATATACGTCTATAACGTAATATAACCTAACCTAACCCATCTAGCCCCTCGCTGGGAATGTTTTGTATAATCCCGTTCGTGTAGCCCCGTACGTCTCGGTGGGAACATTATAAACGTCTATCACGTTATATATCCTAACCTAAGGCAACCTAACATCTCGGATGTAGTATTTTACAACATTCCTGGCGGGTCGGCCCCTACTTTTCGGTGGCATCATTATATACGTCTATAACGTAATATAACTTAACATAACCCATCTAGCCCTTCGCTGGTAATGTTTTACGGAATCTCATTCGTGTCGGACCGTACCTCTCCGTGGGGACATTAGATACGTCTGTAACGTTATATATCCTAACCTAAGGCAACCTCACACCTCGGATGTAGTATTTTACAACATTTCTGGCAGGTTGAACCCTACTTCTTGGTGGGAACATTATATACGTCTATAACGTAATATAACCTAACCTAACACATCTAGCCCCTCGCTGGGAATGTTTTGTAGAATCCCGTTCGTGTAGCCCCGTACGTCTCGGTGGGAACATTATATACGTCTATAGCGTTATATATCCTAACATAAGGCAGCCTAACATCTCGGATGTAGTATTTTACAACATTCCTGGCGGGTCGGCCCCTACTTCTCGGTCGGGACGTTATATACGTCTATAACGTAATATAACCTAACCTAACCTATCCATCCTCTCGCTGGGAATGTTTTGTAGAATCCCGTTCGTGTAGCCCCGTACCTCTCCGTGGGAACATTATGTACGTCTATAACGTTATATATCCTAACCTATGGCAACCTAACATCTGGAATGTAGTATTTTACAACATTCCTGGCTGGTCGGCCCCTACTTCTCGGTGGGAACATTATATACGTCTATTACTTAATATAACCTAACCTAACCCATCTAGCCCCTCGCTGGGAATGTTTTGTAGAATCACGTTCGTGTTGCTCCGTACGTCTCGGTGGGAACATTATATACGTCTATAACGTAATGTAACCTAACGTAACACATCTAGCTCCCCGCTGGGAATGTCTTGTATAATCCCGTTCGTGTAGATCCGTACGTCTCGGTGGAAACATTATATACGTCTGTAACGTTATATATCCTAACATAAGGCAGCCTAACATCTCGGATGTAGTATTTTACGACATTCCTGGCGGGTCGGCCCCTACTTCTCGGTCGGGACGTTATATACGTCTATAACGTAATATAACCTAACCTAACCTATCCATCCTCTCGCTGGGAATGTTTTGTAGAATCCCGTTCGTGTAGCCCCGTACCTCTCCGTGGTAACATTATATACGTCTATAACGTTATATATCCTAACCTATGGCAACCTAACATCTCGAATGTAGTATTTTACAACATTCCTGGCGGGTCGGCCCCTACTTCTCGGTGGGAACATTATACACGTCCATAACGTAATATAACCTAACCTAAACCATCTAGCCGCTCGCTGATAATGTTTTACAGATTCCCGGACGTGTCGGTTCGTACCTCTCCGTGGGGACATTAGATACGTCTATAACGTTATATATCCTAACCTAAGGCAACCTCACACCTCGGATGTAGTATTGTACAACATTCCTGGCAGGTCGGACCCTACTTCTAGGTGGGAACATTATATACGTCTATAACGTAATATAACCTAACCTAACACATCTAGCCCCTCGCTGGGAATGTTTTGTAGAATCCCGTTCGTGTAGACCCGTACGTCTCGGTGGGAACATTATATACGTCTATAGCGTTATATATCCTAACATAAGGCAGCCTAACATCTCGGATGTAGTATTTTACAACATTCCTGGCTGGTCGGCCCCTACTTCTCGGTGGGAACATTATATACGTCTATTACTTAATATAACCTAACCTAACCGATCTAGCCCCTCGCTGGGAATGCTTTGTAGAATCACGTTCGTGTAGAACCGTACGTCTCGGTGGGAACATTATATACGTCTGTAACGTTATATATCCTAACATAAGGCAGCCTAACATCTCGGATGTAGTATTTTACGACATTCCTGGCGGGTCGGCCCCTACTTCTCGGTGGGAACATTATATACGTCTATTACTTAATATAACCTAACCTAACCGATCTAGCCCCTCGCTGGGAATGCTTTGTAGAATCACGTTCGTGTAGAACCGTACGTCTCGGTGGGAACATTATATACGTCTGTAACGTTATATATCCTAACATAAGGCAGCCTAACATCTCGGATGTAGTATTTTACGACATTCCTGGCGGGTCGGCCCCTACTTCTCGGTCGGGACGTTATATACGTCTATAACGTAATATAACCTAACCTAACCTATCCATCCCCTCGCTGGGAATGTTTGTAGAATCCCGTTCGTGTAGCCCCGTACCTCTCCGTGGTAACATTATATACGTATATAACGTTATATATCCTAACCTATGGCAACCTAACATCTCGAATGTAGTATTTTACAACATTCCTGGCGGGTCGGCCCCTACTTCTCGGTGGGAACATTATACACGTCTATAACGTAATATAACCTAACCTAACCCATCTAGCCGCTCGCTGATAATGTTTTACAGAATCCCGGACGTGTCGGTCCGTACCTCTGCGTGGGGACATTAGATACGTCTATAACGTTATATATCCTAACCTAAGGCAACCTCACACCTCGGATGTAGTATTTTACAACATTCCTGGCAGGTCGGACCCTACTTCTAGGTGGGAACATTATATACGTCTATAACGTAATATAACCTAACCTAACACATCTAGCCCCTCCCTGGGAATGTTTTGTAGAATCCCGTTCGTGTAGACCCGTACGTCTCGGTGGGAACATTATATACGTCTATAGCGTTATATATCCTAACATAAGGCAGCCTAACATCTCGGATGTAGTATTTTACAACATTCCTGGCGGGTCGGCCCCTACTTCTCGGTCGGGACGTTATATACGTCTATAACGTAATATAACCCAACCTAACACATCTAGCCCCTCGCTGGGAATGTTTTGTAGAATCCCGTTCGTGTAGACCCGTACGTCTCGGTGGGAACATTATATACGTCTATAGCGTTATATATCCTAACATAAGGCAGCCTAACATCTCGGATGTAGTATTTTACAACATTCCTGGCTGGTCGGCCCCTACTTCTCGGTGGGAACATTATATACGTCTATTACTTAATATAACCTAACCTAACCGATCTAGCCCCTCGCTGGGAATGCTTTGTAGAATCACGTTCGTGTAGAACCGTACGTCTCGGTGGGAACATTATATACGTCTGTAACGTTATATATCCTAACATAAGGCAGCCTAACATCTCGGATGTAGTATTTTACGACATTCCTGGCGGGTCGGCCCCTACTTCTCGGTCGGGACGTTATATACGTCTATAACGTAATATAACCTAACCTAACCTATCCATCCCCTCGCTGATAATGTTTTACAGATTCCCGGACGTGTCGGTTCGTACCTCTCCGTGGGGACATTAGATACGTCTATAACGTTATATATCCTAACCTAAGGCAACCTCACACCTCGGATGTAGTATTTTACAACATTCCTGGCAGGTCGGACCCTACTTCTAGGTGGGAACATTATATACGTCTATAACGTAATATAACCTAACCTAACACATCTAGCCCCTCCCTGGGAATGTTTTGTAGAATCCCGTTCGTGTAGACCCGTACGTCTCGGTGGGAACATTATATACGTCTATAGCGTTATATATCCTAACATAAGGCAGCCTAACATCTCGGATGTAGTATTTTACAACATTCCTGGCGGGTCGGCCCCTACTTCTCGGTCGGGACGTTATATACGTCTATAACGTAATATAACCTAACCTAACACATCTAGCCCCTCGCTGGGAATGTTTGTAGAATCCCGTTCGTGTAGCCCCGTACCTCTCCGTGGTAACATTATATACGTATATAACGTTATATATCCTAACCTATGGCAACCTAACATCTGGAATGTAGTATTTTACAACATTCCTGGCTGGTCGGCCCCTACTTCTCGGTGGGAACATTATATACGTCTATTACTTAATATAACCTAACCTAACCGATCTAGCCCCTCGCTGGGAATGCTTTGTAGAATCACGTTCGTGTAGAACCGTACGTCTCGGTGGGAACATTATATACGTCTGTAACGTTATATATCCTAACATAAGGCAGCCTAACATCTCGGATGTAGTATTTTACAACATTCCTGGCTGGTCGGCCCCTACTTCTCGGTGGGAACATTATATACGTCTATTACTTAATATAACCTAACCTAACCGATCTAGCCCCTCGCTGGGAATGCTTTGTAGAATCACGTTCGTGTAGAACCGTACGTCTCGGTGGGAACATTATATACGTCTGTAACGTTATATATCCTAACATAAGGCAGCCTAACATCTCGGATGTAGTATTTTACGACATTCCTGGCGGGTCGGCCCCTACTTCTCGGTGGGAACATTATATACGTCTATTACTTAATATAACCTAACCTAACCGATCTAGCCCCTCGCTGGGAATGCTTTGTAGAATCACGTTCGTGTAGAACCGTACGTCTCGGTGGGAACATTATATACGTCTGTAACGTTATATATCCTAACATAAGGCAGCCTAACATCTTGGATGTAGTATTTTACGACATTCCTGGCGGGTCGGCCCCTACTTCTCGGTCGGGACGTTATATACGTCTATAACGTAATATAACCTAACCTAACCTATCCATCCCCTCGCTGATAATGTTTTACAGATTCCCGGACGTGTCGGTTCGTACCTCTCCGTGGGGACATTAGATACGTCTATAACGTTATATATCCTAACCTAAGGCAACCTCACACCTCGGATGTAGTATTTTACAACATTCCTGGCAGGTCGGACCCTACTTATAGGTGGGAACATTATATACGTCTATAACGTAATATAACCTAACCTAACACATCTAGCCCCTCGCTGGGAATGTTTTGTAGAATCCCGTTCGTGTAGACCCGTACGTCTCGGTGGGTACATTATATACGTCTATAGCGTTATATATCCTAACATAAGGCAGCCTAACATCTCGGATGTGGTATTTTACAACATTCCTGGCTGGTCGGCCCCTACTTCTCGGTGGGAACATTACATACGTCTATTACTTAATATAACCTAACCTAACCGATCTAGCCCCTCGCTGGGAATGTTTTGTAGAATCACGTTCATGTAGAACCGTACGTCTCGGTGGGAACATTATATACGTCTATAACGTTATATATCCTAACATAAGGCAGCCTAACATCTCGGATGTAGTATTTTACGACATTCCTGTCGGGTCGGCCCCTACTTCTCGGTCGGGACGTTATATACGTCTATAACGTAATATAACCTAACCTAACCTATCCATCCCCTCGCTGCGAATGTTTGTAGAATCCCGATCGTGTAGCCCCGTACCTCTCCGTGGTAACATTATATACGTATATAACGTTATATATCCTAACCTATGGCAACCTAACATCTCGAATGTAGTATTTTACAACATTCCTGGCGGGTCGGCCCCTACTTCTCGGTGGGAACATTATACACGTCTATAACGTAATATAACCTAACCTAACCCATCTAGCCCCTCGCTGATAATGTTTTACAGAATCCCGGTCGCGTCGGTCCGTACGTCTCGGTGCGAACGTTATATACGTCTATAACGTTATATATCCTAACCTAAGGCAACCTAATACCTCGGATGTAGTATTTTACAACATTCCTCGCGGGTCGGCCCCTACTTCTCGGTGGGAACATTATATACGTCTATTACGTAATATAACCTACCCTAACCCATCTAGCCCCTCGCTGGGAATGTTTTGTAGAATCCCGTTCGTGTAGCCCCGTACGTCTCTGTGGGAACATTATATACGTCCATAACGTTATATATCCTAACCTAAGGCAACCTCACTCCTCGGATGTAGTATTTTACGACATTCCTGGCAGGTTGGACACTACTTCTAGGTGGGAACATTATATACGTCTATAACGTAATATAACCTAACCTAAGGCAACCTAACATCTCGAATGTAGTATTTTACAACATTCCTATCGGGTCGGCCCCTGCTTCTCGGTGGGAACATTATATACGTCTATAACGTAATATAACCTAACCTAACCCATCTAGCCCCTCCCTGATAATGTTTTACAGAATACCGGTCGTTTCGGTCCGTACGTCTCGATGGCAACATTATATACGTCTATAACGTAATATAACCTAACCTAACCCATCTAGCTCCTCGCTGATAATGTTTTACAGAATCCCGGTCGCGTCGGTCCGTACGTCTCGGTGCGAACATTATATACGTCTATAACGTTATATATCCTAACCTAAGGCAACCTAACACCTCGGATGTAGTGTTTTACAACATTCCTCGCAGGTCGGCCCCTACTTCTCGGTGGGAACATTATATACGTCTATTACGTAATATAACCTACCCTAACCCATCTAGCCCCTCGCTGATAATGTTTTACAGTATCCCGGTCGCGTCGGGCCGTACGTCTCGGTGGGGACATTAGATACGTCTATAACGTTATATATCCTAACCTACGGCAACCTCACACCTCGGATGTAGTATTCTATAACATTCCTGGCGGGTCGGCCCCTACTTCTCGGTGGGAACATTATATACGTCTATAATGTAATATAACCTAACCTAACCCATCTAGACCCTCGCTGGTAATGTTTTACAGAATCCCGGACGTGTCGGTCCGTACCTCTCCGTGGGAACATTGTATACGTCTATGACGTTATATATCCTAACCTATGGCAACCTAACATCTCGGATGTAGTATTTTACAACATTCCTGGCGGGTCGGCCCCTACTTCTCGGGGGGAACATTATATACGTCTATAACGTAGTATAACCTAACCTAACCCATCTAGCCCCTCGCTGATAATGTTTTACAGAATCCCGGTCGTGTCGGTCCGTACCTCTCCGTGGGAACATTATATACGTCTATAACGTTATATATCCTAACCTAAGGCAACCTAACACCTCGGATGTAGTATTTTACAACATTCCTGGCGGGCCGGGCCCTACTTCTAGGTGGGAACATTATATACGTCTATAACGTTATATAACCTAATCTAACCCATTTAACCCCTCGTTGGGAATGTTTTACAGAATCCCGGTCGTGTCGGTCCGTACCTCTCCGTGGGAACATTATATACGTCTATAACGTTATATATCCTAACACAAGACAACCTAACACCTTGGATTTATTATTTTACAACATTCCTGGCGGGCCGTCCCCTACTTCTAGGTGGGAACATTATATACGTCCATAACGTAATATTACCTGACCTAACACATCTAGCCCCTCGCTGGGAATGTTTTGTAGAATCCCGTCGTGTAGCCCCGTACGTCTCGGTGGGAACATTATATACGTCTATAACGTAATATATTCTAACCTAATCCAACTTAACATCTCGGATGTAGTATTTCACAACATTCCTGGCGGGTCGGCACCTACTTGTCGGTGGGAATATTATATACGTCTATAACGTAATATAACCTAACCTAACCTAGATAGCCCCTGGCTGGTAATGTTTTACAGAATCCCGGTCGTGTCGGACCGTACCTCTCCGTGAGAACATTATATACGTATATAACGTTATATATCATAACCTAAGGCAACCTCACACCTCGGATGTAGTATTTTACAACACTCCTGGCGGGTCGGCACCTACTTGTCGGTGGGAACATTATATACGTCTATAACGTAATATAACCTAACCTAACCCATCTAGCCCCTCGCTGGTAATGTTTTACAGAATCCCGGTCGTGTCGGACCGTACCTCTCCGTGGGAACATTATATACGTCTATAACGTAATATAACCTAACCTAACCCATCTAGCCCCCCGCTGGTAATGTTTGACAGAATCCCTGTCGTGTCGGACCGTACCTCTCCGTGGGAACATTATATACGTCCATAACGTTATATATCCTAACCTAAGGCAACCTCACACCTCGGATTTAGTATTTTACAACATTCCTGGCGGGCCGGCACCTACTTCTAGGTGGGAACATTATATACGTCTATAACGTAATATAACCTAACCTAACCCATCTAGCCCCTCGCTGGGAATGTTTTGTAGAATCCCGTTCGTGTAGCCCCGTACGTCTCGGTGGGAACATTATAAACGTCTATAACGTTATATATCCTAACATAAGGCAACCTAACATCTCGGATGTAGTATTTTACAACATTCCTGGCGGGTCGGCCCATACATTTCGGTGGGAACATTATATACGTCTATAAGGTAATATAACCTAACCTAACCCATCTAGACCCTCGCTGGTAATGTTTTACAGAATCCCGGACGTGTCGGTTCGTACCTCTCCGTGGGGACATTAGATACGTCTATAACGTTATATATCCTAACCTACGGCAACCTCACACCTCGGATGTAGTATTCTATAACATTCCTGGCGGGTCGGCCCCTACTTCTCGGTGGGAACATTATATATGTCTATAATGTAATATAACCTAACCTAACCCATCTAGAACCTCGTTGGTAATGTTTTACAGAATCTCGGACGTGTCGGTCCGTACCTCTCCGTGGGAACATTATATACGTCTATGACGTTATATATCCTAACCTAAGGCAACCTAACACCTCGGATGTAGTATTTTACCACAGTCCTGGCGGGCCGGCCCATACTTGTCGGAGGGAATATTATATGCGTCTATAACGTAATATAACCTAATCTAACCTACCTAGCCCCTGGCTGGTAATGTTTTATAGAATCCCGGCCGTGTCGGACCGTACCTCTCCGTAGGAACATTATATACGTCTATAACGTTATATATCCTAACCTAAGGCAACTTAACATCTCGGATGTAGTATTTTACAACATTCCTGGCGGGTCGGCCCCCACTTCTCGGTGGAAACATTATATGCGCCTATAACGTAATATAACCTAACCTAACCCATCTAGCCTCTCGCTGGTAATGTTTTACAGAATCCCGGTCGTGTCGGTCCGTACCTCTCCGTGGGAACATTATATACGTCTTTAACGTTATATATCCTAACCTAAGGCAACCTCACACCTCGGATGTAGTATTTTACAACATTCCTGGCGGGTCGGCACCTACTTGTCGGTGGGAACATTATATACGTCTATAACGTAATATAACCTAACCTAACCTATCTATCCCCTCGCTGGGAATGTTTTGTAGAATCCCGTTCGTGTAGCACCGTACGTCTCGGTGGGAACATTATATACGTCTATAACGATATATATCCTAACCTAAGGCAACCTAACATCTCGGATGTAGTATTTTACAACATTCCTGGCGGGTCGGCCCCTACTTCTCGGTGGCAACATTATATACGTCTATAACGTAACATAACCTAACCTAACCCATCGAGCCCCTCGGTGGGAATGTTTTGTAGAATCCCATTCTTGTAGCCCCGTACGTCTCGGTGGGAACATTATATACGTCTATAACGTTATATATCCTAACCTAAGGCAACCTATCATCTCGGAAGTAGTATTTTACAACATTCCTGGCGGGTCGGCCCCTACTTTTCGGTGGGAATATTATATGCGTCTATCATGTAATATAACCTAACCTAATCTACCTAGCCCCTGGCTGGTAATGTTTTACAGAATCCCGGCCGTGTCGGACCGTACCTATCCGTGGGAACATTATATACGTCTATAACGTTATATATCCTAACCTAAGGCAACCTAACACCTCGGATGTAGTATTTTGCAACATTCCTCGCGGGTCGGCCCCTACTTCTCGGTGGGAACATTATATATGTCTATAACGTAATATAACCTAACCTAACCCATCTAGTCCTTCGCTGGTAATGTTTTACAGAATCTCGTGTCGGAACGTACCTCTCCGTGGGAACATTAGATACGTCTATAACGTTATATATCCTAACCTAAGGCAACTTCACACCTCGGATGCATTATTTTACAACATTCCTGGCAGGTCGGCCCCTACTTCTAGGTGGGAACATTATATTCGTCTATAACGTAATATAACCTAACCTAACCCATCTAGCCCCTCGCTGGGAATGTTTTACAGAATCCCGGTCGTGTCGGTCCGTACCTCTCCGTGGGAACATTATATACGTGTATAACGTTATATATCCTAACCTAAGGCAACATCACACCTCGGATGTAGTATTTTACAGCATTCCTGGCGGGTCGGCACCTACTTGTCGGTGGGAACATTATATACGTCTATAACGTAATATAACCTAACCTAACCTATCTATCCCCTCGCTGGGAATGTTTTGTAGAATCCCGTTCGTGTAGTCCCGTACGTCTCGGAGGGAACATTATATACGTCTATAACGTTATATATCCTAACCTAAGGCAACCTAACACCTCGGATGTAGTATTTTACAACATTCCTCGCGGGTCGGCCCCTACTTCTCGATGGGAACATTATATATGTCTATAACGTAATATAACCTAACCTAACCCATCTAGTCCTTCGCTGGTAATGTTTTACAGAATCTCGTGTCGGAACGTACCTCTCCGTGGGGACATTAGATACGTCTATAACTATATATATCCTAATCTAAGGCAATCTAACATCTCGGATGTAGTATTTTACAACATTCCTGGCGGGTCGGCCCCTACTTCTCGGTGGCAACATTATATACGTCTATAACGTAATATAACCTAACCTAACCCATCTAGTCCCCCGCTGGTAATGTTTGACAGAATCCCTGTCGTGTCGGACCGTACCTCTCCGTGGGAACATTATATACGTCTATAACGTTATATATTCTAACCTAAGACAACCTCACACCTCGGATTTAGTATTTTACAACATTCGTGGCGGGCCGGCCCCTACTTCTAGGAGGGAACATTATATACGTCTGTAACGTAATATAACCTAACCTAACCGATCGAGCCCCTCGGTGGGAATGTTTTGTAGAATCCCGTTCGTGTCGCCCCGTACGTCTCGGTGGGAACATTATATACGTCTATAACGATATATATCCTAACCTAAGGCAACCTAACATCTCGGATGTAGTATTTTACAACATTCCTGGCGGGTCGGGCCCTACTTCTAGGTGGGAACATTATATACGTCTATAACGTTATATAACCTAATCTAACCCATTTAACCCCTCGTTGGGAATGTTTTACAGAATCCCGGTCGTGTCGGTCCGTACCTCTCCGTGGGAACATTATATACGTCTATAACGTTATATATCCTAACACAAGACAACCTAACACCTTGGATTTATTATTTTACAACATTCCTGGCGGGCCGTCCCCTACTTCTAGGTGGGAACATTATATACGTCCATAACGTAATATTACCTGACCTAACACATCTAGCCCCTCGCTGGGAATGTTTTGTAGAATCCCGTCGTGTAGCCCCGTACGTCTCGGTGGGAACATTATATACGTCTATAACGTAATATATTCTAACCTAATCCAACTTAACATCTCGGATGTAGTATTTCACAACATTCCTGGCGGGTCGGCACCTACTTGTCGGTGGGAATATTATATACGTCTATAACGTAATATAACCTAACCTAACCTAGATAGCCCCTGGCTGGTAATGTTTTACAGAATCCCGGTCGTGTCGGACCGTACCTCTCCGTGAGAACATTATATACGTATATAACGTTATATATCCTAACCTAAGGCAACCTCACACCTCGGATGTAGTATTTTACAACACTCCTGGCGGGTCGGCACCTACTTGTCGGTGGGAACATTATATACGTCTATAACGTAATATAACCTAACCTAACCTATCTATCCCCTCGCTGGGAATGTTTTGTAGAATCCCGTTCGTGTAGCCCCGTACGACTCGGTGGGAACATTATATACGTCTATAACGTTATATATCCTAACATAAGGCAACTTAACATCTCGGATGTAGTATTTTACAACATTCCTAGCGGGTCGGCCCCTTTTTCTCGGTGGGAACATTATATACATCTATAACGTAATATAACCTAACCTAACCCATCTAGCCCCTCGCTGGTAATGTTTTACAGAATCCCGGTCGTGTCGGACCGTACCTCTCCGTGGGAACATTATATACGTCTATAACGTAATATAACCTAACCTAACCCATCTAGCCCCCCGCTGGTAATGTTTGACAGAATCCCTGTCGTGTCGGACCGTACCTCTCCGTGGGAACATTATATACGTCCATAACGTTATATATCCTAACCTAAGGCAACCTCACACCTCGGATTTAGTATTTTACAACATTCCTGGCGGGCCGGCACCTACTTCTAGGTGGGAACATTATATACGTCTATAACGTAATATAACCTAACCTAACCCATCTAGCCCCTCGCTGGGAATGTTTTGTAGAATCCCGTTCGTGTAGCCCCGTACGTCTCGGTGGGAACATTATAAACGTCTATAACGTTATATATCCTAACCTAAGGCAACCTAACATCTCGGATGTAGTATTTTACAACATTCCTGGCGGGTCGGCCCATACATTTCGGTGGGAACATTATATACGTCTATAAGGTAATATAACCTAACCTAACCCATCTAGACCCTCGCTGGTAATGTTTTACAGAATCCCGGACGTGTCGGTTCGTACCTCTCCGTGGGGACATTAGATACGTCTATAACGTTATATATCCTAACCTACGGCAACCTCACACCTCGGATGTAGTATTCTATAACATTCCTGGCGGGTCGGCCCCTACTTCTCGGTGGGAACATTATATATGTCTATAATGTAATATAACCTAACCTAACCCATCTAGAACCTCGTTGGTAATGTTTTACAGAATCCCGGACGTGTCGGTCCGTACCTCTCCGTGGGAACATTATATACGTCTATGACGTTATATATCCTAACCTAAGGCAACCTAACACCTCGGATGTAGTATTTTACCACAGTCCTGGCGGGCCGGCCCATACTTGTCGGAGGGAATATTATATGCGTCTATAACGTAATATAACCTAATCTAACCTACCTAGCCCCTGGCTGGTAATGTTTTATAGAATCCCGGCCGTGTCGGACCGTACCTCTCCGTAGGAACATTATATACGTCTATAACGTTATATATCCTAACCTAAGGCAACTTAACATCTCGGATGTAGTATTTTACAACATTCCTGGCGGGTCGGCCCCCACTTCTCGGTGGAAACATTATATGCGCCTATAACGTAATATAACCTAACCTAACCCATCTAGCCTCTCGCTGGTAATGTTTTACAGAATCCCGGTCGTGTCGGTCCGTACCTCTCCGTGGGAACATTATATACGTCTTTAACGTTATATATCCTAACCTAAGGCAACCTCACACCTCGGATGTAGTATTTTACAACATTCCTGGCGGGTCGGCACCTACTTGTCGGTGGGAACATTATATACGTCTATAACGTAATATAACCTAACCTAACCTATCTATCCCCTCGCTGGGAATGTTTTGTAGAATCCCGTTCGTGTAGCCCCGTACGTCTCGGTGGGAACATTATATACGTCTATAACGATATATATCCTAACCTAAGGCAACCTAACATCTCGGATGTAGTATTTTACAACATTCCTGGCGGGTCGGCCCCTACTTCTCGGTGGCAACATTATATACGTCTATAACGTAACATAACCTAACCTAACCCATCGAGCCCCTCGGTGGGAATGTTTTGTAGAATCCCATTCTTGTAGCCCCGTACGTCTCGGTGGGAACATTATATACGTCTATAACGTTATATATCCTAACCTAAGGCAACCTATCATCTCGGAAGTAGTATTTTACAACATTCCTGGCGGGTCGGCCCCTACTTTTCGGTGGGAATATTATATGCGTCTATCATGTAATATAACCTAACCTAATCTACCTAGCCCCTGGCTGGTAATGTTTTACAGAATCCCGGCCGTGTCGGACCGTACCTATCCGTGGGAACATTATATACGTCTATAACGTTATATATCCTAACCTAAGGCAACCTAACACCTCGGATGTAGTATTTTGCAACATTCCTCGCGGGTCGGCCCCTACTTCTCGGTGGGAACATTATATATGTCTATAACGTAATATAACCTAACCTAACCCATCTAGTCCTTCGCTGGTAATGTTTTACAGAATCTCGTGTCGGAACGTACCTCTCCGTGGGAACATTAGATACGTCTATAACGTTATATATCCTAACCTAAGGCAACTTCACACCTCGGATGCATTATTTTACAACATTCCTGGCAGGTCGGCCCCTACTTCTAGGTGGGAACATTATATTCGTCTATAACGTAATATAACCTAACCTAACCCATCTAGCCCCTCGCTGGGAATGTTTTACAGAATCCCGGTCGTGTCGGTCCGTACCTCTCCGTGGGAACATTATATACGTGTATAACGTTATATATCCTAACCTAAGGCAACCTCACACCTCGGATGTAGTATTTTACAGCATTCCTGGCGGGTCGGCACCTACTTGTCGGTGGGAACATTATATACGTCTATAACGTAATATAACCTAACCTAACCTATCTATCCCCTCGCTGGGAATGTTTTGTAGAATCCCGTTCGTGTAGTCCCGTACGTCTCGGAGGGAACATTATATACGTCTATAACGTTATATATCCTAACCTAAGGCAACCTAACACCTCGGATGTAGTATTTTGCAACATTCCTCGCGGGTCGGCCCCTACTTCTCGGTGGGAACATTATATATGTCTATAACGTAATATAACCTAACCTAACCCATCTAGTCCTTCGCTGGTAATGTTTTACAGAATCTCGTGTCGGAACGTACCTCTCCGTGGGAACATTAGATACGTCTATAACTATATATATCCTAATCTAAGGCAATCTAACATCTCGGATGTAGTATTTTACAACATTCCTGGCAGGTCGGCCCCTACTTCTAGGTGGGAACATTATATTCGTCTATAACGTAATATAACCTAACGTAACCCATCTAGCCCTTCGCTGGTAATGTTTTACAGAATCCCGGTAGTGTCGGCCCGTGCCTATCCGTGGGGACGTTATATACGTCTATAACGTTATACATCCTAACCTAAGGCAACCTCACACCTCCGATTTAGTATTTTACAACATTCCTGGCCGGCCGGCCCCTACTTCTAGGTGGGAACACTATATACGTCTATAACGTAATATAACCTAACCTAACCCATCTAGCACCTCGCTGGGAATGTTTTGTATAATCCCGTTCGTGTAGCCCCGTACGTCTCGGTGGGAACATTATATACGTCTGTAACGTTATATATCCTAACCTAAGGCAACTTAACATCTCAGATGTAGTATTTTCCAACATTCCTGGCGGGTCGGCCCCTACTTCTAGTTGGGAACATTATATTCGTCTATAACGTAATATAACCTAACCCTACCCATCTAGCCCCTCGCTGGGAATGTTTTCTAGAATCCCGTTCGTCTAGCCCCGTACGTCTCTGTGGGAACATTATATACGTCTATAACGTTATATATCCTAACCTAAGGCAACCTAACATCTCGAATGTAGTATTTTACAATATTCCTGGCGGGTCGGCCCCTACTTGTCGGTGAGAATATTATATGCGTCTCTAACGTAATATAACCTAACCTAACCTACCTAGCGCCTGGCTGGTAATGTTTTACAGAATCCCTGACGTGTCGGACTGTACCTCTCCGTGGGGACATTAGATACGTCTATAACATAATATAACCTAACCTAACCTATCTATCCCCTCGCTGGGAATGTTCTGTAGAATCCCGTTCTTGTAGCCCCGTACGTCTCGGTGGGAACATTATATGCGTCTATAACTTTATATATCCTATCCTAAGGCAAGCTAACATCTCGGATGTAGTATTTTACAACATTCCTGGCGGGTCGGCCCCTACTTGTCGGTGAGAATATTATATGCGTCTCTAACGTAATATAACCTAATCTAACCTACCTAGCGCCTGGCTGGTAATGTTTTACAGAATCCCTGACGTGTCGGACTGTACCTCTCCGTGGGGACATTAGATACGTCTATAACGTTATATATCCTTACCTAAGGCAACCTCACACCTCGGATGTATTATTTTACAACATTCCTGGCGGGTCGGCCCCTACTTCTAGTTGGGAACATTATATTCGTCTATAACGTAATATAACCTAACCCTACCCATCTAGCCCCTCGCTGGGAATGTTTTCTAGAATCCCGTTCGTCTAGCCCCGTACGTCTCTGTGGGAACATTATATACGTCTATAACGTTATATATCCTAACCTAAGGCAACCTAACATCTCGAATGTAGTATTTTACAATATTCCTGGCGAGTTGGCACCTACTCCTCGGTGGGAACATTATATACGTCTATAACATAATATAACCTAATCTAACCTATCTATCCCCTCGCTGGGAATGTTTTGTAGAATCCCGTTCTTGTAGCCCCGTACGTCTCGGTGGGAACATTATATACGTCTGTAACGTTATATATCCTAACCTAAGGCAACCTAACACCTCGGATGTAGTATTTTACAACATTCCTCGCGGGTCGGCCCCTACTTGTCGGTGGGAATATTATACATGTCTATAACGTAATATAACCTAACCTAACCCATCTAGTCCTTCGCTGGTAATGTTTTACAGAATCTCGTGACGCATCGTACCTCTCCGTGGGGACATTAGATACGTCTATAACGTTATATATCCTAACCTAAGGCAACCTCACACCTCGGATGTATTATTTTACAACATTCCTAGCAGGTCGGCCCCTACTTCTAGGTGGGAACATTATATTCGTCTATAACGTAATATAACCTAACCTAACCCATCTAGCCACTCGCTGGGAATGTTTTGTAGAATCCCGTTCGTGTAGCCCCGTACGTCTCGGTGGGAACATTATATACGTCTATAACGTTATATATCCTAACCTAAGGCAACCTTACACCTCGGATGTAGTATTTTGCAATATTCCTGGCGGGTCGGCACCTACTCCTCGGTGGGAACATTATATACGTCTATAACATAATATAACCTAACCTAACCTATCTATCCCCTCGCTGGGAATGTTTTGTAGAATCCCGTTCGTGTAGCCCCGTACGTCTCGGTGGGAACATTATATACGTCTGTAACGTTATATATCCTAACCTAAGGCAACCTAACACCTCGGATGTAATTATTTTACAACATTCCTCGCGTGTCGGCCCCTACTTCTCGGTGGGAACATTATACATGTCTATAACGTAATATAACCTAACCTAACCCATCTAGTCCTTCGCTGGTAATGTTTTACAGAATCTCGTGACGCATCGTACCTCTCCGTGGGGACATTAGATACGTCTATAAAGTTATATATCCTAACCTAACGCAACCTCACACCTCGGATGTATTATTTTACAACATTCCTAGCAGGTCGGCCCCTACTTCTAGGTGGGAACATTATATTCGTCTATAACGTAATATAACCTAACCTAACTCATCTAGCCCCTCGGTGGGAATGTTTTGTAGAATCCCGTTCGTCTAGCCCCGTACGTCTCGTTGGGAACATTATATACGTCTATAACGTTATATATCCTAACCTAAGGCAACCTAACATCTCGAATGTAGTATTTTACAATACTCCTAGCGGGTCGGCACCTACTCCTCGGTGGGAACATTATATACGTCTATAACATAATATAACCTAACCTAACCTATCTCTCCCCTCGCTGGGAATGTTTTGTAGGATCCCGTTCTTGTAGCCCCGTACGTCTCGGTGGGAACATTATATACGTCTATAACGATATATATCCTAACCTACGGCAACCTATCATCTCGGAAGTATTATTTTACAACATTCCTGGCGGGTCGGCCCCTACTTCTCGGTGGCAACATTATATACGTCTATAACGTAACATAACCTAACCTAACCCATCGAGCCCCTCGGTGGGAATGTTTTGTAGAATCCCATTCTTGTAGCCCCGTACGTCTCGGTGGAAACATTATATACGTCTATAACGTTATATATCCTAACCTAAGGCAACCTATCATCTCGGAAGTAGTATTTTACAACATTCCTGGCGGGTCGGCCCCTACTTTTCGGTGGGAATATTATATGCGTCTATCATGTAATATAACCTAACCTAATCTACCTAGCCCCTGGCTGGTAATGTTTTACAGAATCCCGGCCGTGTCGGACCGTACCTATCCGTGGGAACATTATATACGTCTATAACGTTATATATCCTAACCTAAGGCAACCTAACACCTCGGATGTAGTATTTTGCAACATTCCTCGCGGGTCGGCCCCTACTTCTCGGTGGGAACATTATATATGTCTATAACGTAATATAACCTAACCTAACCCATCTAGTCCTTCGCTGGTAATGTTTTACAGAATCTCGTGTCGGAACGTACCTCTCCGTGGGAACATTAGATACGTCTATAACGTTATATATCCTAACCTAAGGCAACTTCACACCTCGGATGCATTATTTTACAACATTCCTGGCAGGTCGGCCCCTACTTCTAGGTGGGAACATTATATTCGTCTATAACGTAATATAACCTAACCTAACCCATCTAGCCCCTCGCTGGGAATGTTTTACAGAATCCCGGTCGTGTCGGTCCGTACCTCTCCGTGGGAACATTATATACGTGTATAACGTTATATATCCTAACCTAAGGCAACCTCACACCTCGGATGTAGTATTTTACAGCATTCCTGGCGGGTCGGCACCTACTTGTCGGTGGGAACATTATATACGTCTATAACGTAATATAACCTAACCTAACCTATCTATCCCCTCGCTGGGAATGTTTTGTAGAATCCCGTTCGTGTAGTCCCGTACGTCTCGGAGGGAACATTATATACGTCTATAACGTTATATATCCTAACCTAAGGCAACCTAACACCTCGGATGTAGTATTTTACAACATTCCTCGCGGATCGGCCCCTACTTCTCGATGGGAACATTATATATGTCTATAACGTAATATAACCTAACCTAACCCATCTAGTCCTTCGCTGGTAATGTTTTACAGAATCTCGTGTCGGAACGTACCTCTCCGTGGGGACATTAGATACGTCTATAACTATATATATCCTAATCTAAGGCAATCTAACATCTCGGATGTAGTATTTTACAACATTCCTGGCGGGTCGGCCCCTACTTCTCGGTGGCAACATTATATACGTCTATAACGTAATATAACCTAACCTAACCCATCTAGCCCCTCGCTGGTAATGTATTATAGAATCCCGGTCGTGTCGGACCGTACCTCTCCGTGGGAACATTATATACGTCTATAACGTTATATATTCTAACCTAAGACAACCTCACACCTCGGATTTAGTATTTTACAACATTCGTGGCGGGCCGGCCCCTACTTCTAGGAGGGAACATTATATACGTCTGTAACGTAATATAACCTAACCTAACCGATCGAGCCCCTCGGTGGGAATGTTTTGTAGAATCCCGTTCGTGTAGCCCCGTACGTCTCGGTGGGAACATTATATACGTCTATAACGTTATATATCCTAACCTAAGGCAACTTAACATCTCGGATGTAGTATTTTACAACATTCCTGGCGGGTCGGCCCCCACTTCTCGGTGGAAACATTATATGCGCCTATAACGTAATATAACCTAACCTAACCCATCTAGCCTCTCGCTGGTAATGTTTTACAGAATCCCGGTCGTGTCGGTCCGTACCTCTCCGTGGGAACATTATATACGTCTTTAACGTTATATATCCTAACCTAAGGCAACCTCACACCTCGGATGTAGTATTTTACAACATTCCTGGCGGGTCGGCACCTACTTGTCGGTGGGAACATTATATACGTCTATAACGTAATATAACCTAACCTAACCTATCTATCCCCTCGCTGGGAATGTTTTGTAGAATCCCGTTCGTGTAGCACCGTACGTCTCGGTGGGAACATTATATACGTCTATAACGATATATATCCTAACCTAAGGCAACCTAACATCTCGGATGTAGTATTTTACAACATTCCTGGCGGGTCGGCCCCTACTTCTCGGTGGCAACATTATATACGTCTATAACGTAACATAACCTAACCTAACCCATCGAGCCCCTCGGTGGGAATGTTTTGTAGAATCCCATTCTTGTAGCCCCGTACGTCTCGGTGGGAACATTATATACGTCTATAACGTTATATATCCTAACCTAAGGCAACCTATCATCTCGGAAGTAGTATTTTACAACATTCCTGGCGGGTCGGCCCCTACTTTTCGGTGGGAATATTATATGCGTCTATCATGTAATATAACCTAACCTAATCTACCTAGCCCCTGGCTGGTAATGTTTTACAGAATCCCGGCCGTGTCGGACCGTACCTATCCGTGGGAACATTATATACGTCTATAACGTTATATATCCTAACCTAAGGCAACCTAACACCTCGGATGTAGTATTTTGCAACATTCCTCGCGGGTCGGCCCCTACTTCTCGGTGGGAACATTATATATGTCTATAACGTAATATAACCTAACCTAACCCATCTAGTCCTTCGCTGGTAATGTTTTACAGAATCTCGTGTCGGAACGTACCTCTCCGTGGGAACATTAGATACGTCTATAACGTTATATATCCTAACCTAAGGCAACTTCACACCTCGGATGCATTATTTTACAACATTCCTGGCAGGTCGGCCCCTACTTCTAGGTGGGAACATTATATTCGTCTATAACGTAATATAACCTAACCTAACCCATCTAGCCCCTCGCTGGGAATGTTTTACAGAATCCCGGTCGTGTCGGTCCGTACCTCTCCGTGGGAACATTATATACGTGTATAACGTTATATATCCTAACCTAAGGCAACATCACACCTCGGATGTAGTATTTTACAGCATTCCTGGCGGGTCGGCACCTACTTGTCGGTGGGAACATTATATACGTCTATAACGTAATATAACCTAACCTAACCTATCTATCCCCTCGCTGGGAATGTTTTGTAGAATCCCGTTCGTGTAGTCCCGTACGTCTCGGAGGGAACATTATATACGTCTATAACGTTATATATCCTAACCTAAGGCAACCTAACACCTCGGATGTAGTATTTTACAACATTCCTCGCGGGTCGGCCCCTACTTCTCGATGGGAACATTATATATGTCTATAACGTAATATAACCTAACCTAACCCATCTAGTCCTTCGCTGGTAATGTTTTACAGAATCTCGTGTCGGAACGTACCTCTCCGTGGGGACATTAGATACGTCTATAACTATATATATCCTAATCTAAGGCAATCTAACATCTCGGATGTAGTATTTTACAACATTCCTGGCGGGTCGGCCCCTACTTCTCGGTGGCAACATTATATACGTCTATAACGTAATATAACCTAACCTAACCCATCTAGTCCCCCGCTGGTAATGTTTGACAGAATCCCTGTCGTGTCGGACCGTACCTCTCCGTGGGAACATTATATACGTCTATAACGTTATATATTCTAACCTAAGACAACCTCACACCTCGGATTTAGTATTTTACAACATTCGTGGCGGGCCGGCCCCTACTTCTAGGAGGGAACATTATATACGTCTGTAACGTAATATAACCTAACCTAACCGATCGAGCCCCTCGGTGGGAATGTTTTGTAGAATCCCGTTCGTGTCGCCCCGTACGTCTCGGTGGGAACATTATATACGTCTATAACGATATATATCCTAACCTAAGGCAACCTAACATCTCGGATGTAGTATTTTACAACATTCCTGGCGGGTCGGGCCCTACTTCTAGGTGGGAACATTATATACGTCTATAACGTTATATAACCTAATCTAACCCATTTAACCCCTCGTTGGGAATGTTTTACAGAATCCCGGTCGTGTCGGTCCGTACCTCTCCGTGGGAACATTATATACGTCTATAACGTTATATATCCTAACACAAGACAACCTAACACCTTGGATTTATTATTTTACAACATTCCTGGCGGGCCGTCCCCTACTTCTAGGTGGGAACATTATATACGTCCATAACGTAATATTACCTGACCTAACACATCTAGCCCCTCGCTGGGAATGTTTTGTAGAATCCCGTCGTGTAGCCCCGTACGTCTCGGTGGGAACATTATATACGTCTATAACGTAATATATTCTAACCTAATCCAACTTAACATCTCGGATGTAGTATTTCACAACATTCCTGGCGGGTCGGCACCTACTTGTCGGTGGGAATATTATATACGTCTATAACGTAATATAACCTAACCTAACCTAGATAGCCCCTGGCTGGTAATGTTTTACAGAATCCCGGTCGTGTCGGACCGTACCTCTCCGTGAGAACATTATATACGTATATAACGTTATATATCCTAACCTAAGGCAACCTCACACCTCGGATGTAGTATTTTACAACACTCCTGGCGGGTCGGCACCTACTTGTCGGTGGGAACATTATATACGTCTATAACGTAATATAACCTAACCTAACCTATCTATCCCCTCGCTGGGAATGTTTTGTAGAATCCCGTTCGTGTAGCCCCGTACGACTCGGTGGGAACATTATATACGTCTATAACGTTATATATCCTAACATAAGGCAACTTAACATCTCGGATGTAGTATTTTACAACATTCCTAGCGGGTCGGCCCCTTTTTCTCGGTGGGAACATTATATACATCTATAACGTAATATAACCTAACCTAACCCATCTAGCCCCTCGCTGGTAATGTTTTACAGAATCCCGGTCGTGTCGGACCGTACCTCTCCGTGGGAACATTATATACGTCTATAACGTAATATAACCTAACCTAACCCATCTAGCCCCCCGCTGGTAATGTTTGACAGAATCCCTGTCGTGTCGGACCGTACCTCTCCGTGGGAACATTATATACGTCCATAACGTTATATATCCTAACCTAAGGCAACCTCACACCTCGGATTTAGTATTTTACAACATTCCTGGCGGGCCGGCACCTACTTCTAGGTGGGAACATTATATACGTCTATAACGTAATATAACCTAACCTAACCCATCTAGCCCCTCGCTGGGAATGTTTTGTAGAATCCCGTTCGTGTAGCCCCGTACGTCTCGGTGGGAACATTATAAACGTCTATAACGTTATATATCCTAACCTAAGGCAACCTAACATCTCGGATGTAGTATTTTACAACATTCCTGGCGGGTCGGCCCATACATTTCGGTGGGAACATTATATACGTCTATAAGGTAATATAACCTAACCTAACCCATCTAGACCCTCGCTGGTAATGTTTTACAGAATCCCGGACGTGTCGGTTCGTACCTCTCCGTGGGGACATTAGATACGTCTATAACGTTATATATCCTAACCTACGGCAACCTCACACCTCGGATGTAGTATTCTATAACATTCCTGGCGGGTCGGCCCCTACTTCTCGGTGGGAACATTATATATGTCTATAATGTAATATAACCTAACCTAACCCATCTAGAACCTCGTTGGTAATGTTTTACAGAATCCCGGACGTGTCGGTCCGTACCTCTCCGTGGGAACATTATATACGTCTATGACGTTATATATCCTAACCTAAGGCAACCTAACACCTCGGATGTAGTATTTTACCACAGTCCTGGCGGGCCGGCCCATACTTGTCGGAGGGAATATTATATGCGTCTATAACGTAATATAACCTAATCTAACCTACCTAGCCCCTGGCTGGTAATGTTTTATAGAATCCCGGCCGTGTCGGACCGTACCTCTCCGTAGGAACATTATATACGTCTATAACGTTATATATCCTAACCTAAGGCAACTTAACATCTCGGATGTAGTATTTTACAACATTCCTGGCGGGTCGGCCCCCACTTCTCGGTGGAAACATTATATGCGCCTATAACGTAATATAACCTAACCTAACCCATCTAGCCTCTCGCTGGTAATGTTTTACAGAATCCCGGTCGTGTCGGTCCGTACCTCTCCGTGGGAACATTATATACGTCTTTAACGTTATATATCCTAACCTAAGGCAACCTCACACCTCGGATGTAGTATTTTACAACATTCCTGGCGGGTCGGCACCTACTTGTCGGTGGGAACATTATATACGTCTATAACGTAATATAACCTAACCTAACCTATCTATCCCCTCGCTGGGAATGTTTTGTAGAATCCCGTTCGTGTAGCCCCGTACGTCTCGGTGGGAACATTATATACGTCTATAACGATATATATCCTAACCTAAGGCAACCTAACATCTCGGATGTAGTATTTTACAACATTCCTGGCGGGTCGGCCCCTACTTCTCGGTGGCAACATTATATACGTCTATAACGTAACATAACCTAACCTAACCCATCGAGCCCCTCGGTGGGAATGTTTTGTAGAATCCCATTCTTGTAGCCCCGTACGTCTCGGTGGGAACATTATATACGTCTATAACGTTATATATCCTAACCTAAGGCAACCTATCATCTCGGAAGTAGTATTTTACAACATTCCTGGCGGGTCGGCCCCTACTTTTCGGTGGGAATATTATATGCGTCTATCATGTAATATAACCTAACCTAATCTACCTAGCCCCTGGCTGGTAATGTTTTACAGAATCCCGGCCGTGTCGGACCGTACCTATCCGTGGGAACATTATATACGTCTATAACGTTATATATCCTAACCTAAGGCAACCTAACACCTCGGATGTAGTATTTTGCAACATTCCTCGCGGGTCGGCCCCTACTTCTCGGTGGGAACATTATATATGTCTATAACGTAATATAACCTAACCTAACCCATCTAGTCCTTCGCTGGTAATGTTTTACAGAATCTCGTGTCGGAACGTACCTCTCCGTGGGAACATTAGATACGTCTATAACGTTATATATCCTAACCTAAGGCAACTTCACACCTCGGATGCATTATTTTACAACATTCCTGGCAGGTCGGCCCCTACTTCTAGGTGGGAACATTATATTCGTCTATAACGTAATATAACCTAACCTAACCCATCTAGCCCCTCGCTGGGAATGTTTTACAGAATCCCGGTCGTGTCGGTCCGTACCTCTCCGTGGGAACATTATATACGTGTATAACGTTATATATCCTAACCTAAGGCAACCTCACACCTCGGATGTAGTATTTTACAGCATTCCTGGCGGGTCGGCACCTACTTGTCGGTGGGAACATTATATACGTCTATAACGTAATATAACCTAACCTAACCTATCTATCCCCTCGCTGGGAATGTTTTGTAGAATCCCGTTCGTGTAGTCCCGTACGTCTCGGAGGGAACATTATATACGTCTATAACGTTATATATCCTAACCTAAGGCAACCTAACACCTCGGATGTAGTATTTTGCAACATTCCTCGCGGGTCGGCCCCTACTTCTCGGTGGGAACATTATATATGTCTATAACGTAATATAACCTAACCTAACCCATCTAGTCCTTCGCTGGTAATGTTTTACAGAATCTCGTGTCGGAACGTACCTCTCCGTGGGAACATTAGATACGTCTATAACTATATATATCCTAATCTAAGGCAATCTAACATCTCGGATGTAGTATTTTACAACATTCCTGGCAGGTCGGCCCCTACTTCTAGGTGGGAACATTATATTCGTCTATAACGTAATATAACCTAACGTAACCCATCTAGCCCTTCGCTGGTAATGTTTTACAGAATCCCGGTAGTGTCGGCCCGTGCCTATCCGTGGGGACGTTATATACGTCTATAACGTTATACATCCTAACCTAAGGCAACCTCACACCTCCGATTTAGTATTTTACAACATTCCTGGCCGGCCGGCCCCTACTTCTAGGTGGGAACACTATATACGTCTATAACGTAATATAACCTAACCTAACCCATCTAGCACCTCGCTGGGAATGTTTTGTATAATCCCGTTCGTGTAGCCCCGTACGTCTCGGTGGGAACATTATATACGTCTGTAACGTTATATATCCTAACCTAAGGCAACTTAACATCTCAGATGTAGTATTTTCCAACATTCCTGGCGGGTCGGCCCCTACTTCTAGTTGGGAACATTATATTCGTCTATAACGTAATATAACCTAACCCTACCCATCTAGCCCCTCGCTGGGAATGTTTTCTAGAATCCCGTTCGTCTAGCCCCGTACGTCTCTGTGGGAACATTATATACGTCTATAACGTTATATATCCTAACCTAAGGCAACCTAACATCTCGAATGTAGTATTTTACAATATTCCTGGCGGGTCGGCCCCTACTTGTCGGTGAGAATATTATATGCGTCTCTAACGTAATATAACCTAACCTAACCTACCTAGCGCCTGGCTGGTAATGTTTTACAGAATCCCTGACGTGTCGGACTGTACCTCTCCGTGGGGACATTAGATACGTCTATAACATAATATAACCTAACCTAACCTATCTATCCCCTCGCTGGGAATGTTCTGTAGAATCCCGTTCTTGTAGCCCCGTACGTCTCGGTGGGAACATTATATGCGTCTATAACTTTATATATCCTATCCTAAGGCAAGCTAACATCTCGGATGTAGTATTTTACAACATTCCTGGCGGGTCGGCCCCTACTTGTCGGTGAGAATATTATATGCGTCTCTAACGTAATATAACCTAATCTAACCTACCTAGCGCCTGGCTGGTAATGTTTTACAGAATCCCTGACGTGTCGGACTGTACCTCTCCGTGGGGACATTAGATACGTCTATAACGTTATATATCCTTACCTAAGGCAACCTCACACCTCGGATGTATTATTTTACAACATTCCTGGCGGGTCGGCCCCTACTTCTAGTTGGGAACATTATATTCGTCTATAACGTAATATAACCTAACCCTACCCATCTAGCCCCTCGCTGGGAATGTTTTCTAGAATCCCGTTCGTCTAGCCCCGTACGTCTCTGTGGGAACATTATATACGTCTATAACGTTATATATCCTAACCTAAGGCAACCTAACATCTCGAATGTAGTATTTTACAATATTCCTGGCGAGTTGGCACCTACTCCTCGGTGGGAACATTATATACGTCTATAACATAATATAACCTAATCTAACCTATCTATCCCCTCGCTGGGAATGTTTTGTAGAATCCCGTTCTTGTAGCCCCGTACGTCTCGGTGGGAACATTATATACGTCTGTAACGTTATATATCCTAACCTAAGGCAACCTAACACCTCGGATGTAGTATTTTACAACATTCCTCGCGGGTCGGCCCCTACTTGTCGGTGGGAATATTATACATGTCTATAACGTAATATAACCTAACCTAACCCATCTAGTCCTTCGCTGGTAATGTTTTACAGAATCTCGTGACGCATCGTACCTCTCCGTGGGGACATTAGATACGTCTATAACGTTATATATCCTAACCTAAGGCAACCTCACACCTCGGATGTATTATTTTACAACATTCCTAGCAGGTCGGCCCCTACTTCTAGGTGGGAACATTATATTCGTCTATAACGTAATATAACCTAACCTAACCCATCTAGCCACTCGCTGGGAATGTTTTGTAGAATCCCGTTCGTGTAGCCCCGTACGTCTCGGTGGGAACATTATATACGTCTATAACGTTATATATCCTAACCTAAGGCAACCTTACACCTCGGATGTAGTATTTTGCAATATTCCTGGCGGGTCGGCACCTACTCCTCGGTGGGAACATTATATACGTCTATAACATAATATAACCTAACCTAACCTATCTATCCCCTCGCTGGGAATGTTTTGTAGAATCCCGTTCGTGTAGCCCCGTACGTCTCGGTGGGAACATTATATACGTCTGTAACGTTATATATCCTAACCTAAGGCAACCTAACACCTCGGATGTAATTATTTTACAACATTCCTCGCGTGTCGGCCCCTACTTCTCGGTGGGAACATTATACATGTCTATAACGTAATATAACCTAACCTAACCCATCTAGTCCTTCGCTGGTAATGTTTTACAGAATCTCGTGACGCATCGTACCTCTCCGTGGGGACATTAGATACGTCTATAAAGTTATATATCCTAACCTAACGCAACCTCACACCTCGGATGTATTATTTTACAACATTCCTAGCAGGTCGGCCCCTACTTCTAGGTGGGAACATTATATTCGTCTATAACGTAATATAACCTAACCTAACTCATCTAGCCCCTCGGTGGGAATGTTTTGTAGAATCCCGTTCGTCTAGCCCCGTACGTCTCGTTGGGAACATTATATACGTCTATAACGTTATATATCCTAACCTAAGGCAACCTAACATCTCGAATGTAGTATTTTACAATACTCCTAGCGGGTCGGCACCTACTCCTCGGTGGGAACATTATATACGTCTATAACATAATATAACCTAACCTAACCTATCTCTCCCCTCGCTGGGAATGTTTTGTAGGATCCCGTTCTTGTAGCCCCGTACGTCTCGGTGGGAACATTATATACGTCTATAACGATATATATCCTAACCTACGGCAACCTATCATCTCGGAAGTATTATTTTACAACATTCCTGGCGGGTCGGCCCCTACTTCTCGGTGGCAACATTATATACGTCTATAACGTAACATAACCTAACCTAACCCATCGAGCCCCTCGGTGGGAATGTTTTGTAGAATCCCATTCTTGTAGCCCCGTACGTCTCGGTGGAAACATTATATACGTCTATAACGTTATATATCCTAACCTAAGGCAACCTATCATCTCGGAAGTAGTATTTTACAACATTCCTGGCGGGTCGGCCCCTACTTTTCGGTGGGAATATTATATGCGTCTATCATGTAATATAACCTAACCTAATCTACCTAGCCCCTGGCTGGTAATGTTTTACAGAATCCCGGCCGTGTCGGACCGTACCTATCCGTGGGAACATTATATACGTCTATAACGTTATATATCCTAACCTAAGGCAACCTAACACCTCGGATGTAGTATTTTGCAACATTCCTCGCGGGTCGGCCCCTACTTCTCGGTGGGAACATTATATATGTCTATAACGTAATATAACCTAACCTAACCCATCTAGTCCTTCGCTGGTAATGTTTTACAGAATCTCGTGTCGGAACGTACCTCTCCGTGGGAACATTAGATACGTCTATAACGTTATATATCCTAACCTAAGGCAACTTCACACCTCGGATGCATTATTTTACAACATTCCTGGCAGGTCGGCCCCTACTTCTAGGTGGGAACATTATATTCGTCTATAACGTAATATAACCTAACCTAACCCATCTAGCCCCTCGCTGGGAATGTTTTACAGAATCCCGGTCGTGTCGGTCCGTACCTCTCCGTGGGAACATTATATACGTGTATAACGTTATATATCCTAACCTAAGGCAACCTCACACCTCGGATGTAGTATTTTACAGCATTCCTGGCGGGTCGGCACCTACTTGTCGGTGGGAACATTATATACGTCTATAACGTAATATAACCTAACCTAACCTATCTATCCCCTCGCTGGGAATGTTTTGTAGAATCCCGTTCGTGTAGTCCCGTACGTCTCGGAGGGAACATTATATACGTCTATAACGTTATATATCCTAACCTAAGGCAACCTAACACCTCGGATGTAGTATTTTACAACATTCCTCGCGGATCGGCCCCTACTTCTCGATGGGAACATTATATATGTCTATAACGTAATATAACCTAACCTAACCCATCTAGTCCTTCGCTGGTAATGTTTTACAGAATCTCGTGTCGGAACGTACCTCTCCGTGGGGACATTAGATACGTCTATAACTATATATATCCTAATCTAAGGCAATCTAACATCTCGGATGTAGTATTTTACAACATTCCTGGCGGGTCGGCCCCTACTTCTCGGTGGCAACATTATATACGTCTATAACGTAATATAACCTAACCTAACCCATCTAGCCCCTCGCTGGTAATGTATTATAGAATCCCGGTCGTGTCGGACCGTACCTCTCCGTGGGAACATTATATACGTCTATAACGTTATATATTCTAACCTAAGACAACCTCACACCTCGGATTTAGTATTTTACAACATTCGTGGCGGGCCGGCCCCTACTTCTAGGAGGGAACATTATATACGTCTGTAACGTAATATAACCTAACCTAACCGATCGAGCCCCTCGGTGGGAATGTTTTGTAGAATCCCGTTCGTGTAGCCCCGTACGTCTCGGTGGGAACATTATATACGTCTATAACGTTATATATCCTAACCTAAGGCAACTTAACATCTCGGATGTAGTATTTTACAACATTCCTGGCGGGTCGGCCCCCACTTCTCGGTGGAAACATTATATGCGCCTATAACGTAATATAACCTAACCTAACCCATCTAGCCTCTCGCTGGTAATGTTTTACAGAATCCCGGTCGTGTCGGTCCGTACCTCTCCGTGGGAACATTATATACGTCTTTAACGTTATATATCCTAACCTAAGGCAACCTCACACCTCGGATGTAGTATTTTACAACATTCCTGGCGGGTCGGCACCTACTTGTCGGTGGGAACATTATATACGTCTATAACGTAATATAACCTAACCTAACCTATCTATCCCCTCGCTGGGAATGTTTTGTAGAATCCCGTTCGTGTAGCCCCGTACGTCTCGGTGGGAACATTATATACGTCTATAACGATATATATCCTAACCTAAGGCAACCTAACATCTCGGATGTAGTATTTTACAACATTCCTGGCGGGTCGGCCCCTACTTCTCGGTGGCAACATTATATACGTCTATAACGTAACATAACCTAACCTAACCCATCGAGCCCCTCGGTGGGAATGTTTTGTAGAATCCCATTCTTGTAGCCCCGTACGTCTCGGTGGGAACATTATATACGTCTATAACGTTATATATCCTAACCTAAGGCAACCTATCATCTCGGAAGTAGTATTTTACAACATTCCTGGCGGGTCGGCCCCTACTTTTCGGTGGGAATATTATATGCGTCTATCATGTAATATAACCTAACCTAATCTACCTAGCCCCTGGCTGGTAATGTTTTACAGAATCCCGGCCGTGTCGGACCGTACCTATCCGTGGGAACATTATATACGTCTATAACGTTATATATCCTAACCTAAGGCAACCTAACACCTCGGATGTAGTATTTTGCAACATTCCTCGCGGGTCGGCCCCTACTTCTCGGTGGGAACATTATATATGTCTATAACGTAATATAACCTAACCTAACCCATCTAGTCCTTCGCTGGTAATGTTTTACAGAATCTCGTGTCGGAACGTACCTCTCCGTGGGAACATTAGATACGTCTATAACGTTATATATCCTAACCTAAGGCAACTTCACACCTCGGATGCATTATTTTACAACATTCCTGGCAGGTCGGCCCCTACTTCTAGGTGGGAACATTATATTCGTCTATAACGTAATATAACCTAACCTAACCCATCTAGCCCCTCGCTGGGAATGTTTTACAGAATCCCGGTCGTGTCGGTCCGTACCTCTCCGTGGGAACATTATATACGTGTATAACGTTATATATCCTAACCTAAGGCAACATCACACCTCGGATGTAGTATTTTACAGCATTCCTGGCGGGTCGGCACCTACTTGTCGGTGGGAACATTATATACGTCTATAACGTAATATAACCTAACCTAACCTATCTATCCCCTCGCTGGGAATGTTTTGTAGAATCCCGTTCGTGTAGTCCCGTACGTCTCGGAGGGAACATTATATACGTCTATAACGTTATATATCCTAACCTAAGGCAACCTAACACCTCGGATGTAGTATTTTACAACATTCCTCGCGGGTCGGCCCCTACTTCTCGATGGGAACATTATATATGTCTATAACGTAATATAACCTAACCTAACCCATCTAGTCCTTCGCTGGTAATGTTTTACAGAATCTCGTGTCGGAACGTACCTCTCCGTGGGGACATTAGATACGTCTATAACTATATATATCCTAATCTAAGGCAATCTAACATCTCGGATGTAGTATTTTACAACATTCCTGGCGGGTCGGCCCCTACTTCTCGGTGGCAACATTATATACGTCTATAACGTAATATAACCTAACCTAACCCATCTAGTCCCCCGCTGGTAATGTTTGACAGAATCCCTGTCGTGTCGGACCGTACCTCTCCGTGGGAACATTATATACGTCTATAACGTTATATATTCTAACCTAAGACAACCTCACACCTCGGATTTAGTATTTTACAACATTCGTGGCGGGCCGGCCCCTACTTCTAGGAGGGAACATTATATACGTCTGTAACGTAATATAACCTAACCTAACCGATCGAGCCCCTCGGTGGGAATGTTTTGTAGAATCCCGTTCGTGTCGCCCCGTACGTCTCGGTGGGAACATTATATACGTCTATAACGATATATATCCTAACCTAAGGCAACCTAACATCTCGGATGTAGTATTTTACAACATTCCTGGCGGGTCGGGCCCTACTTCTAGGTGGGAACATTATATACGTCTATAACGTTATATAACCTAATCTAACCCATTTAACCCCTCGTTGGGAATGTTTTACAGAATCCCGGTCGTGTCGGTCCGTACCTCTCCGTGGGAACATTATATACGTCTATAACGTTATATATCCTAACACAAGACAACCTAACACCTTGGATTTATTATTTTACAACATTCCTGGCGGGCCGTCCCCTACTTCTAGGTGGGAACATTATATACGTCCATAACGTAATATTACCTGACCTAACACATCTAGCCCCTCGCTGGGAATGTTTTGTAGAATCCCGTCGTGTAGCCCCGTACGTCTCGGTGGGAACATTATATACGTCTATAACGTAATATATTCTAACCTAATCCAACTTAACATCTCGGATGTAGTATTTCACAACATTCCTGGCGGGTCGGCACCTACTTGTCGGTGGGAATATTATATACGTCTATAACGTAATATAACCTAACCTAACCTAGATAGCCCCTGGCTGGTAATGTTTTACAGAATCCCGGTCGTGTCGGACCGTACCTCTCCGTGAGAACATTATATACGTATATAACGTTATATATCCTAACCTAAGGCAACCTCACACCTCGGATGTAGTATTTTACAACACTCCTGGCGGGTCGGCACCTACTTGTCGGTGGGAACATTATATACGTCTATAACGTAATATAACCTAACCTAACCTATCTATCCCCTCGCTGGGAATGTTTTGTAGAATCCCGTTCGTGTAGCCCCGTACGACTCGGTGGGAACATTATATACGTCTATAACGTTATATATCCTAACATAAGGCAACTTAACATCTCGGATGTAGTATTTTACAACATTCCTAGCGGGTCGGCCCCTTTTTCTCGGTGGGAACATTATATACATCTATAACGTAATATAACCTAACCTAACCCATCTAGCCCCTCGCTGGTAATGTTTTACAGAATCCCGGTCGTGTCGGACCGTACCTCTCCGTGGGAACATTATATACGTCTATAACGTAATATAACCTAACCTAACCCATCTAGCCCCCCGCTGGTAATGTTTGACAGAATCCCTGTCGTGTCGGACCGTACCTCTCCGTGGGAACATTATATACGTCCATAACGTTATATATCCTAACCTAAGGCAACCTCACACCTCGGATTTAGTATTTTACAACATTCCTGGCGGGCCGGCACCTACTTCTAGGTGGGAACATTATATACGTCTATAACGTAATATAACCTAACCTAACCCATCTAGCCCCTCGCTGGGAATGTTTTGTAGAATCCCGTTCGTGTAGCCCCGTACGTCTCGGTGGGAACATTATAAACGTCTATAACGTTATATATCCTAACCTAAGGCAACCTAACATCTCGGATGTAGTATTTTACAACATTCCTGGCGGGTCGGCCCATACATTTCGGTGGGAACATTATATACGTCTATAAGGTAATATAACCTAACCTAACCCATCTAGACCCTCGCTGGTAATGTTTTACAGAATCCCGGACGTGTCGGTTCGTACCTCTCCGTGGGGACATTAGATACGTCTATAACGTTATATATCCTAACCTACGGCAACCTCACACCTCGGATGTAGTATTCTATAACATTCCTGGCGGGTCGGCCCCTACTTCTCGGTGGGAACATTATATATGTCTATAATGTAATATAACCTAACCTAACCCATCTAGAACCTCGTTGGTAATGTTTTACAGAATCCCGGACGTGTCGGTCCGTACCTCTCCGTGGGAACATTATATACGTCTATGACGTTATATATCCTAACCTAAGGCAACCTAACACCTCGGATGTAGTATTTTACCACAGTCCTGGCGGGCCGGCCCATACTTGTCGGAGGGAATATTATATGCGTCTATAACGTAATATAACCTAATCTAACCTACCTAGCCCCTGGCTGGTAATGTTTTATAGAATCCCGGCCGTGTCGGACCGTACCTCTCCGTAGGAACATTATATACGTCTATAACGTTATATATCCTAACCTAAGGCAACTTAACATCTCGGATGTAGTATTTTACAACATTCCTGGCGGGTCGGCCCCCACTTCTCGGTGGAAACATTATATGCGCCTATAACGTAATATAACCTAACCTAACCCATCTAGCCTCTCGCTGGTAATGTTTTACAGAATCCCGGTCGTGTCGGTCCGTACCTCTCCGTGGGAACATTATATACGTCTTTAACGTTATATATCCTAACCTAAGGCAACCTCACACCTCGGATGTAGTATTTTACAACATTCCTGGCGGGTCGGCACCTACTTGTCGGTGGGAACATTATATACGTCTATAACGTAATATAACCTAACCTAACCTATCTATCCCCTCGCTGGGAATGTTTTGTAGAATCCCGTTCGTGTAGCCCCGTACGTCTCGGTGGGAACATTATATACGTCTATAACGATATATATCCTAACCTAAGGCAACCTAACATCTCGGATGTAGTATTTTACAACATTCCTGGCGGGTCGGCCCCTACTTCTCGGTGGCAACATTATATACGTCTATAACGTAACATAACCTAACCTAACCCATCGAGCCCCTCGGTGGGAATGTTTTGTAGAATCCCATTCTTGTAGCCCCGTACGTCTCGGTGGGAACATTATATACGTCTATAACGTTATATATCCTAACCTAAGGCAACCTATCATCTCGGAAGTAGTATTTTACAACATTCCTGGCGGGTCGGCCCCTACTTTTCGGTGGGAATATTATATGCGTCTATCATGTAATATAACCTAACCTAATCTACCTAGCCCCTGGCTGGTAATGTTTTACAGAATCCCGGCCGTGTCGGACCGTACCTATCCGTGGGAACATTATATACGTCTATAACGTTATATATCCTAACCTAAGGCAACCTAACACCTCGGATGTAGTATTTTGCAACATTCCTCGCGGGTCGGCCCCTACTTCTCGGTGGGAACATTATATATGTCTATAACGTAATATAACCTAACCTAACCCATCTAGTCCTTCGCTGGTAATGTTTTACAGAATCTCGTGTCGGAACGTACCTCTCCGTGGGAACATTAGATACGTCTATAACGTTATATATCCTAACCTAAGGCAACTTCACACCTCGGATGCATTATTTTACAACATTCCTGGCAGGTCGGCCCCTACTTCTAGGTGGGAACATTATATTCGTCTATAACGTAATATAACCTAACCTAACCCATCTAGCCCCTCGCTGGGAATGTTTTACAGAATCCCGGTCGTGTCGGTCCGTACCTCTCCGTGGGAACATTATATACGTGTATAACGTTATATATCCTAACCTAAGGCAACCTCACACCTCGGATGTAGTATTTTACAGCATTCCTGGCGGGTCGGCACCTACTTGTCGGTGGGAACATTATATACGTCTATAACGTAATATAACCTAACCTAACCTATCTATCCCCTCGCTGGGAATGTTTTGTAGAATCCCGTTCGTGTAGTCCCGTACGTCTCGGAGGGAACATTATATACGTCTATAACGTTATATATCCTAACCTAAGGCAACCTAACACCTCGGATGTAGTATTTTGCAACATTCCTCGCGGGTCGGCCCCTACTTCTCGGTGGGAACATTATATATGTCTATAACGTAATATAACCTAACCTAACCCATCTAGTCCTTCGCTGGTAATGTTTTACAGAATCTCGTGTCGGAACGTACCTCTCCGTGGGAACATTAGATACGTCTATAACTATATATATCCTAATCTAAGGCAATCTAACATCTCGGATGTAGTATTTTACAACATTCCTGGCAGGTCGGCCCCTACTTCTAGGTGGGAACATTATATTCGTCTATAACGTAATATAACCTAACGTAACCCATCTAGCCCTTCGCTGGTAATGTTTTACAGAATCCCGGTAGTGTCGGCCCGTGCCTATCCGTGGGGACGTTATATACGTCTATAACGTTATACATCCTAACCTAAGGCAACCTCACACCTCCGATTTAGTATTTTACAACATTCCTGGCCGGCCGGCCCCTACTTCTAGGTGGGAACACTATATACGTCTATAACGTAATATAACCTAACCTAACCCATCTAGCACCTCGCTGGGAATGTTTTGTAGAATCCCGTTCTTGTAGCCCCGTACGTCTCGGTGGGAACATTATATACGTCTGTAACGTTATATATCCTAACCTAAGGCAACCTAACACCTCGGATGTAGTATTTTACAACATTCCTCGCGGGTCGGCCCCTACTTGTCGGTGGGAATATTATACATGTCTATAACGTAATATAACCTAACCTAACCCATCTAGTCCTTCGCTGGTAATGTTTTACAGAATCTCGTGACGCATCGTACCTCTCCGTGGGGACATTAGATACGTCTATAACGTTATATATCCTAACCTAAGGCAACCTCACACCTCGGATGTATTATTTTACAACATTCCTAGCAGGTCGGCCCCTACTTCTAGGTGGGAACATTATATTCGTCTATAACGTAATATAACCTAACCTAACCCATCTAGCCACTCGCTGGGAATGTTTTGTAGAATCCCGTTCGTGTAGCCCCGTACGTCTCGGTGGGAACATTATATACGTCTATAACGTTATATATCCTAACCTAAGGCAACCTTACACCTCGGATGTAGTATTTTGCAATATTCCTGGCGGGTCGGCACCTACTCCTCGGTGGGAACATTATATACGTCTATAACATAATATAACCTAACCTAACCTATCTATCCCCTCGCTGGGAATGTTTTGTAGAATCCCGTTCGTGTAGCCCCGTACGTCTCGGTGGGAACATTATATACGTCTGTAACGTTATATATCCTAACCTAAGGCAACCTAACACCTCGGATGTAATTATTTTACAACATTCCTCGCGTGTCGGCCCCTACTTCTCGGTGGGAACATTATACATGTCTATAACGTAATATAACCTAACCTAACCCATCTAGTCCTTCGCTGGTAATGTTTTACAGAATCTCGTGACGCATCGTACCTCTCCGTGGGGACATTAGATACGTCTATAAAGTTATATATCCTAACCTAACGCAACCTCACACCTCGGATGTATTATTTTACAACATTCCTAGCAGGTCGGCCCCTACTTCTAGGTGGGAACATTATATTCGTCTATAACGTAATATAACCTAACCTAACTCATCTAGCCCCTCGGTGGGAATGTTTTGTAGAATCCCGTTCGTCTAGCCCCGTACGTCTCGTTGGGAACATTATATACGTCTATAACGTTATATATCCTAACCTAAGGCAACCTAACATCTCGAATGTAGTATTTTACAATACTCCTAGCGGGTCGGCACCTACTCCTCGGTGGGAACATTATATACGTCTATAACATAATATAACCTAACCTAACCTATCTCTCCCCTCGCTGGGAATGTTTTGTAGGATCCCGTTCTTGTAGCCCCGTACGTCTCGGTGGGAACATTATATACGTCTATAACGATATATATCCTAACCTACGGCAACCTATCATCTCGGAAGTATTATTTTACAACATTCCTGGCGGGTCGGCCCCTACTTCTCGGTGGCAACATTATATACGTCTATAACGTAACATAACCTAACCTAACCCATCGAGCCCCTCGGTGGGAATGTTTTGTAGAATCCCATTCTTGTAGCCCCGTACGTCTCGGTGGAAACATTATATACGTCTATAACGTTATATATCCTAACCTAAGGCAACCTATCATCTCGGAAGTAGTATTTTACAACATTCCTGGCGGGTCGGCCCCTACTTTTCGGTGGGAATATTATATGCGTCTATCATGTAATATAACCTAACCTAATCTACCTAGCCCCTGGCTGGTAATGTTTTACAGAATCCCGGCCGTGTCGGACCGTACCTATCCGTGGGAACATTATATACGTCTATAACGTTATATATCCTAACCTAAGGCAACCTAACACCTCGGATGTAGTATTTTGCAACATTCCTCGCGGGTCGGCCCCTACTTCTCGGTGGGAACATTATATATGTCTATAACGTAATATAACCTAACCTAACCCATCTAGTCCTTCGCTGGTAATGTTTTACAGAATCTCGTGTCGGAACGTACCTCTCCGTGGGAACATTAGATACGTCTATAACGTTATATATCCTAACCTAAGGCAACTTCACACCTCGGATGCATTATTTTACAACATTCCTGGCAGGTCGGCCCCTACTTCTAGGTGGGAACATTATATTCGTCTATAACGTAATATAACCTAACCTAACCCATCTAGCCCCTCGCTGGGAATGTTTTACAGAATCCCGGTCGTGTCGGTCCGTACCTCTCCGTGGGAACATTATATACGTGTATAACGTTATATATCCTAACCTAAGGCAACCTCACACCTCGGATGTAGTATTTTACAGCATTCCTGGCGGGTCGGCACCTACTTGTCGGTGGGAACATTATATACGTCTATAACGTAATATAACCTAACCTAACCTATCTATCCCCTCGCTGGGAATGTTTTGTAGAATCCCGTTCGTGTAGTCCCGTACGTCTCGGAGGGAACATTATATACGTCTATAACGTTATATATCCTAACCTAAGGCAACCTAACACCTCGGATGTAGTATTTTACAACATTCCTCGCGGATCGGCCCCTACTTCTCGATGGGAACATTATATATGTCTATAACGTAATATAACCTAACCTAACCCATCTAGTCCTTCGCTGGTAATGTTTTACAGAATCTCGTGTCGGAACGTACCTCTCCGTGGGGACATTAGATACGTCTATAACTATATATATCCTAATCTAAGGCAATCTAACATCTCGGATGTAGTATTTTACAACATTCCTGGCGGGTCGGCCCCTACTTCTCGGTGGCAACATTATATACGTCTATAACGTAATATAACCTAACCTAACCCATCTAGCCCCTCGCTGGTAATGTATTATAGAATCCCGGTCGTGTCGGACCGTACCTCTCCGTGGGAACATTATATACGTCTATAACGTTATATATTCTAACCTAAGACAACCTCACACCTCGGATTTAGTATTTTACAACATTCGTGGCGGGCCGGCCCCTACTTCTAGGAGGGAACATTATATACGTCTGTAACGTAATATAACCTAACCTAACCGATCGAGCCCCTCGGTGGGAATGTTTTGTAGAATCCCGTTCGTGTAGCCCCGTACGTCTCGGTGGGAACATTATATACGTCTATAACGTTATATATCCTAACCTAAGGCAACTTAACATCTCGGATGTAGTATTTTACAACATTCCTGGCGGGTCGGCCCCCACTTCTCGGTGGAAACATTATATGCGCCTATAACGTAATATAACCTAACCTAACCCATCTAGCCTCTCGCTGGTAATGTTTTACAGAATCCCGGTCGTGTCGGTCCGTACCTCTCCGTGGGAACATTATATACGTCTTTAACGTTATATATCCTAACCTAAGGCAACCTCACACCTCGGATGTAGTATTTTACAACATTCCTGGCGGGTCGGCACCTACTTGTCGGTGGGAACATTATATACGTCTATAACGTAATATAACCTAACCTAACCTATCTATCCCCTCGCTGGGAATGTTTTGTAGAATCCCGTTCGTGTAGCCCCGTACGTCTCGGTGGGAACATTATATACGTCTATAACGATATATATCCTAACCTAAGGCAACCTAACATCTCGGATGTAGTATTTTACAACATTCCTGGCGGGTCGGCCCCTACTTCTCGGTGGCAACATTATATACGTCTATAACGTAACATAACCTAACCTAACCCATCGAGCCCCTCGGTGGGAATGTTTTGTAGAATCCCATTCTTGTAGCCCCGTACGTCTCGGTGGGAACATTATATACGTCTATAACGTTATATATCCTAACCTAAGGCAACGTATCATCTCGGAAGTAGTATTTTACAACATTCCTGGCGGGTCGGCCCCTACTTTTCGGTGGGAATATTATATGCGTCTATAACGTAATATAACCTAACCTAATCTACCTAGCCCCTGGCTGGTAATGTTTTACAGAATCCCGGCCGTGTCGGACCGTACCTATCCGTTGGAACATTATATACGTCTATAACGTTATATATCCTAACCTAAGGCAACCTAACACCTCGGATGTAGTATTTTGCAACATTCCTCGCGGGTCGGCCCCTACTTCTCGGTGGGAACATTATATATGTCTATAACGTAATATAACCTAACCTAACCCATCTAGTCCTTCGCTGGTAATGTTTTACAGAATCTCGTGTCGGAACGTACCTCTCCGTGGGAACATTAGATACGTCTATAACGTTATATATCCTAACCTAAGGCAACTTCACACCTCGGATGCATTATTTTACAACATTCCTGGCAGGTCGGCCCCTACTTCTAGGTGGTAACATTATATTCGTCTATAACGTAATATAACCTAACCTAACCCATCTAGCCCCTCGCTGGGAATGTTTTACAGAATCCCGGTCGTGTCGGTCCGTACCTCTCCGTGGGAACATTATATACGTGTATAACGTTATATATCCTAACCTAAGGCAACCTCACACCTCGGATGTAGTATTTTACAGCATTCCTGGCGGGTCGGCACCTACTTGTCGGTGGGAACATTATATACGTCTATAACGTAATATAACCTAACCTAACCTATCTATCCCCTCGCTGGGAATGTTTTGTAGAATCCCGTTCGTGTAGTCCCGTACGTCTCGGAGGGAACATTATATACGTCTATAACGTTATATATCCTAACCTAAGGCAACCTAACACCTCGGATGTAGTATTTTACAACATTCCTCGCGGGTCGGCCCCTACTTCTCGATGGGAACATTATATATGTCTATAACGTAATATAACCTAACCTAACCCATCTAGTCCTTCGCTGGTAATGTTTTACAGAATCTCGTGTCGGAACGTACCTCTCCGTGGGGACATTAGATACGTCTATAACTATATATATCCTAATCTAAGGCAATCTAACATCTCGGATGTAGTATTTTACAACATTCCTGGCAGGTCGGCCCCTACTTCTAGGTGGGAACATTATATTCGTCTATAACGTAATATAACCTAACGTAACCCATCTAGCCCTTCGCTGGTAATGTTTTACAGAATCCCGGTAGTGTCGGCCCGTGCCTATCCGTGGGAACGTTATATACGTCTATAACGTTATACATCCTAACCTAAGGCAACCTCACACCTCCGATTTAGTATTTTACAACATTCCTGGCCGGCCGGCCCCTACTTCTAGGTGGGAACACTATATACGTCTATAACGTAATATAACCTAACCTAACCCATCTAGCACCTCGCTGGGAATGTTTTGTATAATCCCGTTCGTGTAGCCCCGTACGTCTCGGTGGGAACATTATATACGTCTGTAACGTTATATATCCTAACCTAAGGCAACTTAACATCTCGGATGTAGTATTTTCCAACATTCCTGGCGGGTCGGCCCCTACTTCTAGTTGGGAACATTATATTCGTCTATAACGTAATATAACCTAACCCTACCCATCTAGCCCCTCGCTGGGAATGTTTTCTAGAATCCCGTTCGTCTAGCCCCGTACGTCTCTGTGGGAACATTATATACGTCTATAACGTTATATATCCTAACCTAAGGCAACCTAACATCTCGAATGTAGTATTTTACAATATTCCTGGCGGGTCGGCCCCTACTTGTCGGTGAGAATATTATATGCGTCTCTAACGTAATATAACCTAACCTAACCTACCTAGCGCCTGGCTGGTAATGTTTTACAGAATCCCTGACGTGTCGGACTGTACCTCTCCGTGGGGACATTAGATACGTCTATAACGTTATATATCCTAACCTAAGGCAACCTCACACCTCGGATGTATTATTTTACAACATTCCTGGCGGGTCGGCCCCTACTTCTAGTTGGGAACATTATATTCGTCTATAACGTAATATAACCTAACCCTACCCATCTAGCCCCTCGCTGGGAATGTTTTCTAGAATCCCGTTCGTCTAGCCCCGTACGTCTCTGTGGGAACATTATATACGTCTATAACGTTATATATCCTAACCTAAGGCAACCTAACATCTCGAATGTAGTATTTTACAATATTCCTGGCGAGTTGGCACCTACTCCTCGGTGGGAACATTATATACGTCTATAACATAATATAACCTAATCTAACCTATCTATCCCCTCGCTGGGAATGTTTTGTAGAATCCCGTTCTTGTAGCCCCGTACGTCTCGGTGGGAACATTATATACGTCTGTAACGTTATATATCCTAACCTAAGGCAACCTAACACCTCGGATGTAGTATTTTACAACATTCCTCGCGGGTCGGCCCCTACTTGTCGGTGGGAATATTATACATGTCTATAACGTAATATAACCTAACCTAACCCATCTAGTCCTTCGCTGGTAATGTTTTACAGAATCTCGTGACGCATCGTACCTCTCCGTGGGGACATTAGATACGTCTATAACGTTATATATCCTAACCTAAGGCAACCTCACACCTCGGATGTATTATTTTACAACATTCCTAGCAGGTCGGCCCCTACTTCTAGGTGGGAACATTATATTCGTCTATAACGTAATATAACCTAACCTAACCCATCTAGCCACTCGCTGGGAATGTTTTGTAGAATCCCGTTCGTGTAGCCCCGTACGTCTCGGTGGGAACATTATATACGTCTATAACGTTATATATCCTAACCTAAGGCAACCTTACACCTCGGATGTAGTATTTTGCAATATTCCTGGCGGGTCGGCACCTACTCCTCGGTGGGAACATTATATACGTCTATAACATAATATAACCTAACCTAACCTATCTATCCCCTCGCTGGGAATGTTTTGTAGAATCCCGTTCGTGTAGCCCCGTACGTCTCGGTGGGAACATTATATACGTCTGTAACGTTATATATCCTAACCTAAGGCAACCTAACACCTCGGATGTAGTATTTTACAACATTCCTCGCGTGTCGGCCCCTACTTCTCGGTGGGAACATTATACATGTCTATAACGTAATATAACCTAACCTAACCCATCTAGTCCTTCGCTGGTAATGTTTTACAGAATCTCGTGACGCATCGTACCTCTCCGTGGGGACATTAGATACGTCTATAAAGTTATATATCCTAACCTAACGCAACCTCACACCTCGGATGTATTATTTTACAACATTCCTAGCAGGTCGGCCCCTACTTCTAGGTGGGAACATTATATTCGTCTATAACGTAATATAACCTAATCTAACTCATCTAGCCCCTCGGTGGGAATGTTTTGTAGAATCCCGTTCGTCTAGCCCCGTACGTCTCGTTGGGAACATTATATACGTCTATAACGTTATATATCCTAACCTAAGGCAACCTAACATCTCGAATGTAGTATTTTACAATACTCCTAGCGGGTCGGCACCTACTCCTCGGTGGGAACATTATATACGTCTATAACATAATATAACCTAACCTAACCTATCTCTCCCCTCGCTGGGAATGTTTTGTAGGATCCCGTTCTTGTAGCCCCGTACGTCTCGGTGGGAACATTATATACGTCTATAACGTTATACATCCTAACCTAAGGCAACCTAACATCTTGGATGTAATATTTTACAACATTCCTGGCGGGTCGGTCCCTACTTCTCGGTGGGAACATTATATACGTCTATGACGTAATATAGCCTAACGTAACCCATCTAGCCCTTCGCTGGTAATGTTTTACAGAATCCCGGTAGTGTCGGCCCGTGCCTATCCGTGGGAACGTTATATACGTCTATAACGTTATACATCCTAACCTAAGGCAACCTCACACCTCCGATTTAGTATTTTACAACATTCCTGGCCGGCCGGCCCCTACTTCTAGGTGGGAACACTATATACGTCTATAACGTAATATAACCTAACCTAACCCATCTAGCACCTCGCTGGGAATGTTTTGTATAATCCCGTTCGTGTAGCCCCGTACGTCACGGTGGGAACATTATATATGTCTGTAACGTTATATGTCCTAACCTAAGGCAATCTCACACCTCGGATGTAGTATTTTACAACATTCCTGGCAGGTCGGCCCCTACATCTAGGTGGGAACATTATATACGTCTATAACGTAATATAACCTAACCTAACCCATCTAGCCCCTCGCTGTTAATGTTTTACAGAATCCCGGTCGTGTCGGTCCGTACCTCTCCGTGGGAACATTATATACGTCTATAACGTTATATATCCTAACCTAAGGCAACCTCACACATAGGATGTAGTACTTTACAACATTCCTGGCGGGTCGGCACCTACTTTTCGGTGGGAACATTATATACGTCTATAACGTGATATAACCTAACCTAACCTATCTATCCCCTCGCTGGGAATGTTTTGTAGAATCCCGTTCGTGTAGCCCCGTACGTCTCGGTGGGAACATTATATACGTCTGTAACGTTATATATCCTAACCTAAGGCAACTTAACATCTCGGATGTAGTATTTTCCAACATTCCTGGCGGGTCGGCCCCTACTTCTAGTTGGGAACATTATATACGTCTATAACGTAATATAACCTAACCCTACCCATCTAGCCCCTCGCTGGGAATGTTTTCTAGAATCCCGTTCGTCTAGCCCCGTACGTCTCTGTGGGAACATTATATACGTCTATAACGTTATATATCCTAACCTAAGGCAACCTAACATCTCGAATGTAGTATTTTACAATATTCCTGGCGGGTCGGCCCCTACATGTCGGTGAGAATATTATATGCGTCTCTAACGTAATATAACCTAACCTAACCTACCTAGCGCCTGGCTGGTAATGTTTTACAGAATCCCTGACGTGTCGGACTGTACCTCTCCGTGGGGACATTAGATACGTCTATAACATAATATAACCTAACCTAACCTATCTATCCCCTCGCTGGGAATGTTCTGTAGAATCCCGTTCTTGTAGCCCCGTACGTCTCGGTGGGAACATTATATACGTCTATAACTTTATATATCCTATCCTAAGGCAACCTAACATCTCGGATGTAGTATTTTACAACATTCCTGGCGGGTCGGCCCCTACTTGTCGGTGAGAATATTATATGCGTCTCTAACGTAATATAACCTAACCTAACCTACCTAGCGCCTGGCTGGTAATGTTTTACAGAATCCCTGACGTGTCGGACTGTACCTCTCCGTGGGGACATTAGATACGTCTATAACGTTATATATCCTAACCTAAGGCAACCTCACACCTCGGATGTATTATTTTACAACATTCCTGGCGGGTCGGCCCCTACTTCTAGTTGGGAACATTATATTCGTCTATAACGTAATATAACCTAACCCTACCCATCTAGCCCCTCGCTGGGAATGTTTTCTAGAATCCCGTTCGTCTAGCCCCGTACCTCTCCGTGGGAACATTATGTACGTCTATAACGTTATATATCCTAACCTAAGGCAACCTTACACCTCGGATGTAGTATTTTGCAATATTCCTGGCGGGTCGGCACCTACTCCTCGGTGGGAACATTATATACGTCTATAACATAATATAACCTAACCTAACCTATCTATCCCCTCGCTGGGAATGTTTTGTAGAATCCCGTTCGTGTAGCCCCGTACGTCTCGGTGGGAACATTATATACGTCTGTAACGTTATATATCCTAACCTAAGGCAACTTAACATCTCGGATGTAGTATTTTCCAACATTCCTGGCGGGTCGGCCCCTACTTCTAGGTGGGAACATTATATTCGTCTATAGCGTAATATAACCTAACCTAACCCATCTAGCCCCTCGCTGGGAATGTTTTGTAGAATCCCGTTCGTCTAGCCCCGTACGTCTCGGTGGGAACATTATATACGTCTATAACGTTATATATCCTAACCTAAGGCAACCTAACATCTCGAATGTAGTATTTTACAATATTCCTGGCGGGTCGGCACCTACTCCTCGGTGGGAACATTATATACGTCTATAACATAATATAACCTAACCTAACCTATCTATCCCCTCGCTGGGAATGTTCTGTAGAATCCCGTTCTTGTAGCCCCGTATGTCTCGGTGGGAACATTATATACGTCTATAACGTTATACATCCTAACCCAAGGCAACCTAACATCTCGGATGTAATATTTTACAACATTCCTGGCGGGTCGGTCCCTACTACTCGGTGGGAACATTATATACGTCTATGACGTAATATAGCCTAACGTAACCCATCTAGCCCTTCGCTGGTAATGTTTTACAGAATCCCGGTAGTGTCGGCCCGTGCCTATCCGTGGGAACGTTATATACGTCTATATCGTTATACATCCTAACCTAAGGCAACCTCATACCTCGGATTTAGTATTTTACAACATTCCTGGCCGGCCGGCACGTACTTCTAGGTGGGAACACTATATACGTCTACAACGTAATATAACCTAACCTAACTCATCTAGCAACTCGCTGGGAATGTTTTGTAGAATCCCGTTCGTGTAGCCCCGTACGTCACGTTGGGAACATTATATACGTCTATAACGTTATATATCCTAACCTAAGGCAACCTAACGTCTCGAATGTTGTATTTTACAATATTCCTGGCGGGTCGGCACCTACTCCTCGGTGGGAACATTATATACGTCTATAACATAATATAACCTAACCTAACCTATCTATCCCCTCGCTGGGAATGTTCTGTAGAATCCCGTTCTTGTAGCCCCGTACGTCTCGGTGGGAACATTATATACGTCTATAACGTTATATATCCTATCCTAAGGCAACCTAACATCTCGGATGTAGTATTTGACAACATTCCTGGCGGGTCGGCCCCTACTTGTCGGTGAGAACATTATATGCGTCCCTAACGTAATATAACCTAACCTAACCTACCTAGCGCCTGGCTGGTAATGTTTTACAGAATCCCTGCCGTGTCGGACTGTACCTCTCCGTGGGGACATTAGATACGTCTATAACGTTATATATCCTAACCTAAGGCAACCCAACATCTCGGATGTAATATTTTAAAACATTCCTGGCGGGTCGGGCCCTACTTTTCGGTGGCAACATTATATACGTCTATAACGTAATATAACCTAACATACCCCATCTAGTCCTTCGCTGGTAATGTTTTACAGAATCTAGTGTCGAACCGTACCTCTCCGTGGGGAAATTAGATACGTCTATAACGTTATATATCCTAACCTAAGGCAACCTCACACCTCGGATTTAGTATTTTACAACATTCCTGGCAAGTCGGCCCCTACATCTAGGTGGGAACATTATATACGTCTATAACGTAATATAACCTAACCTAACCCATCTAGCCCCTCGCTGTTAATGTTTTACAGAATCCCGGTCGTGTCGGTCCGTACCTCTCCGTGGGAACATTATATACGTCTATAACGTTATATATCCTAACCTAAGGCAACCTCACACATAGGATGTAGTATTTTACAACATTCCTGGCGGATCGGCACCTACTTTTCGGTGGGAACATTATATACGTCTATAACGTGATATAACCTAACCTAACCCATCTAGCCCCTCGCTGGGAATGTTTTGTAGAATCCCTTTCGTCTAGCCCCGTACGTCTCGGTGGGAACATTATATACGTCTATAACGTTATATATCCTAACCTAAGGCAACCTAACATCTCGAATGTTGTATTTTACAATATTCCTGGCGGGTCGGCACCTACTCCTCGGTGGGAACATTATATACGTCTATAACATAATATAACCTAACCTAACCTATCTATCCCCTCGCTGGGAATGTTCTGTAGAATCCCGTTCTTGTAGCCCCGTACGTCTCGGTGGGAACATTATATACGTCTATAACGTTATATATCCTATCCTAAGGCAACCTAACATCTCGGATGTAGTATTTTACAACATTCCTGGCGGGTCGGCCCCTACTTGTCGGTGAGAACATTATATGCGTCTCTAACGTAATATAACCTAACCTAACCTACCTAGCGCCTGGCTGGTAATGTTTTACAGAATCCCTGCCGTGTCGGACTGTACCTCTCCGTGGGGACATTAGATACGTCTATAACGTTATATATCCTAACCTAAGGCAACCCAACATCTCGGATGTAATATTTTAAAACATTCCTGGCGGGTCGGGCCCTACTTTTCGGTGGCAACATTATATACGTCTATAACGTAATATAACCTAACCTACCCCATCTAGTCCTTCGCTGGTAATGTTTTACAGAATCTAGTGTCGAACCGTACCTCTCCGTGGGGAAATTAGATACGTCTATAACGTTATATATCCTAACCTAAGGCAACCTCACACCTCGGATGTAGTATTTTACAATATTCCTGGCGGGTCGGCACCTACTGCTCGGTGGGAACATTATATACGTCTATAACATAATATAACCTAACCTAACCTATCTATCCCCGCGCTGGGAATGTTCTGTAGAATCCCGTTCTTGTAGCCCCGTACGTCTCGGTGGGAACATTATATACGCCTATAACGTTATATATCCTGTCCTAAGGCAACCTAACATCTTGGATGTAATATTTTACAACATTCCTGGCGGGTCGGACCCTATTTCTCGGTGGGAACATTATATACGTCTATAACGCTATATATCCTAACCTAAGGCAACCTAACATCTCGGATGTAGCATTTTACAACATTCCTGGCGGGTCGGCCCCTACTTGTCGGTGGGAATATTATATGCGTCTCTAACGTAATATAACCTAACCTAACCCATCTAGCCCCTCGGTGGTAATGTTCTACAGAATCCCGACCGTGTCGGACCGTACCTCCCAGTGGGAACATTATATACGTCTATAACGTTATACATCTTAACCTAAGGCATCCTCACACCTCGGATGTAGTATTTTACAATATTCCTGGCGGGTCGGCACCTACTGCTCGGTGGGAACATTATATACGTCTATAACATAATATAACCTAACCTAACCTATCTATCCCCTCGCTGGGAATGTTCTGTAGAATCCCGTTCTTGTAGCCCCGTACGTCTCGGTGGGAACATTATATACGTCTATAACGTTATATATCCTATCCTAAGGCAACCTAACATCTCGGATGTAGTATTTTACAACATTCCTGGCGGGTCGGCCCCTACTTGTCGGTGGGAATATTATATGCGTCTATAACGTAATATAACCGAACCTAACCTACCTAGCGCCTGGCTGGTAATGTTTTACAGAATCCCTGCCGTGTCGGACCGTACCTCTCCGTGGGGACATTAGATACGTCTATAACGTTATATATCCTAACCTAAGGTAACCTCACACCTCGGATGTATTATTTTACAACATTCCTGGCAGGTCGGCCCCTACTTCTAGGTGGGAACATTATATTCGTCTATAACGTAATATAACCTAACCTAACCCATCTAGCCCCTCGCTGGGAATGTTTTGTAGAATCCCGTTCGTGTAGCCCCGTACGTCTCGGTGGGAACATTATATACGTCCATAACGTTATATATCCTAACCTAAGGCAACCTTACACCTCGGATGTAGTATTTTACAATATTCCTGGCGGGTCGGCACCTACTCCTCGGTGGGTAACATTATATACGTCTATAACATAATATAACCTAACCAAACCTATCTATCCCCTCGCTGGGAATGTTTTGTAGAATCCCGTTCGTGTAGCCCCGTACGTCTCGGTGGGAACATTATATACGTCTGTAACGTTATATATCCTAACCAAAGGCAACTTAACATCTCGGACGTAGTATTTTCCAACATTCCTGGCGGGTCGGCCCCTACTTGTCGGTGGGAATATTATATGCGTCTCGAACGTAATATAACCTAACCTAACCCATCTAGCCCCTCGGTGGTAATGTTCTACAGAATCCCGACCGTGTCGGACCGTACCTCCCAGTGGGAACATTATATACGTCTATAACGTTATACATCTTAACCTAAGGCATCCTCACACCTCGGATGTAGTACTTTACAATATTCCTGGCGGGTCGGCACCTACTGCTCGGTGGGAACATTATATACGTCTATAACATAATATAACCTAACCTAACCTATCTATCCCCTCGCTGGGAATGTTCTGTAGAATCCCGTTCTTGTAGCCCCGTACGTCTCGGTGGGAACATTATATACGTCTATAACGTTATATATCCTACCCTAAGGCAACCTAACATCTCGGATGTAGCATTTTACAACATTCCTGGCGGGTCGGCCCCTACTTGTCGGTGGGAATATTATATGCGTCTATAACATAATATAACCTAACCTAACCTATCTATCCCCTCGCTGGGAATGTTCTGTAGAATCCCGTTCTTGTAGCCCCGTACGTCTCGGTGGGAACATTATATACGTCTATAACGTTATATATCCTATCCTAAGGCAACCTAACATCTCGGATGTAGTATTTTACAACATTCCTGGCGGGTCGGCCCCTACTTGTCGGTGGGAATATTATATGCGTCTCTAACGTAATATAACCTAACCTAACCCATCTAGCCCCTCGCTGTTAATGTTTTACAGAATCCCGGTCGTGTCGGTCCGTACCTCTCCGTGGGAACATTATATACGTCTATAACGTTATATATCCTAACCTAAGGCAACCTCACACATAGGATGTAGTATTTTACAACATTCCTGGCGGGTCGGCACCTACTTTTCGGTGGGAACATTATATTCGTCTATAACGTAATATAACCTAACCCTACCCATCTAGCCCCTCGCGGGGAATGTTTTGTAGAATCCCGTTCGTCTAGCCCCGTACGTCTCTGTGGGAACATTATATACGTCTATAACGTTATATATCCTAACCTAAGGCAACCTAACATCTCGAATGTAGTATTTTACAATATTCCTGGCGAGTTGGCACCTACTCCTCGGTGGGAACATTATATACGTCTATAACATAATATAACCTAATCTAAACTATCTATCCCCTCGCTGGGAATGTTTTGTAGAATCCCGTTCTTGTAGCCCCGCACGTCTCGGTGGGAACATTATATACGTCTATAACGTTATATATCCTAACCTAAGGCAACCTATCATCTTGGATGTAATATTTTACAACATTCCTGGCGGGTCGGACCCTATTTCTCGGTGGGAACATTATATACGTCTATAACGCTATATATCCTAACCTAAGGCAACCTAACATCTCGGATGTAGCATTTTACAACATTCCTGGCGGGTCGGCCCCTACTTGTCGGTGGGAATATTATATGCGTCTCTAACGTAATATAACCTAACCTAACCCATCTAGCCCCTCGGTGGTAATGTTCTACAGAATCCCGACCGTGTCGGACCGTACCTCCCAGTGGGAACATTATATACGTCTATAACGTTATACATCTTAACCTAAGGCATCCTCACACCTCGGATGTAGTACTTTACAATATTCCTGGCGGGTCGGCACCTACTGCTCGGTGGGAACATTATATACGTCTATAACATAATATAACCTAACCTAACCTATCTATCCCCTCGCTGGGAATGTTCTGTAGAATCCCGTTCTTGTAGCCCCGTACGTCTCGGTGGGAACATTATATACGTCTATAACGTTATATATCCTATCCTAAGGCAACCTAACATCTCGGATGTAGTATTTTACAACATTCCTGGCGGGTCGGCCCCTACTTGTCGGTGGGAATATTATATGCGTCTATAACGTAATATAACCGAACCTAACCTACCTAGCGCCTGGCTGGTAATGTTTTACAGAATCCCTGCCGTGTCGGACCGTACCTCTCCGTGGGGACATTAGATACGTCTATAACGTTATATATCCTAACCTAAGGCAACCTCACACCTCGGATGTATTATTTTACAACATTCCTGGCAGGTCGGCCCCTACTTCTAGGTGGGAACATTATATTCGTCTATAACGTAATATAACCTAACCTAACCCATCTAGCCCCTCGCTGGGAATGTTTTGTAGAATCCCGTTCGTGTAGCCCCGTACGTCTCGGTGGGAACATTATATACGTCTATAACGTTATATATCCTAACCTAAGGCAACCTTACACCTCGGATGTAGTATTTTACAATATTCCTGGCGGGTCGGCACCTACTCCTCGGTGGGTAACATTATATACGTCTATAACATAATATAACCTAACCAAACCTATCTATCCCCTCGCTGGGAATGTTTTGTAGAATCCCGTTCGCGTAGCCCCGTACGTCTCGGTGGGAACATTATATACGTCTATAACGTTATATATCCTAACCTAAGGCAACCTAACATCTCGGATGTAATATTTTACAACATTCCTGGCGGGTCGGCCCCTATTTCTCGGTGGGAACATTATATACGTCTCTAACGTAATATAACCTAACCTAACCCATCTAGCCCCTCGCTGGTAATGTTCTGCAGAATCCCGACCGTGTCGGACCGTACCTCCCAGTGGGAATATTATATACGTCTATAACGTTATACATCCTAAGCTAAGGCAACCTCACACCTCGGATGTAGTATTTTACAATATTCCTGGCGGGTCGGCAACCACTCCTCGGTGCGAACATTGTATACGTCTATAACATAATATAACCTAACCTAACCTATCTATTGCCTCGCTGGGATTGTTCTGTAAAATCCCGTTCTTGTAGCCCCGTACGTCTCGGTGGGAACACTATATACGTCTATAACGTTATATATCCTAACCTAAGGCAGCCTAACATCTCGGATGTAATATTTTACAACATTTCTGGCGGTTCGGCCCCTACTTCTAGGTGGGAACACTATATACGTCTATAACGTAATATAACCTAACCTAACCCATCTAGCACCTCGCTGGGAATGTTTTGTAGAATCCCGTTCGTGTAGCCCCGTACGTCACGGTGGGAACATTATATATGTCTGTAACGTTATATGTCCTAACCTAAGGCAATCTCACACCTCGGGTGTAGTATTTTACAACATTCCTGGCAGGTCGGCCCCTACTTCTAGGTGGGAACATTATATACGTCTATAACGTAATATAACCTAACCTAACCCATCAAGCCCGTCGCTGGGAATGTTTTGTAGAATCCCGCTCGTGTAGGCCAGTACGTCTCGGTGGGAACATTATATACGTCTAAAACGTTATATATCCTAACCTAAGGCAACCTAACATCTCGGATGTAGTATTTTACAAAATTCCTGGCGGGTCGGCCCCTACTTGTCGGTGGGAATATTATATGCGTCTATAACGTAATATAACCTAACCTAACCTACCTAGCCCCTGGATGGTAATGTTCTACAGAATCCCGACCGTGTCGGACCGTACCTCCCAGTGGGAACATTATATACGTCTATAACGTTATACATCTTAACCTAAGGCATCCTCACACCTCGGATGTAGTACTTTACAATATTCCTGGCGGGTCGGCACCTACTGCTCGGTGGGAACATTATATACGTCTATAACATAATATAACCTAACCTAACCTATCTATCCCCTCGCTGGGAATGTTCTGTAGAATCCCGTTCTTGTAGCCCCGTACGTCTCGGTGGGAACATTATATACGTCTATAACGTTATATATCCTAACCTAAGGCAACCTAACATCTCGGATGTAGCATTTCACAACATTCCTGGCGGGTCGGCCCCTACTTGTCGGTGGGAATATTATATGCGTCTATAACATAATATAACCTAACCTAACCTATCTATCCCCTCGCTGGGAATGTTCTGTAGAATCCCGTTCTTGTAGCCCCGTACGTCTCGGTGGGAACATTATATACGTCTATAACGTTATATATCCTATCCTAAGGCAACCTAACATCTCGGATGTAGTATTTTACAACATTCCTGGCGGGTCGGCCCCTACTTGTCGGTGGGAATATTATATGCGTCTCTAACGTAATATAACCTAACCTAACCCATCTAGCCCCTCGCTGTTAATGTTTTACAGAATCCCGGTCGTGTCGGTGCGTACCTCTCCGTGGGAACATTATATACGTCTATAACGTTATATATCCTAACCTAAGGCAACCTCACACATAGGATGTAGTATTTTACAACATTCCTGGCGGGTCGGCACCTACTTTTCGGTGGGAACATTATATTCGTCTATAACGTAATATAACCTAACCCTACCCATCTAGCCCCTCGCGGGGAATGTTTTGTAGAATCCCGTTCGTCTAGCCCCGTACGTCTCTGTGGGAACATTATATACGCCTATAACGTTATATATCCTAACCTAAGGCAACCTAACATCTCGAATGTAGTATTTTACAATATTCCTGGCGAGTTGGCACCTACTCCTCGGTGGGAACATTATATACGTCTATAACATAATATAACCTAATCTAAACGATCTATCCCCTCGCTGGGAATGTTTTGTAGAATCCCGTTCTTCTAGCCCCGTACGTCTCGGTGGGAACATTATATACGTCTATAACGTTATATATCCTAACCTAAGGCAACCTATCATCTTGGATGTAATATTTTACAACATTCCTGGCGGGTCGGACCCTATTTCTCGGTGGGAACATTATATACGTCTATAACGCTATATATCCTAACCTAAGGCAACCTAACATCTCGGATGTAGCATTTTACAGCATTCCTGGCGGGTCGGCCCCTACTTGTCGGTGGGAATATTATATGCGTCTCTAACGTAATATAACCTAACCTAACCCATCTAGCCCCTCGGTGGTAATGTTCTACAGAATCCCGACCGTGTCGGACCGTACCTCCCAGTGGGAACATTATATACGTCTATAACGTTATACATCTTAACCTAAGGCATCCTCACACCTCGGATGTAGTACTTTACAATATTCCTGGCGGGTCGGCACCTACTGCTCGGTGGGAACATTATATACGTCTATAACATAATATAACATAACCTAACCTATCTATCCCCTCGCTGGGAATGTTCTGTAGAATCCCGTTCTTGTAGCCCCGTACGTCTCGGTGGGAACATTATATACGTCTATAACGTTATATATCCTATCCTAAGGCAACCTAACATCTCGGATGTAGTATTTTACAACATTCCTGGCGGGTCGGCCCCTACTTGTCGGTGGGAATATTATATGCGTCTATAACGTAATATAACCGAACCTAACCTACCTAGCGCCTGGCTGGTAATGTTTTACAGAATCCCTGCCGTGTCGGACCGTACCTCTCCGTGGGGACATTAGATACGTCTATAACGTTATATATCCTAACCTAAGGCAACCTAACATCTCGAATGTAGTATTTTACAATATTCCTGGCGGGTCGGCACCTACTCCTCGGTGGGAACATTATATACGTCTATAACATAATATAACCTAACCTAACCTATCTATCCCCTCGCTGGGAATGTTCTGTAGAATCCCGTTCTTGTAGCCCCGTACGTCTCGGTGGGAACATTATATACGTCTATAACGTTATATATCCTAACCTAAGGCAACCTAACATCTCGGATGTAATATTTTACAACATTCCTGGCGGGTCGGCCCCTATTTCTCGGTGGGAACATTATATACGTCTCTAACGTAATATAACCTAACCTAACCCATCTAGCCCCTCGCTGGTAATGTTCTGCAGAATCCCGACCGTGTCGGACCGTACCTCCCAGTGGGAATATTATATACGTCTATAACGTTATACATCCTAAGCTAAGGCAACCTCACACCTCGGATGTAGTATTTTACAATATTCCTGGCGGGTCGGCAACCACTCCTCGGTGCGAACATTGTATACGTCTATAACATAATATAACCTAACCTAACCTATCTATTGCCTCGCTGGGATTGTTCTGTAAAATCCCGTTCTTGTAGCCCCGTACGTCTCGGTGGGAACACTATATACGTCTATAACGTTATATATCCTAACCTAAGGCAGCCTAACATCTCGGATGTAATATTTTACAACATTTCTGGCGGTTCGGCCCCTACTTCTAGGTGGGAACACTATATACGTCTATAACGTAATATAACCTAACCTAACCCATCTAGCACCTCGCTGGGAATGTTTTGTAGAATCCCGTTCGTGTAGCCCCGTACGTCACGGTGGGAACATCATATATGTCTGTAACGTTATATGTCCTAACCTAAGGCAATCTCACACCTCGGGTGTAGTATTTTACAACATTCCTGGCAGGTCGGCCCCTACTTCTAGGTGGGAACATTATATACGTCTATAACGTAATATAACCTAACCTAACCCATCAAGCCCGTCGCTGGGAATGTTTTGTAGAATCCCGCTCGTGTAGGCCAGTACGTCTCGGTGGGAACATTATATACGTCTAAAACGTTATATATCCTAACCTAAGGCAACCTAACATCTCGGATGTAGTATTTTACAAAATTCCTGGCGGGTCGGCCCCTACTTGTCGGTGGGAATATTATATGCGTCTGTAACGTAATATAACCTAACCTAACCTACCTAGCCCCTGGATGGTAATGTTTTACAGAATCCCTGCCGTGTCGGACCGTACCTCTCCGTGGGGACATTAGATACGTCTATAACATTATATATCCTAACCTAAGGCAACCTTATACCTCGGATGTATTATTTTACAACATTCCTGGCAGGTCGGCCCCTACTTCTAGGTGGGAACATTATATACGTCTATAACGTAATATAATCTAACCTAACCCATCAAGCCCGTCGCTGGGAATGTTTTGTAGAATCCCGCTCGTGTAGTCCAGTACGTCTCGGTGGAAACATTATATACGTCTATAACGTTATATATCCTAACCTAAGGCAACCTAACATCTCGGATGTAATATTTTACAACATTCCTGGCGGGTCGGCCCCTACTTCTCGGTGGGAACATTATATACGTCTATAACGTAATATAACCTAACCTAACCTATCTATCCCCTCGCTGGGAATGTTCTGTAGAATCCCGTTCTTGTAGCCCCGTACGTCTCGGTGGGAACATTATATACGTCTATAACGTTATATATCCTAACCTAAGGCAACCTAACATCTCGGATGTAATATTTTACAACATTCCTGGCGGGTCGGCCCCTATTTCTCGGTGGGAACATTATATACGTCTATAACATAATATAACCTAATCTAAACTATCTATCCCCTCGCTGGGAATGTTTTGTAGAATCCCGTTCTTGTAGCCCCGTACGTCTCGGTGGGAACATTACTTACGTCTATAACGTTATATATCCTAACCTAAGGCAACCTATCATCTTGGATGTAATATTTTACAACATTCCTGGCGGGTCGGACCCTATTTCTCGGTGGGAACATTATATACGTCTATAACGCTATATATCCTAACCTAAGGCAACCTAACATCTCGGATGTAGCATTTTACAGCATTCCTGGCGGGTCGGCCCCTACTTGTCGGTGGGAATATTATATGCGTCTCTAACGTAATATAACCTAACCTAACCCATCTAGCCCCTCGGTGGTAATGTTCTACAGAATCCCGACCGTGTCGGACCGTACCTCCCAGTGGGAACATTATATACGTCTATAACGTTATACATCTTAACCTAAGGCATCCTCACACCTCGGATGTAGTACTTTACAATATTCCTGGCGGGTCGGCACCTACTGCTCGGTGGGAACATTATATACGTCTATAACATAATATAACCTAACCTAACCTATCTATCCCCTCGCTGGGAATGTTCTGTAGAATCCCGTTCTTGTAGCCCCGTACGTCTCGGTGGGAACATTATATACGTCTATAACGTTATATATCCTATCCTAAGGCAACCTAACATCTCGGATGTAGTATTTTACAACATTCCTGGCGGGTCGGCCCCTACTTGTCGGTGGGAATATTATATGCGTCTATAACGTAATATAACCGAACCTAACCTACCTAGCGCCTGGCTGGTAATGTTTTACAGAATCCCTGCCGTGTCGGACCGTACCTCTCCGTGGGGACATTAGATACGTCTATAACGTTATATATCCTAACCTAAGGCAACCTCACACCTCGGATGTATTATTTTACAACATTCCTGGCAGGTCGGCCCCTACTTCTAGGTGGGAACATTATATTCGTCTATAACGTAATATAACCTAACCTAACCCATCTAGCCCCTCGCTGGGAATGTTTTGTAGAATCCCGTTCGCGTAGCCCCGTACGTCTCGGTGGGAACATTATATACGTCTATAACGTTATATATCCTAACCTAAGGCAACCTTACACCTCGGATGTAGTATTTTACAATATTCCTGGCGGGTCGGCCCCTACTTCTAGGTGGGAACATTATATTCGTCTATAGCGTAATATAACCTAACCTAACCCATCTAGCCCCTCGCTGGGAATGTTTTGTAGAATCCCGTTCGTCTAGCCCCGTACGTCTCGGTGGGAACTTTATATACGTCTATAACGTTATATATCCTAACCTAAGGCAACCTAACATCTCGAATGTAGTATTTTACAATATTCCTGGCGGGTCGGCACCTACTCCTCGGTGGGAACATTATATACGTCTATAACATAATATAACCTAACCTAACCTATCTATCCCCTCGCTGGGAATGTTCTGTAGAATCCCGTTCTTGTAGCCCCGTACGTCTCGGTGGGAACACTATATACGTCTATAACGTTATATATCCTAACCTAAGGCAACCTAACATCTCGGATGTAATATTTTACAACATTCCTGGCGGGTCGGCCCCTATTTCTCGGTGGGAACATTATATACGTCTCTAACGTAATATAACCTAACCTAACCCATCTAGCCCCTCGCTGGTAATGTTCTGCAGAATCCCGACCGTGTCGGACCGTACCTCCCAGTGGGAATATTATATACGTCTATAACGTTATACATCCTAAGCTAAGGCAACCTCACGCCTCGGATGTAGTATTTTACAATATTCCTGGCGGGTCGGCAACCACTCCTCGGTGCGAACATTGTATACGTCTATAACATAATATAACCTAACCTAACCTATCTATTGCCTCGCTGGGATTGTTCTGTAAAATCCCGTTCTTGTAGCCCCGTACGTCTCGGTGGGAACACTATATACGTCTATAACGTTATATATCCTAACCTAAGGCAGCCTAACATCTCGGATGTAATATTTTACAACATTTCTGGCGGTTCGGCCCCTACTTCTAGGTGGGAACACTATATACGTCTATAACGTAATATAACCTAACCTAACCCATCTAGCACCTCGCTGGGAATGTTTTGTAGAATCCCGTTCGTGTAGCCCCGTACGTCACGGTGGGAACATCATATATGTCTGTAACGTTATATGTCCTAACCTAAGGCAATCTCACACCTCGGGTGTAGTATTTTACAACATTCCTGGCAGGTCGGCCCCTACTTCTAGGTGGGAACATTATATACGTCTATAACGTAATATAACCTAACCTAACCCATCAAGCCCGTCGCTGGGAATGTTTTGTAGAATCCCGCTCGTGTAGGCCAGTACGTCTCGGTGGGAACATTATATACGTCTAAAACGTTATATATCCTAACCTAAGGCAACCTAACATCTCGGATGTAGTATTTTACAAAATTCCTGGCGGGTCGGCCCCTACTTGTCGGTGGGAATATTATATGCGTCTGTAACGTAATATAACCTAACCTAACCTACCTAGCCCCTGGATGGTAATGTTTTACAGAATCCCTGCCGTGTCGGACCGTACCTCTCCGTGGGGACATTAGATACGTCTATAACATTATATATCCTAACCTAAGGCAACCTTATACCTCGGATGTATTATTTTACAACATTCCTGGCAGGTCGGCCCCTACTTCTAGGTGGGAACATTATATACGTCTATAACGTAATATAATCTAACCTAACCCATCAAGCCCGTCGCTGGGAATGTTTTGTAGAATCCCGCTCGTGTAGTCCAGTACGTCTCGGTGGAAACATTATATACGTCTATAACGTTATATATCCTAACCTAAGGCAACCTAACATCTCGGATGTAATATTTTACAACATTCCTGGCGGGTCGGCCCCTACTTCTCGGTGGGAACATTATATACGTCTATAACGTAATATAACCTAACCTAACCTATCTATCCCCTCGCTGGGAATGTTCTGTAGAATACCGTTCTTGTAGCCCCGTACGTCTCGGTGGGAACATTATATACGTCTATAACGTTATATATCCTAACCTAAGGCAACCTAACATCTCGGATGTAATATTTTACAACATTCCTGGCGGGTCGGCCCCTATTTCTCGGTGGGAACATTATATACGTCTCTAACGTAATATAACCTAACCTAACCCATCTAGCCCCTCGCTGGTAATGTTCTGCAGAATCCCGACCGTGTCGGACCGTACCTCCCAGTGGGAATATTATATACGTCTATAACGTTATACATCCTAAGCTAAGGCAACCTCACACCTCGGATGTAGTATTTTACAATATTCCTGGCGGGTCGGCAACCACTCCTCGGTGCGAACATTGTATACGTCTATAACATAATATAACCTAACCTAACCTATCTATCCCCTCGCTGGGAATGTTCTGTAGAATCCCGTTCTTGTAGCCCCGTACGTCTCGGTGGGAACATTATATACGTCTATAACGTTATATATCCTATCCTAAGGCAACCTAACATCTCGGATGTAGTATTTTACAACATTCCTGGCGGGTCGGCCCCTACTTGTCGGTGAGAATATTATATGCGTCTCTGACGTAATATAACCTAACCTAACCTACCTAGCGCCAGGCTGGTAATGTTTTACAGAATCCCTGCCGTGTCGGACCGTACCTCTCCGTGGGGACATTAGATACGTCTATAACGTTATATATCCTAACCTAAGGCAACCTCACACCTCGGATGTATTATTTTACAACATTCCTGGCAGGTCGGCCCCTACTTCTAGGTGGGAACATTATATTCGTCTATAACGTAATATAACCTAACCTAACCCATCTAGCCCCTCGCTGGGAATGTTTTGTAGAATCCCTTTCGTCTAGCCCCGTACGTCTCGGTGGGAACATTATATACGTCTATAACGTTATATATCCTAACCTAAGGCAACCTAACATCTCGAATGTAGTATTTTACAATATTCCTGGCGGGTCGGCACCTACTCCTCGGTGCGAACATTATATACGTCTATAACATAATATAACCTAACCTAACCTATCTATCCCCACGCTGGGAATGTTCTGTAGAATCCCGTTCTTGTAGCCCCGTACGTCTCGGTGGGAACATTATATACGTCTATAACATAATATAACCTAACCTAACCTATCTATCCCCTCGCTGGGAATGTTCTGTAGAATCCCGTTCTTGTAGCCCCGTACGTCTCGGTGGGAACATTATATACGTCTATAACGTTATATATCCTAACCTAAGGCAACCTAACATCTCGGATGTAGCATTTTACAACATTCCTGGCGGGTCGGCCCCTACTTGTCGGTGGGAATATTATATGCGTCTATAACATAATATAACCTAACCTAACCTATCTATCCCCTCGCTGGGAATGTTCTGTAGAATCCCGTTCTTGTAGCCCCGTACGTCTCGGTGGGAACATTATATACGTCTATAACGTTATATATCCTATCCTAAGGCAACCTAACATCTGGGATGTAGTGTTTTACAACATTCCTGGCGGGTCGGCCCCTACTTGTCGGTGGGAATATTATATGCGTCTCTAACGTAATATATCCTAACCTAACCTACCTAGCGCCTGGCTGGTAATGTTTTACAGAATCCCTGCCGTGTCGGACTGTACCTCTCGGTGGGAACATTATATACGTCTATAACGTTATATATCCTAACCTAAGGCAACCTCACACCTCGGATGTATTATTTTACAACATTCCTGGCAGGTCGGCCCCTACTTCTAGGTGGGAACATTATATTCGTCTATAACGTAATATAACCTAACCTAACCCATCTAGCCCCTCGCTGGGAATGTTTTGTAGAATCCCTTTCGTCTAGCCCCGTACGTCTCGGTGGGAACATTATATACGTCTATAACGTTATATATCCTAACCTAAGGCAACCTCACACCTCGGATGTATTATTTTACAACATTCCTGGCAGGTCGGCCCATACTTCTAGGTGGGAACATTATATTCGTCTATAACGTAATATAACCTAACCTAACCCATCTAGCCCCTCGCTGGGAATGTTTTGTAGAATCCCTTTCGTCTAGCCCCGTACGTCTCGGTGGGAACATTATATACGTCTATAACGTTATATATCCTAACCTAAGGCAACCTAACATCTCAAATGTATTATTTTACAATATTCCTGGCAGGTCGGCACCTACTCCTCGGTGCGAACATTATATACGTCTATAACATAATATAACCTAAGCTAACCTATCTATCCCCACGCTGGGAATGTTCTGTAGAATCCCGTTCTTGTAGCCCCGTACGTCTCGGTGGGAACATTATATACGTCTATAACATAATATAACCTAACCTAACCTATCTATCCCCTCGCTGGGAATGTTCTGTAGAATCCCGTTCTTGTAGCACCGTACGTCTCCGTGGGGACACTAGATACGTCTATAACGTTATATATCCTAACATAAGGCAACCTCACACCTCGGATGTATTATTTTACAACATTCCTGGCAGGTCGGCCCCTACTTCTAGGTGGGAACATTATATTCGTCTATAACGTAATATAACCTAACCTAACCCATCTAGCCCCTGCTTGGGAATGTTTTGTAGAATCCCTTTCGTCTAGCCCCGTACGTCTCGGTGGGAACATTATATACGTCTATAATGTTATATATTCTAACCTAAGGCAACCTAACATCTCGAATGTAGTATTTTACAATATTCCTGGCGGGTCGGCACCTACTCCTCGGTGCGAACATTATATACGCCTATAACTTAATATAACCTAACCTAACCTATCTATCCCCACGCTGGGAATGTTCTGTAGAATCCCGTTCTTGTAGCCCCGTACGTCTCGGTGGGAACATTATATACGTCTATAACGTTATATATCCTAACCTAAGGCAACCTAACATCTCGGATGTAATATTTTACAACATTCCTGGCGGGTCGGCCCCTACTTCTCGGTGGGAACATTATATACGTCTATAACGTAATATAACCTAACCTAACCTATCTATCCCCTCGCTGGGAATGTTCTGTAGAATACCGTTCTTGTAGCCCCGTACGTCTCGGTGGGAACATTATATACGTCTATAACGTTATATATCCTATCCTAAGGCAACCTAACATCTCGGATGTAGTATTTTACAACATTCCTGGCGGGTCGGCCCCTACTTGTCGGTGGGAATATTATATGCGTCTCTAACGTAATATAACCTAACCTAACCTACCTAGCGCCTGGCTGGTAATGTTTTACAGAATCCCTGCCGTGTCGGACTGTACCTCTCCGTGGGGACATTAGATACGTCTATAACGTTATATATCCTAACCTAAGGCAACCTCACACCTCGGATGTATTATTTTACAACATTCCTGGCAGGTCGGCCCCTACTTCTAGGTGGGAACATTATATTCGTCTATAACGTAATATAACCTAACCTAACCCATCTAGCCCCTCGCTGGGAATGTTTTGTAGAATCCCTTTCGTCTAGCCCCGTACGTCTCGGTGGGAACATTATATACGTCTATAACGTTATATATCCTAACCTAAGGCAACCTCACACCTCGGATGTATTATTTTACAACATTCCTGGCAGGTCGGCCCCTACTTCTAGGTGGGAACATTATATTCGTCTATAACGTAATATAACCTAACCTAACCCATCTAGCCCCTCGCTGGGAATGTTTTGTAGAATCCCTTTCGTCTAGCCCCGTACGTCTCGGTGGGAACATTATATACGTCTATAACGTTATATATCCTAACCTAAGGCAACCTAACAGCTCGAATGTAGTATTTTACAATATTCCTGGCAGGTCGGCACCTACTCCTCGGTGCGAACATTATATACGTCTATAACATAATATAACCTAAGCTAACCTATCTATCCCCACGCTGGGAATGTTCTGTAGAATCCCGTTCTTGTAGCCCCGTACGTCTCGGTGGGAACATTATATACGTCTATAACGTTATATATCCTAACCTAAGGCAACCTAACATCTCGGATGTAGCATTTTACAACATTCCTGGCGGGTCGGCCCGTACTTGTCGGTGGGAATATTATATGCGTCTATAACATAATATAACCTAACCTAACCTATCTATCCCCTCGCTGGGAATGTTCTGTAGAATCCTGTTCTTGTAGCCCCGTACGTCTCGGTGGGACCATTATATACGTCTATAACGTTATATATCCTAACCTAAGGCAACCTAACATCTCGGATGTAGTATTTTACAAAATTCCTGGCGGGTCGGCCCCTACTTGTCGGTGGGAATATTATATGCGTCTATAACGTAATATAACCTAACCTAACCTACCTAGCCCCTGGATGGTAATGTTTTACAGAATCCCTGCCGTGTGGGACCGTACCTCTCCGTGGGGTCATTAGATACGTCTATAACATTATATATCCTAACCTAAGGCAACCTCATACCTCGGATGTGTTATTTTACAACATTCCTGGCAGGTCGGCCCCTACTTCTGGGTGGGAACATTATATACGTCTATAACGTAATATAATCTAACCTAACCCATCAAGCCCGTCGCTGGGAATGTTTTGTAGAATCCCGCTCGTGTAGTCCAGTACGTCTCGGTGGAAACATTATATACGTCTATAACGTTATATATCCTAACCTAAGGCAACCTAACATCTCGGATGTAATATTTTACAACATTCCTGGCGGGTCGGCCCCTACTTCTCGGTGGGAACATTATATACGTCTATAACATAATATAACCTAACCTAACCTATCTATCCCCTCGCTGGGAATGTTCTGTAGAATCCCGTTCTTGTAGCCCCGTACGTCTCGGTGGGAACATTATATACGTCTATAACGTTATATATCCTAACCTAAGGCAACCTAACATCTCGGATGTAATATTTTACAACATTCCTGGCGGGTCGGCCCCTACTTCTCGGTGGGAACATTATATACGTCTATGACGTAATATAACCTAACCTAACCCATCTAGCCCCTCGGTGGTAATGTTCTACAGAATCCAGACCGTGTCGGACCGTACCTACCAGTGGGAACATTATATACGTCTATAACGTTATACATCTTAACCTAAGGCAACCTCACACCTCGGATGTAGTATTTTACAATATTCCTGGCGGGTCGGCACCTACTGCTCGGTGGGAACATTATATACGTCTATAACATAATATAACCTAACCTAACCTATCTATCCCCTCGCTGGGAATGTTCTGTAGAATCCCGTTCTTGTAGCCCCGTACGTCTCGGTGGGAACATTATATACGTCTATAACGTTATATATCCTATCCTAAGGCAACCTAACATCTCGGATGTAGTATTTTACAACATTCCTGGCGGGTCGGCCCCTACTTGTCGGTGGGAATATTATATGCGTCTATAACGTAATATAACCTAACCTAACCTACCTAGCGCCAGGCTGGTAATGTTTTACAGAATCCCTGCCGTGTCGGACCGTACCTCTCCGTGGGGACATTAGATACGTCTGTAACGTTATATATCCTAACCTAAGGCAACCTAACATCTCGAATGTAGTATTTTACAATATTCCTGGCGGGTCGGCACCTACTCCTCGGTGGGAACATTATATACGTCTATAACATAATATAACCTAACCTAACCTATCTATCCCCTCGCTGGGAATGTTCTGTAGAATCCCGTTCTTGTAGCCCCGTACGTCTCGGTGGGAACATTATATACGTCTATAACGTTATATATCCTATCCTAAGGCAACCTAACATCTCGGACGTAGTATTTTACAACATTCCTGGCGGGTCGGCCCCTACTTGTCGGTGAGAATATTATATGCGTCTCTGACGTAATATAACCTAACCTAACCTACCTAGCGCCAGGCTGGTAATGTTTTACAGAATCCCTGCCGTGTCGGACCGTACCTCTCCGTGGGGACATTAGATACGTCTATAACGTTATATATCCTAACCTAAGGCAACCTCACACCTCGGATGTATTATTTTACAACATTCCTGGCAGGTCGGCCCCTACTTCTAGGTGGGAACATTATATTCGTCTATAACGTAATATAACCTAACCTAACCCATCTAGCCCCTCGCTGGGAATGTTTTGTAGAATCCCTTTCGTCTAGCCCCGTACGTCTCGGTGGGAACATTATATACGTCTATAACGTTATATATCCTAACCTAAGGCAACCTAACATCTCGAATGTAGTATTTTACAATATTCCTGGCGGGTCGGCACCTACTCCTCGGTGCGAACATTATATACGTCTATAACATAATATAACCTAACCTAACCTATCTATCCCCACGCTGGGAATGTTCTGTAGAATCCCGTTCTTGTAGCCCCGTACGTCTCGGTGGGAACATTATATACGTCTATAACATAATATAACCTAACCTTACCTATCTATCCCCTCGCTGGGAATGTTCTGTAGAATCCCGTTCTTGTAGCCCCGTACGTCTCGGTGGGAACATTATATACGTCTATAACGTTATATATCCTAACCTAAGGCAACCTAACATCTCGGATGTAGCATTTTACAACATTCCTGGCGGGTCGGCCCCTACTTGTCGGTGGGAATATTATATGCGTCTATAACATAATATAACCTAACCTAACCTATCTATCCCCTCGCTGGGAATGTTCTGTAGAATCCCGTTCTTGTAGCCCCGTACGTCTCGGTGGGAACATTATATACGTCTATAACGTTATATATCCTATCCTAAGGCAACCTAACATCTCGGATGTAGTATTTTACAACATTCCTGGCGGGTCGGCCCCTACCTGTCGGTGGGAATATTATATGCGTCTCTAACGTAATATATCCTAACCTAACCTACCTAGCGCCTGGCTGGTAATGTTTTACAGAATCCCTGCCGTGTCGGACTGTACCTCTCCGTGGGGACATTAGATACGTCTATAACGTTATATATCCTAACCTAAGGCAACCTCACACCTCGGATGTATTATTTTACAACATTCCTGGCAGGTCGGCCCCTACTTCTAGGTGGGAACATTATATTCGTCTATAACGTAATATAACCTAACCTAACCTATCTAGCCCCTCGCTGGGAATGTTTTGTAGAATCCCTTTCGTCTAGCCCCGTACGTCTCGGTGGGAACATTATATACGTCTATAACGTTATATATCCTAACCTAAGGCAACCTCACACCTCGGATGTATTATTTTACAACATTCCTGGCAGGTCGGCCCATACTTCTAGGTGGGAACATTATATTCGTCTATAACGTAATATAACCTAACCTAACCCATCTAGCCCCTCGCTGGGAATGTTTTGTAGAATCCCTTTCGTCTAGCCCCGTACGTCTCGGTGGGAACATTATATACGTCTATAACGTTATATATCCTAACCTAAGGCAACCTAACATCTCGAATGTAGTATTTTACAATATTCCTGGCAGGTCGGCACCTACTCCTCGGTGCGAACATTATATACGTCTATAACATAATATAACCTAAGCTAACCTATCTATCCCCACGCTGGGAATGTTCTGTAGAATCCCGTTCTTGTAGCCCCGTACGTCTCGGTGGGAACATTATATACGTCTATAACATAATATAACCTAACCTAACCTATCTATCCCCTCGCTGGGAATGTTCTGTAGAATCCCGTTCTTGTAGCCCCGTACGTCTCCGTGGGGACACTAGATACGTCTATAACGTTATATATCCTAACCTAAGGCAACCTCACACCTCGGATGTATTATTTTACAACATTCCTGGCAGGTCGGCCCCTACTTCTAGGTGGGAACATTATATTCGTCTATAACGTAATATAACCTAACCTAACCCATCTAGCCCCTAGCGGGGAATGTTTTGTAGAATCCCTTTCGTCTAGCCCCGTACGTCTCGGTGGGAACATTATATACGTCTATAACGTTATATATTCTAACCTAAGGCAACCTAACATCTCGAATGTAGTATTTTACAATATTCCTGGCGGGTCGGCACCTACTCCTCGGTGCGAACATTATATACGCCTATAACATAATATAACCTAACCTAACCTATCTATCCCCACGCTGGGAATGTTCTGTAGAATCCCGTTCTTGTAGCCCCGTACGTCTCGGTGGGAACATTATATACGTCTATAACGTTATATATCCTAACCTAAGGCAACCTAACATCTCGGATGTAATATTTTACAACATTCCTGGCGGGTCGGCCCCTACTTCTCGGTGGGAACATTATATACGTCTATAACGTAATATAACCTAACCTAACCTATCTATCCCCTCGCTGGGAATGTTCTGTAGAATACCGTTCTTCTAGCCCCGTACGTCTCGGTGGGAACATTATATACGTCTATAACGTTATATATCCTAACCTAAGGCAACCTAACATCTCGGATGTAATATTTTACAACATTCCTGGCGGGTCCGCCCCTATTTCTCGGTGGGAACATTATATACGTCTCTAACGTAATATAACCTAACCTAACCCATCTAGCCCCTCGCTGGTAATGTTCTGCAGAATCCCGACCGTGTCGGACCGTACCTCCCAGTGGGAATATTATATACGTCTATAACGTTATACATCCTAAGCTAAGGCAACCTCACACCTCGGATGTAGTATTTTACAATATTCCTGGCGGGTCGGCAACCACTCCTCGGTGCGAACATTGTATACGTCTATAACATAATATAACCTAACCTAACCTATCTATCCCCTCGCTGGGAATGTTCTGTAGAATCCCGTTCTTGTAGCCCCGTACGTCTCGGTGGGAACATTATATACGTCTATAACGTTATATATCCTATCCTAAGGCAACCTAACATCTCGTATGTAGTATTTTACAACATTCCTGGCGGGTCGGCCCCTACTTGTCGGTGGGAATATTATATGCGTCTATAACCTAATATAACCTAACCTAACCTACCTAGCGCCAGGCTGGTAATGTTTTACAGAATCCCTGCCGTGTCGGACCGTACCTCTCCGTGGGGACATTAGATACGTCTGTAACGTTATATATCCTAACCTAAGGCAACCTCACACCTCGGATGTATTATTTTACAACATTCCTGGCAGGTCGGCCCCTACTTCTAGGTGGGAACATTATATTCGTCTATAACGTAATATAACCTAACCTAACCCATCTAGCCCCTCGCTGGGAATGTTTTGTAGAATCCCTTTCGTCTAGCCCCGTACGTCTCGGTGGGAACATTATACACGTCTATAACGTTATATATCCTAACCTAAGGCAACCTAACATCTCGAATGTAGTATTTTACAATATTCCTAGCGGGTCGGCACCTACACCTCGGTGGGAACATTATATACGTCTATAACATAATATAACCTAACCTAACCTATCTATCCCCTCGCTGGGAATGTTCTGTAGAATCCCGTTCGTCTAGCCCCGTACGTCTCGGTGGGAACATTATATACGTCTATAACGTTATATATCCTAACCTAAGGCAACCTAACATCTCGAATGTAGTATTTTACAATATTCCTGGCGGGTCGGCACCTACTCCTCGGTGGGAACATTATATACGTCTATAACATAATATAACCTAACCTAACCTATCTATCCCCTCGCTGGGAATGTTCTGTAGAATCCCGTTCTTGTAGCCCCGTACGTCTCGGTGGGAACATTATATACGTCTATAACGTTATATATCCTATCCTAAGGCAACCTAACATCTCGGACGTAGTATTTTACAACATTCCTGGCGGGTCGGCCCCTACTTGTCGGTGAGAATATTATATGCGTCTCTGACGTAATATAACCTAACCTAACCTACCTAGCGCCAGGCTGGTAATGTTTTACAGAATCCCTGCCGTGTCGGACCGTACCTCTCCGTGGGGACATTAGATACGTCTATAACGTTATATATCCTAACCTAAGGCAACCTCACACCTCGGATGTATTATTTTACAACATTCCTGGCAGGTCGGCCCCTACTTCTAGGTGGGAACATTATATTCGTCTATAACGTAATATAACCTAACCTAACCCATCTAGCCCCTCGCTGGGAATGTTTTGTAGAATCCCTTTCGTCTAGCCACGTACGTCTCGGTGGGAACATTATATACGTCTATAACGTTATATATCCTAACCTAAGGCAACCTAACATCTCGAATGTAGTATTTTACAATATTCCTGGCGGGTCGGCACCTACTCCTCGGTGCGAACATTATATACGTCTATAACATAATATAACCTAACCTAACCTATCTATCCCCACGCTGGGAATGTTCTGTAGAATCCCGTTCTTGTAGCCCCGTACGTCTCGCTGGGAACATTATATACGTCTATAACATAATATAACCTAACCTAACCTATCTATCCCCTCGCTGGGAATGTTCTGTAGAATCCCGTTCTTGTAGCCCCGTACGTCTCGGTGGGAACATTATATACGTCTATAACGTTATATATCCTATCCTAAGGCAACCTAACATCTCGGATGTAGTATTTTACAACATTCCTGGCGGGTCGGCCCCTACTTGTCGGTGGGAATATTATATGCGTCTCTAACGTAATATAACCTAACCTAACCTACCTAGCGCCTGGCTGGTAATGTTTTACAGAATCCCTGCCGTGTCGGACTGTTCCTCTCCGTGGGGACATTAGATACGTCTATAACGTTATATATCCTAACCTATGGCAACCTCACACCTCGGATGTATTATTTTACAACATTCCTGGCAGGTCGGCCCCTACTTCTAGGTGGGAACATTATATTCGTCTATAACGTAATATAACCTAACCTAACCCATCTAGCCCCTCGCTGGGAATGTTTTGTAGAATCCCTTTCGTCTAGCCCCGTACGTCTCGGTGGGAACATTATATACGTCTATAACGTTATATATCCTAACCTAAGGCAACCTCACACCTCGGATGTATTATTTTACAACATTCCTGGCAGGTCGGCCCCTACTTCTAGGTGGGAACATTATATTCGTCTATAACGTAATATAACCTAACCTAACCCATCTAGCCCCTCGCTGGGAATGTTTTGTAGAATCCCTTTCGTCTAGCCCCGTACGTCTCGGTGGGAACATTATATACGTCTATAACGTTATATATCCTAACCTAAGGCAACCTAACATCTCGAATGTAGTATTTTACAATATTCCTGGCAGGTCGGCACCTACTCCTCGGTGCGAACATTATATACGTCTATAACATAATATAACCTAAGCTAACCTATCTATCCCCACGCTGGGAATGTTCTGTAGAATCCCGTTCTTGTAGCCCCGTACGTCTCGGTGGGAACATTATATACGTCTATAACATAATATAACCTAACCTAACCTATCTATCCCCTCGCTGGGAATGTTCTGTAGAATCCCGTTCTTGTAGCCCCGTACGTCTCGGTGGGAACATTATATACGTCTATAACGTTATATATCCTAACCTAAGGCAACCTAACATCTCGGATGTAGCATTTTACAACATTCCTGGCGGGTCGGCCCCTACTTGTCGGTGGGAATATTATATGCGTCTATAACATAATATAACCTAACCTAACCTATCTATCCCCTCGCTGGGAATGTTCTGTAGAATCCCGTTCTTGTAGCCCCGTACGTCTCGGTGGGAACATTATATACGTCTATAACGTTATATATCCTATCCTAAGGCAACCTAACATCTCGGATGTAGTATTTTACAACATTCCTGGCGGGTCGGCGCCTACTTGTCGGTGGGAATATTATATGCGTCTCTAACGTAATATAACCTAACCTAACCTACCTAGCGCCTGGCTGGTAATGTTTTACAGAATCCCTGCCGTGTCGGACTGTACCTCTCCGTGGGGACATTAGATACGTCTATAACGTTATATATCCTAACCTAAGGCAACCTCACACCTCGGATGTATTATTTTACAACATTCCTGGCAGGTCGGCCCCTACTTCTAGGTGGGAACATTATATTCGTCTATAACGTAATATAACCTAACCTATCCCATCTAGCCCCTCGCTGGGAATGTTTTGTAGAATCCCTTTCGTCTCGCCCCGTACGTCTCGGTGGGAACATTATATACGTCTATAACGTTATATATCCTAACCTAAGGCAACCTAACATCTCGAATGTAGTATTTTACAATATTCCTGGCGGGTCGGCACCTACTCCTCGGTGCGAACATTATATACGTCTATAACATAATATAACCTAACCTAACCTATCTATCCCCTCGCTGGGAATGTTTTGTAGAATCCCGTTCTTGTAGCCCCGTACGTCTCGGTGGGAACATTATATACGTCTATAACGTTATATATCCTAACCTAAGGCAACCTAACATCTCGGATGTAATATTTTACAACATTCCTGGCGGGTCGGCCCCTACTTCTCGGTGGGAACATTATATACGTCTATAACATAATATAACCTAACCTAACCTATCTATCCCCTCGCTGGGAATGTTCTGTAGAATACCGTTCTTGTAGCCCCGTACGTCTCGGTGGGAACATTATATACGTCTATAACGTTATATATCCTAACCTAAGGCAACCTAACATCTCGGATGTAATATTTTACAACATTCCTGGCGGGTCGGCCCCTATTTCTCGGTGGGAACATTATATACGTCTCTAACGTAATATAACCTAACCTAACCCATCTAGCCCCTCGCAGGTAATGTTCTGCAGAATCCCGACCGTGTCGGACCGTACCTCCCAGTGGGAATATTATATACGTCTATAACGTTATACATCTTAACCTAAGGCAACCTCACACCTCGGATGTAGTATTTTACAATATTTCTGGCGGGTCGGCACCTACTGCTCGGTGGGAACATTATATACGTCTATAACATAATATAACCTAACCTAACCTATCTATCCCCTCGCTGGGAATGTTCTGTAGAATCCCGTTCTTGTAGCCCCGTACGTCTCCGTGGGGACACTAGATACGTCTATAACGTTATATATCCTAACCTAAGGCAACCTCACACCTCGGATGTATTATTTTACAACATTCCTGGCAGGTCGGCCCCTACTTCTAGGTGGGAACATTATATTCGTCTATAACGTAATATAACCTAACCTAACCCATCTAGCCCCTCGCTGGGAATGTTTTGTAGAATCCCTTTCGTCTAGCCCCGTACGTCTCGGTGGGAACATTATATACGTCTATAACGTTATATATCCTAACCTAAGGCAACCTAACATCTCGAATGTAGTATTTTACAATATTCCTGGCGGGTCGGCACCTACTCCTCGGTGCGAACATTATATACGTCTATAACATAATATAACCTAACCTAACCTATCTATCCCCACGCTGGGAATGTTCTGTAGAATCCCGTTCTTGTAGCCCCGTACGTCTCGGTGGGAACATTATATACGTCTATAACGTTATATATCCTAACCTAAGGCAACCTAACATCTCGGATGTAATATTTTACAACATTCCTGGCGGGTCGGCCCCTACTTCTCGGTGGGAACATTATATACGTCTATGACGTAATATAACCTAACCTAACCCATCTAGCCCCTCGGTGGTAATGTTCTACAGAATCCCGACCGTGTCGGACCGTACCTACCAGTGGGAACATTATATACGTCTATAACGTTATACATCTTAACCTAAGGCAACCTCACACCTCGGATGTAGTATTTTACAATATTCCTGGCGGGTCGGCACCTACTGCTCGGTGGGAACATTATATACGTCTATAACATAATATAACCTAACCTAACCTATCTATCCCCTCGCTGGGAATGTTCTGTAGAATCCCGTTCTTGTAGCCCCGTACGTCTCGGTGGGAACATTATATACGTCTATAACGTTATATATCCTATCCTAAGGCAACCTAACATCTCGGATGTAGTATTTTACAACATTCCTGGCGGGTCGGCCCCTACTTGTCGGTGAGAATATTATATGCGTCTCTAACGTAATATAACCTAACCTAACGTACCTAGCGCCTGGCTGGTAATGTTTTACAGAATCCCTGCCGTGTCGGACTGTACCTCTCCGTGGGGACATTAGATACGTCTATAACGTTATATATCCTAACCTAAGGCAACCTCACACCTCGGATGTATTATTTTACAACATTCCTGGCAGGTCGGCCCCTACTTCTAGGTGGGAACATTATATTCGTCTATAACGTAATATAACCTAACCTAACTCATCTAGCCCCTCGCTGGGAATGTTTTGTAGATTCCCGTTCGCTTAGCCCCGTACGTCTCGTTGGGAACATTATATACGTCTATAACGTTATATATCCTAACCTAAGGCAACCTAACATCTCGAATGTAGTATTTTACAATATTCCTAGCGGGTCGGCACCTACTCCTCGGTGGGAACATTATATACGTCTATAACATAATATAACCTAACCTAACCTATCTCTCCCCTCGCTGGGAATGTTTTGTAGAATCCCGTTCTTGTAGCCCCGTACGTCTCGGTGGGAACATTATATACGTCTATAACGTTATACATCCTAACCTAAGGCAACCTAACATCTCGGATGTAATATTTTACAACATTCCTGGCGGGTCGGTCCCTACTTCTCGGTGGGAACATTATATACGTCTATGATGTAATATAGCCTAACGTAACCCATCTAGCCCTTCGCTGGTAATGTTTTACAGAATCCCGGTCGTGTCGGTCCGTACCTCTCCGTGGGAACATTATATACGTCTATACCGTTATATATCCTAACCTAAGGCAACCTCACACATAGGATGTAGTATTTTACAACATTCCTGGCGGGTCGGAACCTACTTTTCGGTGGGAACATTATATACGTCTATAACGTGATATAACCTAACCTAACCTATCTATCCCCTCGCTGGGAATGTTTTGTAGAATCCCGTTCGTGTAGCCCCGTACGTCTCGGTGGGAACATTATATACGTCTGTAACGTTATATATCCTAACCTAAGGCAACTTAACATCTCGCATGTAGTATTTTCCAACATTCCTGGCTGGTCGGACCCTATTTCTCGGTGGAAACATTATATACGTCTATAACGCTATATATCCTAACCTAAGGCAACCTAACATCTCGGATGTAATATTTTAAAACATTCCTGGCGGGTCGGGCCCTACTTTTCGGTGGCAACATTATATACGTCTATAACGTAATATAACCTAACCTACCCCATCTAGCCCCTCGCTGGGAATGTTTTGTAGAATCCCGTTCGCTTAGCCCCGTACGTCTCGTTGGGAACATTATATACGTCTATAACGTTATATATCCTAACCTAAGGCAACCTAACATCTCGAATGTAGTATTTTACAATATTCCTAGCGGGTCGGCACCTACTCCTCGGTGGGAACATTATATACGTCTATAACATAATATAACCTAACCTAACCTATCTCTCCCCTCGCTGGGAATGTTTTGTAGAATCCCGTTCGTCTAGCCCCGTACGTCTCGGTGGGAACATTATATACGTCTATAACGTTATATATCCTATCCTAAGGCAACCTAACATCTCGGATGTAGTATTTTACAACATTCCTGGCGGGTCGGCCCCTACTTGTCGGTGAGAATATTATATGCGTCTCTAACGTAATATAACCTAACCTAACGTACCTAGCGCCTGGCTGGTAATGTTTTACAGAATCCCTGCCGTGTCGGACTGTACCTCTCCGTGGGGACATTAGATACGTCTATAACGTTATATATCCTAACCTAAGGCAACCTCACACCTCGGATGTATTATTTTACAACATTCCTGGCAGGTCGGCCCCTACTTCTAGGTGGGAACATTATATTCGTCTATAACGTAATATAACCTAACCTAACTCATCTAGCCCCTCGCTGGGAATGTTTTGTAGAATCCCGTTCGCTTAGCCCCGTACGTCTCGTTGGGAACATTATATACGTCTATAACGTTATATATCCTAACCTAAGGCAACCTAACATCTCGAATGTAGTATTTTACAATATTCCTAGCGGGTCGGCACCTACTCCTCGGTGGGAACATTATATACGTCTATAACGTTATACATCCTAACCTAAGGCAACCTAACATCTCGGATGTAATATTTTACAACATTCCTGGCGGGTCGGTCCCTACTTCTCGGTGGGAACATTATATACGTCTATGACGTAATATAGCCTAACGTAACCCATCTAGCCCCTCGCTGGGAATGTTTTGTAGAATCCCGTTCGTGTAGCCCCGTATGTCTCGGTGGGAATATTATATGCGTCTATAACGTAATATAACCTAACCTATGCTACTTAGCCCCTGGCTGGTAATGTTTTACAGAATCCCTGCCGTTTCGGACCGTACCTCTCCGTGGGGACATTAGATACGTCTATAACGTTATATATCCTAACCTAAGGCAACCTCACACCTCGGATGTATTATTTTACAACATTCCTAGCAGGTCGGCCCCTACTTCTAGGTGGGAACATTATATTCGTCTATAACGTAATATAACCTAACCTAACTCATCTAGCCCCTCGCTGGGAATGTTTTGTAGAATCCCGTTCGTCTAGCCCCGTACGTCTCTGTGGGAACATTATATACGTCATTAACGTTATATATCCTAACCTAAGGCAACCTAACATCTCGAATGTAGTATTTTACAATATTCCTGGCGAGTTGGCACCTACTCCTCGGTGGGAACATTATATACGTCTATAACATAATATAACCTAATCTAACCTATCTATCCCCTCGCTGGGAATGTTTTGTAGAATCCCGTTCTTGTAGCCCCGTACGTCTCGGTGGGAACATTATATACGTCTATAACGTTATATATCCTAACCTAAGGCAACCTAACATCTTGGATGTAATATTTTACAACATTCCTGGCGGGTCGGACCCTATTTCTCGGTGGGAACATTATATACGTCTATAACGCTATATATCCTAACCTAAGGCAACCTAACATCTCGGATGTAGCATTTTACAACATTCCTGACTGGTCGGCCCCTACTTGTCGGTGGGAATATTATATGCGTCTATAACGTAATATAACCTAACCTAACCTACCTAGCCCCTCGCTGGGAATGTTCTGTAGAATCCCGTTCTTGTAGCCCCGTACGTCTCGGTGGGAACATTATATACGTCTATAACGTTATATATCCTATCCTAAGGCAACCTAACATCTCGGATGTAGTATTTTACAACATTCCTGGCGGGTCGGCCCCTACTTGTCGGTGAGAATATTATATGCGTCTCTAACGTAATATAACCTAACCTAACCTACCTAGCGCCTGGCTGGTAATGTTTTACAGAATCCCTGCCGTGTCGGACCGTACCTCTCCGTTGGGACATTAGATACGTCTATAACGTTATATATCCTAACCTAAGGCAACCTCACACCTCGGATGTATTATTTTACAACATTCCTGGCAGGTCGGCCCCTACTTCTAGGTGGGAACATTATATTCGTCTATAACGTAATATAACCTAACCTAACCCATCTAGCCCCTCGCTGGGAATGTTTTGTAGAATCCCTTTCGTCTAGCCCCGTACGTCTCGGTGGGAACATTATACACGTCTATAACGTTATATATCCTAACCTAAGGCAACCTAACATCTCGAATGTAGTATTTTACAATATTCCTGGCGGGTCGGCACCTACTCCTCGGTGCGAACATTATATACGTCTATAACATAACATAACCTAACCTAACCTATCTCTCCCCACGCTGGGAATGATCTGTAGAATCCCGTTCTTGTAGCCCCGTACGTCTCGGTGGGAACATTATATACGTCTATAACGTTATATATCCTAACCTAAGGCAACGTAACATCTCGAATGTAGTATTTTACAATATTCCTGGCGGGTCGGCACCTACTCCACGGTGGGAACATTATATACGTCTATAACATAATATAACCTAACCTAACCTGTCTATCCCCTCGCTGGGAATGTTCTGTAGAATCCCGTTCTTGTAGCCCCGTACGTCTCGGTGGGAACATTATATACGTCTATAACGTTATATATCCTATCCTAAGGCAACCTAACATCTCGGATGTAGTATTTTACAACATTCCTGGCGGGTCGGCCCCTACTTGTCGGTGAGAATATTATATGCATCTCTAACGTAATATAACCTAACCTAACGTACCTAGCGCCTGGCTGGTAATGTTTTACAGAATCCCTGCCGTGTCGGACTGTACCTCTCCGTGGGGACATTAGATACGTCTATAACGTTATATATCCTAACCTAAGGCAACCTCACACCTCGGATGTATTATTTTACAACATTCCTGGCAGGTCGGCCCCTACTTCTAGGTGGGAACATTATATTCGTCTATAACGTAATATAACCTAACCTAACTCATCTAGCCCCTCGCTGGGAATGTTTTGTAGAATCCCGTTCGCTTAGCCCCGTATGTCTCGTTGGGAACATTATATACGTCTATAACGTTATACATCCTAACCTAAGGCAACCTAGCATCTCGGATGTAATATTTTACAACATTCCTGGCGGGTCGGTCCCTACTTCTCGGTGGGAACATTATATACGTCTATGACGTAATATAGCCTAACGTAACCCATCTAGCCCTTCGCTGGTAATGTTTTACAGAATCCCGGTAGTGTCGGCCCGTGCCTATCCGTGGGAACGTTATATACGTCTATAACGTTATACATCCTAACCTAAGGCAACCTCATACCTCGGATTTAGTATTTTACAACATTCCTGGCCGGCCGGCCCCTACTTCTAGGTGGGAACACTATATACGTCTATAACGTAATATAACCTAACCTAACTCATCTAGCACCTCGCTGGGAATGTTTTGTAGAATCCCGTTCGTGTGGCCCCGTACGTCTCTGTGGGAACATTATATACGTCATTAACGTTATATATCCTAACCTAAGGCAACCTAACATCTCGAATGTAGTATTTTACAATATTCCTGGCGAGTTGGCACCTACTCCTCGGTGGGAACATTATATACGTCTATAACATAATATAACCTAATCTAACCTATCTATCCCCTCGCTGGGAATGTTTTGTAGAATCCCGTTCTTGTAGCCCCGTACGTCTCGGTGGGAACATTATATACGTCTATAACGTTATATATCCTAACCTAAGGCAACCTAACATCTTGGATGTAATATTTTACAACATTCCTGGCGGGTCGGACCCTATTTCTCGGTGGGAACATTATATACGTCTATAACGCTATATATCCTAACCTAAGGCAACCTAACATCTCGGATGTAGCATTTTACAACATTCCTGACTGGTCGGCCCCTACTTGTCGGTGGGAATATTATATGCGTCTATAACGTAATATAACCTAACCTAACCTACCTAGCCCCTCGCTGGGAATGTTCTGTAGAATCCCGTTCTTGTAGCCCCGTACGTCTCGGTGGGAACATTATATACGTCTATAACGTTATATATCCTATCCTAAGGCAACCTAACATCTCGGATGTAGTATTTTACAACATTCCTGGCGGGTCGGCCCCTACTTGTCGGTGAGAATATTATATGCGTCTCTAACGTAATATAACCTAACCTAACCTACCTAGCGCCTGGCTGGTAATGTTTTACAGAATCCCTGCCGTGTCGGACCGTACCTCTCCGTTGGGACATTAGATACGTCTATAACGTTATATATCCTAACCTAAGGCAACCTCACACCTCGGATGTATTATTTTACAACATTCCTGGCAGGTCGGCCCCTACTTCTAGGTGGGAACATTATATTCGTCTATAACGTAATATAACCTAACCTAACCCATCTAGCCCCTCGCTGGGAATGTTTTGTAGAATCCCTTTCGTCTAGCCCCGTACGTCTCGGTGGGAACATTATATATGTCTGTAACGTTATATGTCCTAACCTAAGGCAATCTCACACCTCGGATGTAGTATTTTACAACATTCCTGGCAGGTCGGCCCCTACATCTAGGTGGGAACATTATATACGTCTATAACGTAATATAACCTAACCTAACCCATCTAGCCCCTCGCTGTTAATGTTTTACAGAATCCCGGTCGTGTCGGTCCGTACCTCTCCGTGGGAACATTATATACGTCTATACCGTTATATATCCTAACCTAAGGCAACCTCACACATAGGATGTAGTATTTTACAACATTCCTGGCGGGTCGGAACCTACTTTTCGGTGGGAACATTATATACGTCTATAACGTGATATAACCTAACCTAACCTATCTATCCCCTCGCTGGGAATGTTTTGTAGAATCCCGTTCGTGTAGCCCCGTACGTCTCGGTGGGAACATTATATACGTCTGTAACGTTATATATCCTAACCTAAGGCAACTTAACATCTCGCATGTAGTATTTTCCAACATTCCTGGCGGGTCGGACCCTATTTCTCGGTGGGAACATTATATACGTCTATAACGCTATATATCCTAACCTAAGCCAACCTAACATCTCGGATGTAGCATTTTACAACATTCCTGGCGGGTCGGCTCCTACTTGTCGGTGGGAATATTATATGCGTCTATAACGTAATATAACCTAACCTAACCTACCTAGCCCCTGGCTGGTAATGTTTTACAGAATCCCTGCTGTGTCGGACCGTACCTCTCCGTGGGGACATTAGATACGTCTATAACGTTATATATCCTAACCTAAGGCAACCCAACATCTCGGATGTAATATTTTAAAACATTCCTGGCGGGTCGGGCCCTACTTTTCGGTGGCAACATTATATACGTCTATAACGTAATATAACCTAACCTACCCCATCTAGTCCTTCGCTGGTAATGTTTTACAGAATCTAGTGTCGAACCGTACCTCTCCGTGGGGAAATTAGATACGTCTATAACGTTATATATCCTAACCTAAGGCAACCTCACACCTCGGATGTAGTATTTTACAACATTACTGGCAGGTCGGCACCTACTTCTAGGTGGGAACAGTATATACGTCTATAACGTAATATAGCCTAATGTAACCTATCTATCCCCTCGCTGGGAATGTTTTGTAGAATCCCGTTCGTGTAGCCCCGTATGTCTCGGTGGGAATATTATATGCGTCTATAACGTAATATAACCTAACCTATGCTACTTAGCCCCTGGCTGGTAATGTTTTACAGAATCCCTGCCGTTTCGGACCGTACCTCTCCGTGGGGACATTAGATACGTCTATAACGTTATATATCCTAACCTAAGGCAACCTCACACCTCGGATGTATTATTTTACAACATTCCTAGCAGGTCGGCCCCTACTTCTAGGTGGGAACATTATATTCGTCTATAACGTAATATAACCTAACCTAACTCATCTAGCCCCTCGCTGGGAATGTTTTGTAGAATCCCGTTCGTCTAGCCCCGTACGTCTCTGTGGGAACATTATATACGTCTATAACGTTATATATCCTAACCTAAGGCAACCTAACATCTCGAATGTAGTATTTTACAATATTCCTGGCGAGTTGGCACCTACTCCTCGGTGGGAACATTATATACGTCTATAACATAATATAACCTAATCTAACCTATCTATCCCCTCGCTGGGAATGTTTTGTAGAATCCCGTTCTTGTAGCCCCGTACGTCTCGGTGGGAACATTATATACGTCTATAACGTTATATATCCTAACCTAAGGCAACCTAACATCTTGGATGTAATATTTTACAACATTCCTGGCGGGTCGGTCCCTATTTCTCGGTGGGAACATTATATACGTCTATAACGCTATATATCCTAACCTAAGGCAACCTAACATCTCGGATGTAGCATTTTACAACATTCCTGACGGGTCGGCCCCTACTTGTCGGTGGGAATATTATATGCGTCTATAACGTAATATAACCTAACCTAACCTACCTAGCCCCTCGCTGGGAATGTTCTGTAGAATCCCGTTCTTGTAGCCCCGTACGTCTCGGTGGGAACATTATATACGTCTATAACGTTATATATCCTATCCTAAGGCAACCTAACATCTCGGATGTAGTATTTTATAACATTCCTGGCGGGTCGGCCCCTACTTGTCGGTGAGAATATTATATGCGTCTCTAACGTAATATAACCTAACCTAACCTACCTAGCGCCTGGCTGGTAATGTTTTACAGAATCCCTGCCGTGTCGGACCGTACCCCTCCGTTGGGACATTAGATACGTCTATAACGTTATATATCCTAACCTAAGGCAACCTCACACCTCGGATGTATTATTTTACAACATTCCTGGCAGGTCGGCCCCTACTTCTAGGTGGGAACATTATATTCGTCTATAACGTAATATAACCTAACCTAACCCATCTAGCCCCTCGCTGGGAATGTTTTGTAGAATCCCTTTCGTCTAGCCCCGTACGTCTCGGTGGGAACATTATATACGTCTATAACGTTATATATCCTAACCTAAGGCAACCTAACATCTCGAATGTAGTATTTTACAATATTCCTGGCGGGTCGGCACCTACTCCTCGGTGCGAACATTATATACGTCTATAACATAACATAACCTAACCTAACCTATCTCTCCCCACGCTGGGAATGATCTGTAGAATCCCGTTCTTGTAGCCCCGTACGTCTCGGTGGGAACATTATATACGTCTATAACGTTATATATCCTAACCTAAGGCAACCTAACATCTCGGATGTAATATTTTACAACATTCCTGGCGGGTCGGCCCCTACTTCTCGGTGGGAACATTATATACGTCTATAACATAATATAACCTAACCTAACCTATCTATCCCCTCGCTGGGAATGTTCTGTAGAATCCCGTTCGTCTAGCCCCGTACGTCTCGGTGGGAACATTATATACGTCTATAACGTTATATATCCTAACCTAAGGCAACCTAACATCTCGAATGTAGTATTTTACAATATTCCTGGCGGGTCGGCACCTACTGCACGGTGGGAACATTATATACGTCTATAACATAATATAACCTAACCTAACCTGTCTATCCCCTCGCTGGGAATGTTCTGTAGAATCCCGTTCTTGTAGCCCCGTACGTCTCGGTGGGAACATTATATACGTCTATAACGTTATATATCCTATCCTAAGGCAACCTAACATCTCGGATGTAGTATTTTACAACATTCCTGGCGGGTCGGCCCCTACTTGTCGGTGAGAATATTATATGCATCTCTAACGTAATATAACCTAACCTAACGTACCTAGCGCCTGGCTGGTAATGTTTTACAGAATCCCTGCCGTGTCGGACTGTACCTCTCCGTGGGGACATTAGATACGTCTATAACGTTATATATCCTAACCTAAGGCAACCTCACACCTCGGATGTATTATTTTACAACATTCCTGGCAGGTCGGCCCCTACTTCTAGGTGGGAACATTATATTCGTCTATAACGTAATATAACCTAACCTAACTCATCTAGCCCCTCGCTGGGAATGTTTTGTAGAATCCCGTTCGCTTAGCCCCGTACGTCTCGTTGGGACCATTATATACGTCTATAACGCTATATATCCTAACCTAAGGCAACCTAACATCTCGGATGTAGCATTTTACAACATTCCTGGCGGGTCGGCTCCTACTTGTCGGTGGGAATATTATATGCGTCTATAACGTAATATAACCTAACCTAACCTACCTAGCCCCTGGCTGGTAATGTTTTACAGAATCCCTGCTGTGTCGGACCGTACCTCTCCGTGGGGACATTAGATACGTCTATAACGTTATATATCCTAACCTAAGGCAACCCAACATCTCGGATGTAATATTTTAAAACATTCCTGGCGGGTCGGGCCCTACTTTTCGGTGGCAACATTATATACGTCTATAACGTAATATAACCTAACCTACCCCATCTAGTCCTTCGCTGGTAATGTTTTACAGAATCTAGTGTCGAACCGTACCTCTCCGTGGGGAAATTAGATACGTCTATAACATTATATATCCTAACCTAAGGCAACCTCACACCTCGGATGTAGTATTTTACAACATTACTGGCAGGTCGGCACCTACTTCTAGGTGGGAACAGTATATACGTCTATAACGTAATATAGCCTAATGTAACCTATCTATCCCCTCGCTGGGAATGTTTTGTAGAATCCCGTTCGTGTAGCCCCGTATGTCTCGGTGGGAATATTATATGCGTCTATAACGTAATATAACCTAACCTATGCTACTTAGCCCCTGGCTGGTAATGTTTTACAGAATCCCTGCCGTTTCGGACCGTACCTCTCCGTGGGGACATTAGATACGTCTACAACGTTATATATCCTAACCTAAGGCAACCTCACACCTCGGATGTATTATTTTACAACATTCCTAGCAGGTCGGCCCCTACTTCTAGGTGGGAACATTATATTCGTCTATAACGTAATATAACCTAACCTAACTCATCTAGCCCCTCGCTGGGAATGTTTTGTAGAATCCCGTTCGTCTAGCCCCGTACGTCTCTGTGGGAACATTATATACGTCTATAACGTTATATATCCTAACCTAAGGCAACCTAACATCTCGAATGTAGTATTTTACAATATTCCTGGCGAGTTGGCACCTACTCCTCGGTGGGAACATTATATACGTCTATAACATAATATAACCTAATCTAACCTATCTATCCCCTCGCTGGGAATGTTTTGTAGAATCCCGTTCTTGTAGCCCCGTACGTCTCGGTGGGAACATTATATACGTCTATAACGTTATATAACCTAACCTAAGGCAACCTAACATCTTGGATGTAATATTTTACAACATTCCTGGCGGGTCGGTCCCTATTTCTCGGTGGGAACATTATATACGTCTATAACGCTATATATCCTAACCTAAGGCAACCTAACATCTCGGATGTAGCATTTTACAACATTCCTGACGGGTCGGCCCCTACTTGTCGGTGGGAATATTATATGCGTCTATAACGTAATATAACCTAACCTAACCTACCTAGCCCCTCGCTGGGAATGTTCTGTAGAATCCCGTTCTTGTAGCCCCGTACGTCTCGGTGGGAACATTATATACGTCTATAACGTTATATATCCTATCCTAAGGCAACCTAACATCTCGGATGTAGTATTTTACAACATTCCTGGCGGGTCGGCCCCTACTTGTCGGTGAGAATATTATATTCGTCTCTAACGTAATATAACCTAACCTAACCTACCTAGCGCCTGGCTGGTAATGTTTTACAGAATCCCTGCCGTGTCGGACCGTACCTCTCCGTTGGGACATTAGATACGTCTATAACGTTATATATCCTAACCTAAGGCAACCTCACACCTCGGATGTATTATTTTACAACATTCCTGGCAGGTCGGCCCCTACTTCTAGGTGGGAACATTATATTCGTCTATAACGTAATATAACCTAACCTAACCCATCTAGCCCCTCGCTGGGAATGTTTTGTAGAATCCCTTTCGTCTAGCCCCGTACGCCTCGGTGGGAACATTATATACGTCTATAACGTTATATATCCTAACCTAAGGCAACCTAACATCTCGAATGTAGTATTTTACAATATTCCTGGCGGGTCGGCACCTACTCCTCGGTGCGAACATTATATACGTCTATAACATAACATAACCTAACCTAACCTATCTCTCCCCACGCTGGGAATGATCTGTAGAATCCCGTTCTTGTAGCCCCGTACGTCTCGGTGGGAACATTATATACGTCTATAACGTTATATATCCTAACCTAAGGCAACCTAACATCTCGGATGTAATATTTTACAACATTCCTGGCGGGTCGGCCCCTACTTCTCGGTGGGAACATTATATACGTCTATAACATAATATAACCTAACCTAACCTATCTATCCCCTCGCTGGGAATGTTCTGTAGAATCCCGTTCGTCTAGCCCCGTACGTCTCGGTGGGAACATTATATACGTCTATAACGTTATATATCCTAACCTAAGGCAACCTAACATCTCGAATGTAGTATTTTACAATATTCCTGGCGGGTCGGCACCTACTGCACGGTGGGAACATTATATACGTCTATAACATAATATAACCTAACCTAACCTGTCTATCCCCTCGCTGGGAATGTTCTGTAGAATCCCGTTCTTGTAGCCCCGTACGTCTCGGTGGGAACATTATATACGTCTATAACGTTATATATCCTATCCTAAGGCAACCTAACATCTTGGATGTAGTATTTTACAACATTCCTGGCGGGTCGGCCCCTACTTGTCGGTGAGAATATTATATGCATCTCTAACGTAATATAACCTAACCTAACGTACCTAGCGCCTGGCTGGTAATGTTTTACAGAATCCCTGCCGTGTCGGACTGTACCTCTCCGTGGGGACATTAGATACGTCTATAACGTTATATATCCTAACCTAAGGCAACCTCACACCTCGGATGTATTATTTTACAACATTCCTGGCAGGTCGGCCCCTACTTCTAGGTGGGAACATTATATTCGTCTATAACGTAATATAACCTAACCTAACTCATCTAGCCCCTCGCTGGGAATGTTTTGTAGAATCCCGTTCGCTTAGCCCCGTACGTCTCGTTGGGAACATTATATACGTCTATAACGTTATATATCCTAACCTAAGGCAACCTAACATCTCGAATGTAGTATTTTACAATATTCCTAGCGGGTCGGCACCTACTCCTCGGTGGGAACATTATATACGTCTATAACATAATATAACCTAACCTAACCTATCTCTCCCCTCGCTGGGAATGTTTTGTAGAATCCCGTTCTTATAGCCCCGTACGTCTCGGTGGGAACATTATATACGTCTATAACGTTATACATCCTAACCTAAGGCAACCTAACATCTCGGATGTAATATTTTACAACATTCCTGGCGGGTCGGTCCCTACTTCTCGGTGGGAACATTATATACGTCTATGACGTAATATAGCCTAACGTAACCCATCTAGCCCTTCGCTGGTAATGTTTTACAGAATCCCGGTAGTGTCGGCCCGTGCCTATCCGTGGGAACGTTATATACGTCTATAACGTTATACATCCTAACCTAAGGCAACCTCATACCTCGGATTTAGTATTTTACAACATTCCTGGCCGGCCGGCCCCTACTTCTAGGTGGGAACACTATATACGTCTATAACGTAATATAACCTAACCTAACTCATCTAGCACCTCGCTGGGAATGTTTTGTAGAATCCCGTTCGTGTAGCCCCGTACGTCACGGTGGGAACATTATATATGTCTGTAACGTTATATGTCCTAACCTAAGGCAATCTCACACCTCGGATGTAGTATTTTACAACATTCCTGGCAGGTCGGCCCCTACATCTAGGTGGGAACATTATATACGTCTATAACGTAATATAACCTAACCTAACCCATCTAGCCCCTCGCTGTTAATGTTTTACAGAATCCCGGTCGTGTCGGTCCGTACCTCTCCGTGGGAACATTATATACGTCTATACCGTTATATATCCTAACCTAAGGCAACCTCACACATAGGATGTAGTATTTTACAACATTCCTGGCGGGTCGGAACCTACCTTTCGGTGGGAACATTATATACGTCTATAACGTGATATAACCTAACCTAACCTATCTATCCCCTCGCTGGGAATGTTTTGTAGAATCCCGTTCGTGTAGCCCCGTACGTCTCGGTGGGAACATTATATACGTCTGTAACGTTATATATCCTAACCTAAGGCAACTTAACATCTCGCATGTAGTATTTTCCAACATTCCTGGCGGGTCGGACCCTATTTCTCGGTGGGAACATTATATACGTCTATAACGCTATATATCCTAACCTAAGGCAACCTAACATCTCGGATGTAGCATTTTACAACATTCCTGGCGGGTCGGCTCCTACTTGTCGGTGGGAATATTATATGCGTCTATAACGTAATATAACCTAACCTAACCTACCTAGCCCCTGGCTGGTAATGTTTTACAGAATCCCTGCTGTGTCGGACCGTACCTCTCCGTGGGGACATTAGATACGTCTATAACGTTATATATCCTAACCTAAGGCAACCCAACATCTCGGATGTAATATTTTAAAACATTCCTGGCGGGTCGGGCCCTACTTTTCGGTGGCAAAATTATATACGTCTATAACGTAATATAACCTAACCTACCCCATCTAGTCCTTCGCTGGTAATGTTTTACAGAATCTAGTGTCGAACCGTACCTCTCCGTGGGGAAATTAGATACGTCTATAACGTTATATATCCTAACCTAAGGCAACCTCACACCTCGGATGTAGTATTTTACAACATTACTGGCAGGTCGGCACCTACTTCTAGGTGGGAACAGTATATACGTCTATAACGTAATATAGCCTAATGTAACCTATCTATCCCCTCGCTGGGAATGTTTTGTAGAATCCCGTTCGTGTAGCCCCGTATGTCTCGGTGGGAATATTATATGCGTCTATAACGTAATATAACCTAACCTATGCTACTTAGCCCCTGGCTGGTAATGTTTTACAGAATCCCTGCCGTTTCGGACCGTACCTCTCCGTGGGGACACTAGATACGTCTATAACGATATATATCCTAACCTAAGGCAACCTCACACCTCGGATGTATTATTTTACAACATTCCTAGCAGGTCGGCCCCTACTTCTAGGTGGGAACATTATATTCGTCTATAACGTAATATAACCTAACCTAACTCATCAGGCCCCTCGCTGGGAATGTTTTGTAGAATCCCGTTCGTCTAGCCCCGTACGTCTCTGTGGGAACATTATATACGTCTATAACGTTATATATCCTAACCTAAGGCAACCTAACATCTCGAATGTAGTATTTTACAATATTCCTGGCGAGTTGGCACCTACTCCTCGGTGGGAACATTATATACGTCTATAACATAATATAACCTAATCTAACCTATCTATCCCCTCGCTGGGAATGTTTTGTAGAATCCCGTTCTTGTAGCCCCGTACGTCTCGGTGGGAACATTATATACGTCTATAACGTTATATATCCTAACCTAAGGCAACCTAACATCTTGGATGTAATATTTTACAACATTCCTGGCGGGTCGGACCCTATTTCTCGGTGGGAACATTATATACGTCTATAACGCTATATATCCTAACCTAAGGCAACCTAACATCTCGGATGTAGCATTTTACAACATTCCTGACGAGTCGGCCCCTACTTGTCGGTGGGAATATTATATGCGTCTATAACGTAATATAACCTAACCTAACCTACCTAGCCCCTCGCTGGGAATGTTCTGTAGAATCCCGTTCTTGTAGCCCCGTACGTCTCGGTGGGAACATTATATACGTCTATAACGTTATATATCCTATCCTAAGGCAACCTAACATCTCGGATGTAGTATTTTACAACATTCCTGGCGGGTCGGCCCCTACTTGTCGGTGAGAATATTATATGCGTCTCTAACGTAATATAACCTAACCTAACCTACCTAGCGCCTGGCTGGTAATGTTTTACAGAATCCCTGCCGTGTCGGACTGTACCACTCCGTGGGGACATTAGATACGTCTATACCGTTATATATCCTAACCTAAGGCAACCACACACCTCGGATGTATTATTTTACAACATTCCTGGCAGGTCGGCCCCTACTTCTAGGTGGGAACATTATATTCGTCTATAACGTAATATAACCTAACCTAACTCATCTAGCCCCTCGCTGGGAATGTTTTGTAGAATCCCGTTCGCTTAGCCCCGTACGTCTCGTTGGGACCATTATATACGTCTATAACGCTATATATCCTAACCTAAGGCAACCTAACATCTCGGATGTAGCATTTTACAACATTCCTGGCGGGTCGGCTCCTACTTGTCGGTGGGAATATTATATGCGTCTATAACGTAATATAACCTAACCTAACCTACCTAGCCCCTGGCTGGTAATGTTTTACAGAATCCCTGCTGTGTCGGACCGTACCTCTCCGTGGGGACATTAGATACGTCTATAACGTTATATATCCTAACCTAAGGCAACCCAACATCTCGGATGTAATATTTTAAAACATTCCTGGCGGGTCGGGCCCTACTTTTCGGTGGCAACATTATATACGTCTATAACGTAATATAACCTAACCTACCCCATCTAGTCCTTCGCTGGTAATGTTTTACAGAATCTAGTGTCGAACCGTACCTCTCCGTGGGGAAATTAGGTACGTCTATAACGTTATATATCCTAACCTAAGGCAACCTCACACCTCGGATGTAGTATTTTACAACATTCCTGACGGGTCGGCCCCTACTTGTCGGTGGGAATATTATATGCGTCTATAACGTAATATAACCTAACCTAACCTACCTAGCCCCTCGCTGGGAATGTTCTGTAGAATCCCGTTCTTGTAGCCCCGTACGTCTCGGTGGGAACATTATATACGTCTATAACGTTATATATCCTAACCTAAGGCAACGTAACATCTTGGATGTAATATTTTACAACATTCCTGGCGGGTCGGTCCCTATTTCTCGGTGGGAACATTATATACGTCTATAACGCTATATATCCTAACCTAAGGCAACCTAACATCTCGGATGTAGCATTTTACAACATTCCTGACGGGTCGGCCCCTACTTGTCGGTGGGAATATTATATGCGTCTATAACGTAATATAACCTAACCTAACCTACCTAGCCCCTCGCTGGGAATGTTCTGTAGAATCCCGTTCTTGTAGCCCCGTACGTCTCGGTGGGAACATTATATACGTCTATAACGTTATATATCCTATCCTAAGGCAACCTAACATCTCGGATGTAGTATTTTACAACATTCCTGGCGGGTCGGCCCCTACTTGTCGGTGAGAATATTATATGCGTCTCTAACGTAATATAACCTAACCTAACCTACCTAGCGCCTGGCTGGTAATGTTTTACAGAATCCCTGCCGTGTCGGACTGTACCTCTCCGTGGGGACATTAGATACGTCTATACCGTTATATATCCTAACCTAAGGCAACCACACACCTCGGATGTATTATTTTACAACATTCCTGGCAGGTCGGCCCCTACTTCTAGGTGGGAACATTATATTCGTCTATAACGTAATATAACCTAACCTAACTCATCTAGCCCCTCGCTGGGAATGTTCTGTAGAATCCCGTTCGTCTAGCCCCGTACGTCTCGGTGGGAACATTATATACGTCTATAACGTTATATATCCTAACCTAAGGCAACCTAACATCTCGAATGTAGTATTTTACAATATTCCTGGCGGGTCGGCACCTACTGCACGGTGGGAACATTATATACGTCTATAACATAATATAACCTAACCTAACCTGTCTATCCCCTCGCTGGGAATGTTCTGTAGAATCCCGTTCTTGTAGCCCCGTACGTCTCGGTGGGAACATTATATACGTCTATAACGTTATATATCCTATCCTAAGGCAACCTAACATCTCGGATGTAGTATTTTACAACATTCCTGGCGGGTCGGCCCCTACTTGTCGGTGAGAATATTATATGCATCTCTAACGTAATATAACCTAACCTAACGTACCTAGCGCCTGGCTGGTAATGTTTTACAGAATCCCTGCCGTGTCGGACTGTACCTCTCCGTGGGGACATTAGATACGTCTATAACGTTATATATCCTAACCTAAGGCAACCTCACACCTCGGATGTATTATTTTACAACATTCCTGGCAGGTCGGCCCCTACTTCTAGGTGGGAACATTATATTCGTCTATAACGTAATATAACCTAACCTAACTCATCTAGCCCCTCGCTGGGAATGTTTTGTAGAATCCCGTTCGCTTAGCCCCGTACGTCTCGTTGGGACCATTATATACGTCTATAACGCTATATATCCTAACCTAAGGCAACCTAACATCTCGGATGTAGCATTTTACAACATTCCTGGCGGGTCGGCTCCTACTTGTCGGTGGGAATATTATATGCGTCTATAACGTAATATAACCTAACCTAACCTACCTAGCCCCTGGCTGGTAATGTTTTACAGAATCCCTGCTGTGTCGGACCGTACCTCTCCGTGGGGACATTAGATACGTCTATAACGTTATATATCCTAACCTAAGGCAACCCAACATCTCGGATGTAATATTTTAAAACATTCCTGGCGGGTCGGGCCCTACTTTTCGGTGGCAACATTATATACGTCTATAACGTAATATAACCTAACCTACCCCATCTAGTCCTTCGCTGGTAATGTTTTACAGAATCTAGTGTCGAACCGTACCTCTCCGTGGGGAAATTAGATACGTCTATAACATTATATATCCTAACCTAAGGCAACCTCACACCTCGGATGTAGTATTTTACAACATTACTGGCAGGTCGGCACCTACTTCTAGGTGGGAACAGTATATACGTCTATAACGTAATATAGCCTAATGTAACCTATCTATCCCCTCGCTGGGAATGTTTTGTAGAATCCCGTTCGTGTAGCCCCGTATGTCTCGGTGGGAATATTATATGCGTCTATAACGTAATATAACCTAACCTATGCTACTTAGCCCCTGGCTGGTAATGTTTTACAGAATCCCTGCCGTTTCGGACCGTACCTCTCCGTGGGGACATTAGATACGTCTACAACGTTATATATCCTAACCTAAGGCAACCTCACACCTCGGATGTATTATTTTACAACATTCCTAGCAGGTCGGCCCCTACTTCTAGGTGGGAACATTATATTCGTCTATAACGTAATATAACCTAACCTAACTCATCTAGCCCCTCGCTGGGAATGTTTTGTAGAATCCCGTTCGTCTAGCCCCGTACGTCTCTGTGGGAACATTATATACGTCTATAACGTTATATATCCTAACCTAAGGCAACCTAACATCTCGAATGTAGTATTTTACAATATTCCTGGCGAGTTGGCACCTACTCCTCGGTGGGAACATTATATACGTCTATAACATAATATAACCTAATCTAACCTATCTATCCCCTCGCTGGGAATGTTTTGTAGAATCCCGTTCTTGTAGCCCCGTACGTCTCGGTGGGAACATTATATACGTCTATAACGTTATATAACCTAACCTAAGGCAACCTAACATCTTGGATGTAATATTTTACAACATTCCTGGCGGGTCGGTCCCTATTTCTCGGTGGGAACATTATATACGTCTATAACGCTATATATCCTAACCTAAGGCAACCTAACATCTCGGATGTAGCATTTTACAACATTCCTGACGGGTCGGCCCCTACTTGTCGGTGGGAATATTATATGCGTCTATAACGTAATATAACCTAACCTAACGTACCTAGCGCCTGGCTGGTAATGTTTTACAGAATCCCTGCCGTGTCGGACTGTACCTCTCCGTGGGGACATTAGATACGTCTATAACGTTATATATCCTAACCTAAGGCAACCTCACACCTCGGATGTATTATTTTACAACATTCCTGGCAGGTCGGCCCCTACTTCTAGGTGGGAACATTATATTCGTCTATAACGTAATATAACCTAACCTAACTCATCTAGCCCCTCGCTGGGAATGTTTTGTAGAATCCCGTTCGCTTAGCCCCGTACGTCTCGTTGGGAACATTATATACGTCTATAACGTTATATATCCTAACCTAAGGCAACCTAACATCTCGAATGTAGTATTTTACAATATTCCTAGCGGGTCGGCACCTACTCCTCGGTGGGAACATTATATACGTCTATAACATAATATAACCTAACCTAACCTATCTCTCCCCTCGCTGGGAATGTTTTGTAGAATCCCGTTCTTATAGCCCCGTACGTCTCGGTGGGAACATTATATACGTCTATAACGTTATACATCCTAACCTAAGGCAACCTAACATCTCGGATGTAATATTTTACAACATTCCTGGCGGGTCGGTCCCTACTTCTCGGTGGGAACATTATATACGTCTATGACGTAATATAGCCTAACGTAACCCATCTAGCCCTTCGCTGGTAATGTTTTACAGAATCCCGGTAGTGTCGGCCCGTGCCTATCCGTGGGAACGTTATATACGTCTATAACGTTATACATCCTAACCTAAGGCAACCTCATACCTCGGATTTAGTATTTTACAACATTCCTGGCCGGCCGGCCCCTACTTCTAGGTGGGAACACTATATACGTCTATAACGTAATATAACCTAACCTAACTCATCTAGCACCTCGCTGGGAATGTTTTGTAGAATCCCGTTCGTGTAGCCCCGTACGTCACGGTGGGAACATTATATATGTCTGTAACGTTATATGTCCTAACCTAAGGCAATCTCACACCTCGGATGTAGTATTTTACAACATTCCTGGCAGGTCGGCCCCTACATCTAGGTGGGAACATTATATACGTCTATAACGTAATATAACCTAACCTAACCCATCTAGCCCCTCGCTGTTAATGTTTTACAGAATCCCGGTCGTGTCGGTCCGTACCTCTCCGTGGGAACATTATATACGTCTATACCGTTATATATCCTAACCTAAGGCAACCTCACACATAGGATGTAGTATTTTACAACATTCCTGGCGGGTCGGAACCTACCTTTCGGTGGGAACATTATATACGTCTATAACGTGATATAACCTAACCTAACCTATCTATCCCCTCGCTGGGAATGTTTTGTAGAATCCCGTTCGTGTAGCCCCGTACGTCTCGGTGGGAACATTATATACGTCTGTAACGTTATATATCCTAACCTAAGGCAACTTAACATCTCGCATGTAGTATTTTCCAACATTCCTGGCGGGTCGGACCCTATTTCTCGGTGGGAACATTATATACGTCTATAACGCTATATATCCTAACCTAAGGCAACCTAACATCTCGGATGTAGCATTTTACAACATTCCTGGCGGGTCGGCTCCTACTTGTCGGTGGGAATATTATATGCGTCTATAACGTAATATAACCTAACCTAACCTACCTAGCCCCTGGCTGGTAATGTTTTACAGAATCCCTGCTGTGTCGGACCGTACCTCTCCGTGGGGACATTAGATACGTCTATAACGTTATATATCCTAACCTAAGGCAACCCAACATCTCGGATGTAATATTTTAAAACATTCCTGGCGGGTCGGGCCCTACTTTTCGGTGGCAACATTATATACGTCTATAACGTAATATAACCTAACCTACCCCATCTAGTCCTTCGCTGGTAATGTTTTACAGAATCTAGTGTCGAACCGTACCTCTCCGTGGGGAAATTAGATACGTCTATAACGTTATATATCCTAACCTAAGGCAACCTCACACCTCGGATGTAGTATTTTACAACATTACTGGCAGGTCGGCACCTACTTCTAGGTGGGAACAGTATATACGTCTATAACGTAATATAGCCTAATGTAACCTATCTATCCCCTCGCTGGGAATGTTTTGTAGAATCCCGTTCGTGTAGCCCCGTATGTCTCGGTGGGAATATTATATGCGTCTATAACGTAATATAACCTAACCTATGCTACTTAGCCCCTGGCTGGTAATGTTTTACAGAATCCCTGCCGTTTCGGACCGTACCTCTCCGTGGGGACACTAGATACGTCTATAACGATATATATCCTAACCTAAGGCAACCTCACACCTCGGATGTATTATTTTACAACATTCCTAGCAGGTCGGCCCCTACTTCTAGGTGGGAACATTATATTCGTCTATAACGTAATATAACCTAACCTAACTCATCAGGCCCCTCGCTGGGAATGTTTTGTAGAATCCCGTTCGTCTAGCCCCGTACGTCTCTGTGGGAACATTATATACGTCTATAACGTTATATATCCTAACCTAAGGCAACCTAACATCTCGAATGTAGTATTTTACAATATTCCTGGCGAGTTGGCACCTACTCCTCGGTGGGAACATTATATACGTCTATAACATAATATAACCTAATCTAACCTATCTATCCCCTCGCTGGGAATGTTTTGTAGAATCCCGTTCTTGTAGCCCCGTACGTCTCGGTGGGAACATTATATACGTCTATAACGTTATATATCCTAACCTAAGGCAACCTAACATCTTGGATGTAATATTTTACAACATTCCTGGCGGGTCGGACCCTATTTCTCGGTGGGAACATTATATACGTCTATAACGCTATATATCCTAACCTAAGGCAACCTAACATCTCGGATGTAGCATTTTACAACATTCCTGACGAGTCGGCCCCTACTTGTCGGTGGGAATATTATATGCGTCTATAACGTAATATAACCTAACCTAACCTACCTAGCCCCTCGCTGGGAATGTTCTGTAGAATCCCGTTCTTGTAGCCCCGTACGTCTCGGTGGGAACATTATATACGTCTATAACGTTATATATCCTATCCTAAGGCAACCTAACATCTCGGATGTAGTATTTTACAACATTCCTGGCGGGTCGGCCCCTACTTGTCGGTGAGAATATTATATGCGTCTCTAACGTAATATAACCTAACCTAACCTACCTAGCGCCTGGCTGGTAATGTTTTACAGAATCCCTGCCGTGTCGGACTGTACCTCTCCGTGGGGACATTAGATACGTCTATACCGTTATATATCCTAACCTAAGGCAACCACACACCTCGGATGTATTATTTTACAACATTCCTGGCAGGTCGGCCCCTACTTCTAGGTGGGAACATTATATTCGTCTATAACGTAATATAACCTAACCTAACTCATCTAGCCCCTCGCTGGGAATGTTTTGTAGAATCCCGTTCGCTTAGCCCCGTACGTCTCGTTGGGACCATTATATACGTCTATAACGCTATATATCCTAACCTAAGGCAACCTAACATCTCGGATGTAGCATTTTACAACATTCCTGGCGGGTCGGCTCCTACTTGTCGGTGGGAATATTATATGCGTCTATAACGTAATATAACCTAACCTAACCTACCTAGCCCCTGGCTGGTAATGTTTTACAGAATCCCTGCTGTGTCGGACCGTACCTCTCCGTGGGGACATTAGATACGTCTATAACGTTATATATCCTAACCTAAGGCAACCCAACATCTCGGATGTAATATTTTAAAACATTCCTGGCGGGTCGGGCCCTACTTTTCGGTGGCAACATTATATACGTCTATAACGTAATATAACCTAACCTACCCCATCTAGTCCTTCGCTGGTAATGTTTTACAGAATCTAGTGTCGAACCGTACCTCTCCGTGGGGAAATTAGGTACGTCTATAACGTTATATATCCTAACCTAAGGCAACCTCACACCTCGGATGTAGTATTTTACAACATTCCTGACGGGTCGGCCCCTACTTGTCGGTGGGAATATTATATGCGTCTATAACGTAATATAACCTAACCTAACCTACCTAGCCCCTCGCTGGGAATGTTCTGTAGAATCCCGTTCTTGTAGCCCCGTACGTCTCGGTGGGAACATTATATACGTCTATAACGTTATATATCCTAACCTAAGGCAACGTAACATCTTGGATGTAATATTTTACAACATTCCTGGCGGGTCGGTCCCTATTTCTCGGTGGGAACATTATATACGTCTATAACGCTATATATCCTAACCTAAGGCAACCTAACATCTCGGATGTAGCATTTTACAACATTCCTGACGGGTCGGCCCCTACTTGTCGGTGGGAATATTATATGCGTCTATAACGTAATATAACCTAACCTAACCTACCTAGCCCCTCGCTGGGAATGTTCTGTAGAATCCCGTTCTTGTAGCCCCGTACGTCTCGGTGGGAACATTATATACGTCTATAACGTTATATATCCTATCCTAAGGCAACCTAACATCTCGGATGTAGTATTTTACAACATTCCTGGCGGGTCGGCCCCTACTTGTCGGTGAGAATATTATATGCGTCTCTAACGTAATATAACCTAACCTAACCTACCTAGCGCCTGGCTGGTAATGTTTTACAGAATCCCTGCCGTGTCGGACTGTACCTCTCCGTGGGGACATTAGATACGTCTATACCGTTATATATCCTAACCTAAGGCAACCACACACCTCGGATGTATTATTTTACAACATTCCTGGCAGGTCGGCCCCTACTTCTAGGTGGGAACATTATATTCGTCTATAACGTAATATAACCTAACCTAACTCATCTAGCCCCTCGCTGGGAATGTTTTGTAGAATCCCGTTCGCTTAGCCCCGTACGTCTCGTTGGGACCATTATATACGTCTATAACGCTATATATCCTAACCTAAGGCAACCTAACATCTCGGATGTAGCATTTTACAACATTCCTGGCGGGTCGGCTCCTACTTGTCGGTGGGAATATTATATGCGTCTATAACGTAATATAACCTAACCTAACCTACCTAGCCCCTGGCTGGTAATGTTTTACAGAATCCCTGCTGTGTCGGACCGTACCTCTCCGTGGGGACATTAGATACGTCTATAACGTTATATATCCTAACCTAAGGCAACCCAACATCTCGGATGTAATATTTTAAAACATTCCTGGCGGGTCGGGCCCTACTTTTCGGTGGCAACATTATATACGTCTATAACGTAATATAACCTAACCTACCCCATCTAGTCCTTCGCTGGTAATGTTTTACAGAATCTAGTGTCGAACCGTACCTCTCCGTGGGGAAATTAGATACGTCTATAACGTTATATATCCTAACCTAAGGCAACCTCACACCTCGGATGTAGTATTTTACAACATTACTGGCAGGTCGGCACCTGCTTCTAGGTGGGAACAGTATATACGTCTATAACGTAATATAGCCTAATGTAACCTATCTATCCCCTCGCTGGGAATGTTTTGTAGAATCCCGTTCGTGTAGCCCCGTATGTCTCGGTGGGAATATTATATGCGTCTATAACGTAATATAACCTAACCTATGCTACTTAGCCCCTGGCTGGTAATGTTTTACAGAATCCCTGCCGTTTCGGACCGTACCTCTCCGTGGGGACATTAGATACGTCTACAACGTTATATATCCTAACCTAAGGCAACCTCACACCTCGGATGTATTATTTTACAACATTCCTAGCAGGTCGGCCCCTACTTCTAGGTGGGAACATTATATTCGTCTATAACGTAATATAACCTAACCTAACTCATCTAGCCCCTCGCTGGGAATGTTTTGTAGAATCCCGTTCGCTTAGCCCCGTACGTCTCGTTGGGAACATTATATACGTCTATAACGTTATATATCCTAACCTAAGGCAACCTAACATCTCGAATGTAGTATTTTACAATATTCCTAGCGGGTCGGCACCTACTCCTCGGTGGGAACATTATATACGTCTATAACATAATATAACCTAACCTAACCTATCTCTCCCCTCGCTGGGAATGTTTTGTAGAATCCCGTTCTTATAGCCCCGTACGTCTCGGTGGGAACATTATATACGTCTATAACGTTATACATCCTAACCTAAGGCAACCTAACATCTCGGATGTAATATTTTACAACATTCCTGGCGGGTCGGTCCCTACTTCTCGGTGGGAACATTATATACGTCTATGACGTAATATAGCCTAACGTAACCCATCTAGCCCTTCGCTGGTAATGTTTTACAGAATCCCGGTAGTGTCGGCCCGTGCCTATCCGTGGGAACGTTATATACGTCTATAACGTTATACATCCTAACCTAAGGCAACCTCATACCTCGGATTTAGTATTTTACAACATTCCTGGCCGGCCGGCCCCTACTTCTAGGTGGGAACACTATATACGTCTATAACGTAATATAACCTAACCTAACTCATCTAGCACCTCGCTGGGAATGTTTTGTAGAATCCCGTTCGTGTAGCCCCGTACGTCACGGTGGGAACATTATATATGTCTGTAACGTTATATGTCCTAACCTAAGGCAATCTCACACCTCGGATGTAGTATTTTACAACATTCCTGGCAGGTCGGCCCCTACATCTAGGTGGGAACATTATATACGTCTATAACGTAATATAACCTAACCTAACCCATCTAGCCCCTCGCTGTTAATGTTTTACAGAATCCCGGTCGTGTCGGTCCGTACCTCTCCGTGGGAACATTATATACGTCTATACCGTTATATATCCTAACCTAAGGCAACCTCACACATAGGATGTAGTATTTTACAACATTCCTGGCGGGTCGGAACCTACTTTTCGGTGGGAACATTATATACGTCTATAACGTGATATAACCTAACCTAACCTATCTATCCCCTCGCTGGGAATGTTTCGTAGAATCACGTTCGTGTAGCCCCGTACGTCTCGGTGGGAACATTATATACGTCTGTAACGTTATATATCCTAACCTAAGGCAACTTAACATCTCGCATGTAGTATTTTCCAACATTCCTGGCGGGTCGGACCCTATTTCTCGGTGGGAACATTATATACGTCTATAACGTTATATATCCTAACCTAAGGCAACCTAACATCTTGGATGTAATATTTTACAACATTCCTGGCGGGTCGGACCCTACTTCTCGGTGGGAACATTATATACGTCTATAACGCTATATATCCTAACCTAAGGCAACCTAACATCTCGGATGTAGCATTTTACAACATTCCTGACGAGTCGGCACCTACTTGTCGGTGGGAATATTATATGCGTCTATAACGTAATATAACCTAACCTAACCTACCTAGCCCCTCGCTGGGAATGTTCTGTAGAATCCCGTTCTTGTAGCCCCGTACGTCTCGGTGGGAACATTATATACGTCTATAACGTTATATATCCTATCCTAAGGCAACCTAACATCTCGGATGTAGTATTTTACAACATTCCTGGCGGGTCGGCCCCTACTTGTCGGTGAGAATATTATATGCGTCTCTAACGTAATATAACCTAACCTAACCTACCTAGCGCCTGGCTGGTAATGTTTTACAGAATCCCTGCCGTGTCGGACTGTACCTCTCCGTGGGGACATTAGATACGTCTATACCGTTATATATCCTAACCTAAGGCAACCACACACCTCGGATGTATTATTTTACAACATTCCTGGCAGGTCGGCCCCTACTTCTAGGTGGGAACATTATATTCGTGTATAACGTAATATAACCTAACCTAACTCATCTAGCCCCTCGCTGGGAATGTTTTGTAGAATCCCGTTCGCTTAGCCCCGTACGTCTCGTTGGGACCATTATATACGTCTATAACGCTATATATCCTAACCTAAGGCAACCTAACATCTCGGATGTAGCATTTTACAACATTCCTGGCGGGTCGGCTCCTACTTGTCGGTGGGAATATTATATGCGTCTATAACGTAATATAACCTAACCTAACCTACCTAGCCCCTGGCTGGTAATGTTTTACAGAATCCCTGCTGTGTCGGACCGTACCTCTCCGTGGGGACATTAGATACGTCTATAACGTTATATATCCTAACCTAAGGCAACCCAACATCTCGGATGTAATATTTTAAAACATTCCTGGCGGGTCGGGCCCTACTTTTCGGTGGCAACATTATATACGTCTATAACGTAATATAACCTAACCTACCCCATCTAGTCCTTCGCTGGTAATGTTTTACAGAATCTAGTGTCGAACCGTACCTCTCCGTGGGGAAATTAGATACGTCTATAACGTTATATATCCTAACCTAAGGCAACCTCACACCTCGGATGTAGTATTTTACAACATTACTGGCAGGTCGGCACCTGCTTCTAGGTGGGAACAGTATATACGTCTATAACGTAATATAGCCTAATGTAACCTATCTATCCCCTCGCTGGGAATGTTTTGTAGAATCCCGTTCGTGTAGCCCCGTATGTCTCGGTGGGAATATTATATGCGTCTATAACGTAATATAACCTAACCTATGCTACTTAGCCCCTGGCTGGTAATGTTTTACAGAATCCCTGCCGTTTCGGACCGTACCTCTCCGTGGGGACATTAGATACGTCTACAACGTTATATATCCTAACCTAAGGCAACCTCACACCTCGGATGTATTATTTTACAACATTCCTAGCAGGTCGGCCCCTACTTCTAGGTGGGAACATTATATTCGTCTATAACGTAATATAACCTAACCTAACTCATCTAGCCCCTCGCTGGGAATGTTTTGTAGAATCCCGTTCTTATAGCCCCGTACGTCTCGGTGGGAACATTATATACGTCTATAACGTTATACATCCTAACCTAAGGCAACCTAACATCTCGGATGTAATATTTTACAACATTCCTGGCGGGTCGGTCCCTACTTCTCGGTGGGAACATTATATACGTCTATGACGTAATATAGCCTAACGTAACCCATCTAGCCCTTCGCTGGTAATGTTTTACAGAATCCCGGTAGTGTCGGCCCGTGCCTATCCGTGGGAACGTTATATACGTCTATAACGTTATACATCCTAACCTAAGGCAACCTCATACCTCGGATTTAGTATTTTACAACATTCCTGGCCGGCCGGCCCCTACTTCTAGGTGGGAACACTATATACGTCTATAACGTAATATAACCTAACCTAACTCATCTAGCACCTCGCTGGGAATGTTTTGTAGAATCCCGTTCGTGTAGCCCCGTACGTCACGGTGGGAACATTATATATGTCTGTAACGTTATATGTCCTAACCTAAGGCAATCTCACACCTCGGATGTAGTATTTTACAACATTCCTGGCAGGTCGGCCCCTACATCTAGGTGGGAACATTATATACGTCTATAACGTAATATAACCTAACCTAACCCATCTAGCCCCTCGCTGTTAATGTTTTACAGAATCCCGGTCGTGTCGGTCCGTACCTCTCCGTGGGAACATTATATACGTCTATACCGTTATATATCCTAACCTAAGGCAACCTCACACATAGGATGTAGTATTTTACAACATTCCTGGCGGGTCGGAACCTACTTTTCGGTGGGAACATTATATACGTCTATAACGTGATATAACCTAACCTAACCTATCTATCCCCTCGCTGGGAATGTTTTGTAGAATCCCGTTCGTGTAGCCCCGTACGTCTCGGTGGGAACATTATATACGTCTGTAACGTTATATATCCTAACCTAAGGCAACTTAACATCTCGCATGTAGTATTTTCCAACATTCCTGGCGGGTCGGACCCTATTTCTCGGTGGGAACATTATATACGTCTATAACGCTATATATCCTAACCTAAGGCAACCTAACATCTCGGATGTAGCATTTTACAACATTCCTGTCGGGTCGGCTCCTACTTGTCGGTGGGAATATTATATGCGTCTATAACGTAATATAACCTAACCTAACCTACCTAGCCCCTGGCTGGTAATGTTTTACAGAATCCCTGCTGTGTCGGACCGTACCTCTCCGTGGGGACATTAGATACGTCGATAACGTTATATATCCTAACCTAAGGCAACCCAACATCTCGGATGTAATATTTTAAAACATTCCTGGCGGGTCGGGCCCTACTTTTCGGTGGCAACATTATATACGTCTATAACGTAATATAACCTAACCTACCCCATCTAGTCCTTCGCTGGTAATGTTTTACAGAATCTAGTGTCGAACCGTACCTCTCCGTGGGGAAATTAGATACGTCTATAACGTTATATATCCTAACCTAAGGCAACCTCACACCTCGGATGTAGTATTTTACAACATTACTGGCAGGTCGGCACCTGCTTCTAGGTGGGAACAGTATATACGTGTATAACGTAATATAGCCTAATGTAACCTATCTATCCCCTCGCTGGGAATGTTTTGTAGAATCCCGTTCGTGTGGCCCCGTATGTCTCGGTGGGAATATTATATGCGTCTATAACGTAATATAACCTAACCTAACCTACCTAGCCCCTGGCTGGTAATGTTTTACAGAATCCCTGCTGTGTCGGACCGTACCTCTCCGTGGGGACATTAGATACGTCTATAACGTTATATATCCTAACCTAAGGCAACCCAACATCTCGGATGTAATATTTTAAAACATTCCTGGCGGGTCGGGCCCTACTTTTCGGTGGCAACATTATATACGTCTATAACGTAATATAACCTAACCTAACTCATCTAGCCCCTCGCTGGGAATGTTTTGTAGAATCCCGTTCGTCTAGCCCCGTACGTCTCTGTGGGAACATTATATACGTCTATAACGTTATATATCCTAACCTAAGGCAACCTAACATCTCGAATGTAGTATTTTACAATATTCCTGGCGAGTTGGCACCTACTCCTCGGTGGGAACATTATATACGTCTATAACATAATATAACCTAATCTAACCTATCTATCCCCTCGCTGGGAATGTTTTGTAGAATCCCGTTCTTGTAGCCCCGTACGTCTCGGTGGGAACATTATATACGTCTATAACGTTATATATCCTAACCTAAGGCAACCTAACATCTTGGATGTAATATTTTACAACATTCCTGGCCGGTCGGACCCTATTTCTCGGTGGGAACATTATATACGTCTATAACGCTATATATCCTAACCTAAGGCAACCTAACATCTCGGATGTAATATTTTAAAACATTCCTGGCGGGTCGGGCCCTACTTTTCGGTGGCAACATTATATACGTCTATAACGTAATATAACCTAACCTACCCCATCTAGTCCTTCGCTGGTAATGTTTTACAGAATCTAGTGTCGAACCGTACCTCTCCGTGGGGAAATTAGATACGTCTATAACGTTATATATCCTAACCTAAGACAACCTCACACCTCGGATGTAGTATTTTACAACATTACTGGCAGGTCGGCACCTACTTCTAGGTGGGAACAGTATATACGTCTATAACGTAATATAGCCTAATTTAACCTATCTATCCCCTCGCTGGGAATGTTTTGTAGAATCCCGTTCGTGTAGCCCCGTATGTCTCGGTGGGAATATTATATGCGTCTATAACGTAATATAACCTAACCTATCCTACTTAGCCCCTGGCTGGTAATGTTTTACAGAATCCCTGCCGCTTCGGACCGTACCTCTCCGTGGGGACATTAGATACGTCTATAACGTTATATATCCTAACCTATGGCAACCTCACACCTCGGATGTATTATTTTACAACATTCCTAGCAGGTCGGCCCCTACTTCTAGGTGGGAACATTATATTCGTCTATAACGTAATATAACCTAACCTAACTCATCTAGCCCCTCGCTGGGAATGTTTTGTAGAATCCCGTTCGTCTAGCCCCGTACGTCTCGTTGGGAACATTATATACGTCTATAACGTTATATATCCTAACCTAAGGCAACCTAACATCTCGAATGTAGTATTTTAGAATATTCCTAGCGGGTCGGCACCTACTCCTCGGTGGGAACATTATATACGTCTATAACGTGATATAACCGAACCTAACCTATCTATCCCCTCGCTGGGAATGTTTTGTAGAATCCCGTTCGTGTAGCCCCGTACGTCTCGGTGGGAACATTATATACGTCTGTAACGTTATATATCCTAACCTAAGGCAACTTAACATCTCGGATGTAGTATTTTCCAACATTCCTGTCGGGTCGGCCCCTACTTCTAGTTGGGAACATTATATTCGTCTATAACGTAATATAACCTAACCCTACCCATCTAGCCCCTCGCTGGGAATGTTTTGTAGTATCCCGTTCGTCTAGCCCCGTACGTCTCTGTGGGAACATTATATACGTCTATAACGTTATATATCCTAACCTAAGGCAACGTAAAATCTCGAATGTAGTATTTTACAATATTCCTGGCGAGTTGGCTCCTACTCCTCGGTGGGAACATTATATACGTCTATAACGCTATATATCCTAACCTAAGGCAACCTAACATCTCGGATGTAGCATTTTACAACATTCCTGGCGGGTCGGCCCCTACTTGTCGGTGGGAATATTATATGCGTCTATAACGTAATATAACCTAACCTAACCTACCTAGCCCCTCGCTGGGAATGTTCTGTAGAATCCCGTTCTTGTAGCCCCGTACGTTTCGGTGGGTTCATTATATACGTCTATAACGCTATATATCCTAACCTAAGGCAACCTAACATCTCGGATGTAGCATTTTACAACATTCCTGGCGGGTCGGCCCCTACTTGTCGGTGGGAATATTATATGCGTCTATAACGTAATATAACCTAACCTAACCTACCTAGCCCCTGGCTGGTAATGTTTTACAGAATCCCTGCTGTGTCGGACCGTACCTCTCCGTGGGGACATTAGATACGTCTATAACGTTATAAATCCTAACCTAAGGCAACCTCATACCTCGGATATATTATTTTACAACATTCCTGGCAGGTCGTCCCCTACTTCTAGGTGGGAACATTATATTCGTCTATAACGTAATATAACCTAACCTAACCCATCTAGCCACTCGCTGGGAATGTTTTGTAGAATCCCGTTCGTGTAGCCCCGTACGTCTCGGTGGGAACATTATATACGTCTATAACGTTATATATCCTAACCTAAGGCAACCTTACACCTCGGATGTAGTATTTTACAATATTCCTGGCGGGTCGGCACCTACTCCTCGGTGGGTAACATTATATACGTCTATAACATAATATAACCTAACCTAACCTATCTATCCCCTCGCTGGGAATGTTTTGTAGAATCCCGTTCGTGTAGCCCCGTACGTCTCGGTGGGAACATTATATACGTCTGTAACGTTATATATCCTAACCTAAGGCAACTTAACATCTCGGATGTAGTATTTTCCAACATTCCTGGCGGGTCGGGCCCTACTTCTAGGTGGGAACATTATATTCGTCTATAGCGTAATATAACCTAACCTAACCCATCTAGCGCCTCGCTGGGAATGTTTGAAGAATCCCGTTCGTCTAGCCCCGTACGTCTCGGTGGGAACATTATATACGTCTATAACGTTACATATCCTAACCTAAGGCAACCTAACATCTCGAATGTAGTATTTTACAATATTCCTGGCGGGTCGGCACCTACTCCTCGGTGCGAACATTATATACGTCTATAACATAATATAACCTAACCTAACCTATCTATCCCCACTCTGGGAATGTTCTGTGGAATCCCGTTCTTGTAGCCCCGTACGTCTCGGTGGGAACATTATATACGTCTATAACGTTATACATCCTAATCTAAGGCAACCTAACATCTCGGATGTAATATTTTACAACATTCCTGGCGGGTCGGTCCCTACTTCTCGGTGGGAACATTATATACGTCTATGACGTAATATAGCCTAACGTAACCCATCTAGCCCCTCGCTGTTAATGTTTTACAGAATCCCGGTCGTGTCGGTCCGTACCTCTCCGTGGGAACATTATATACGTCTATACCGTTATATATCCTAACCTAAGGCAACCTCACACATAGGATGTAGTATTTTACAACATTCCTGGCGGGTCGGAACCTACTTTTCGGTGGGAACATTATATACGTCTATAACGTGATATAACCTAACCTAACCTATCTATCCCCTCGCTGGGAATGTTTTGTAGAATCCCGTTCGTGTAGCCCCGTACGTCTCGGTGGGAACATTATATACGTCTGTAACGTTATATATCCTAACCTAAGGCAACTTAACATCTCGCATGTAGTATTTTCCAACATTCCTGGCGGGTCGGACCCTATTTCTCGGTGGGAACATTATATACGTCTATAACGCTATATATCCTAACCTAAGGCAACCTAACATCTCGGATGTAGCATCCTACAACATTCCTGGCGGGTCGGCTCCTACTTGTCGGTGGGAATATTATATGCGTCTATAACGTAATATAACCTAACCTAACCTACCTAGCCCCTGGCTGGTAATGTTTTACAGAATCCCTGCTGTGTCGGACCGTACCTCTCCGTGGGGACATTAGATACGTCTATAACGTTATATATCCTAACCTAAGGCAACCCAACATCTCGGATGTAATATTTTAAAACATTCCTGGCGGGTCGGGCCCTACTTTTCGGTGGCAACATTATATACGTCTATAACGTAATATAACCTAACCTAACTCATCTAGCCCCTCGCTGGGAATGTTTTGTAGAATCCCGTTCGTCTAGCCCCGTACGTCTCTGTGGGAACATTATATACGTCTATAACGTTATATATCCTAACCTAAGGCAACCTAACATCTCGAATGTAGTATTTTACAATATTCCTGGCGAGTTGGCACCTACTCCTCGGTGGGAACATTATATACGTCTATAACATAATATAACCTAATCTAACCTATCTATCCCCTCGCTGGGAATGTTTTGTAGAATCCCGTTCTTGTAGCCCCGTACGTCTGGGTGGGAACATTATATACGTCTATAACGTTATATATCCTAACCTAAGGCAACCTAACATCTTGGATGTAATATTTTACAACATTCCTGGCGGGTCGGACCCTATTTCTCGGTGGGAACATTATATACGTCTATAACGCTATATATCCTAACCTAAGGCAACCTAACATCTCGGATGTAGCATTTTACAACATTCCTGACGGGTCGGCCCCTACTTGTCGGTGGGAATATTATATGCGTCTATAACGTAATATAACCTAACCTAACCTACCTAGCCCCTCGCTGGGAATGTTCTGTAGAATCCCGTTCTTGTAGCCCCGTACGTCTCGGTGGGAACATTATATACGTCTATAACGTTATATATCCTATCCTAAGGCAACCTAACATCTCGGATGTAGTATTTTACAACATTCCTGGCGGGTCGGCCCCTACTTGTCGGTGAGAATATTATATGCGTCTCTAACGTAATATAACCTAACCTAACCTACCTAGCGCCTGGCTGGTAATGTTTTGCAGAATCCCTGCCGTGTCGGACTGTACCTCTCCGTGGGGACATTAGATAAGTCTATAACGTTATATATCCTAACCTAAGGCAACCACACACCTCGGATGTATTATTTTACAACATTCCTGGCAGGTCGGCCCCTACTTCTAGGTGGGAACATTATATTCGTCTATAACGTAATATAACCTAACCTAACTCATCTAGCCCCTCGCTGGGAATGTTTTGTAGAATCCCGTTCGCTTAGCCCCATACGTCTCGTTGGGAACATTATATACGTCTATAACGTTATATATCCTAACCTAAGGCAACCTAACATCTCGAATGTAGTATTTTACAATATTCCTAGCGGGTCGGCACCTACTCCTCGGTGGGAACATTATATACGTCTATAACATAATATAACCTAACCTAACCTATCTCTCCCCTCGCTGGGAATGTTTTGTAGAATCCCGTTCTTGTAGCCCCGTACGTCTCGGTGGGAACATTATATACGTCTATAACGTTATACATCCTAACCTAAGGCAACCTAACATCTCGGATGTAATATTTTACAACATTCCTGGCGGGTCGGTCCCTACTTCTCGGTGGGAACATTATATACGTCTATGACGTAATATAGCCTAACGTAACCCATCTAGCCCTTCGCTGGTAATGTTTTACAGAATCCCGGTAGTGTCGGCCCGTGCCTATCCGTGGGAACGTTATATACGTCTATAACGTTATACATCCTAACCTAAGGCAACCTCATACCTCGGATTTAGTATTTTACAACATTCCTGGCCGGCCGGCCCCTACTTCTAGGTGGGAACACTATATACGTCTATAACGTAATATAACCTAACCTAACTCATCTAGCACCTCGTTGGGAATGTTTTGTAGAATCCCGTTCGTGTAGCCCCGTACGTCACGGTGGGAACATTATATATGTCTGTAACTTTATATGTCCTAACCTAAGGCAATCTCACACCTCGGATGTAGTATTTTACAACATTCCTGGCAGGTCGGCCCCTACATCTAGGTGGGAACATTATATACGTCTATAACGTAATATAACCTAACCTAACCCATCTAGCCCCTCGCTGTTAATGTTTTACAGAATCCCGGTCGTGTCGGTCCGTACCACTGCGTGGGAACATTATATACGTCTATAACGTTATATATCCTAACCTAAGGCAACCTCACACATAGGATGTAGTATTTTACAACATTCCTGTCGGGTCGGCACCTACTTTTCGGTGGGAACATTATATACGTCTATAACGTGATATAACCTAACCTAACCTATCTATCCCCTCGCTGGGAATGTTTTGTAGAATCCCGTTCGTGTAGCCCCGTACGTCTCGGTGGGAACATTATATACGTCTGTAACGTTATATATCCTAACCTAAGGCAACTTAACATCTCGGATGTAGTATTTTCCAACATTCCTGTCTGGTCGGCCCCTACTTCTAGTTGGGAACATTATATTCGTCTATAACGTAATATAACCTAACCCTACCCATCTAGCCCCTCGCTGGGAATGTTTTGTAGTATCCCGTTCGTCTAGCCCCGTACGTCTCTGTGGGAACATTATATACGTCTATAACGTTATATATCCTAACCTAAGGCAACGTAAAATCTCGAATGTAGTATTTTACAATATTCCTGGCGAGTTGGCTCCTACTCCTCGGTGGGAACATTATATACGTCTATAACGCTATATATCCTAACCTAAGGCAACCTAACATCTCGGATGTAGCATTTTACAACATTCCTGGCGGGTCGGCCCCTACTTGTCGGTGGGAATATTATATGCGTCTATAACGTAATATAACCTAACCTAACCTACCTAGCCCCTCGCTGGGAATGTTCTGTAGAATCCCGTTCTTGTAGCCCCGTACGTTTCGGTGGGATCATTATATACGTCTATAACGCTATATATCCTAACCTAAGGCAACCTAACATCTCGGATGTAGCATTTTACAACATTCCTGGCGGGTCGGCCCCTACTTGTCGGTGGGAATATTATATGCGTCTATAACGTAATATAACCTAACCTAACCTACCTAGCCCCTGGCTGGTAATGTTTTACAGAATCCCTGCTGTGTCGGACCGTACCTCTCCGTGGGGACATTAGATACGTCTATAACATTATATATCCTAACCTAAGGCAACCTCATACCTCGGATATATTATTTTACAACATTCCTGGCAGGTCGTCCCCTACTTCTAGGTGGGAACATTATATTCGTCTATAACGTAATATAACCTAACCTAACCCATCTAGCCACTCGCTGGGAATGTTTTGTAGAATCCCGTTCGTGTAGCCCCGTACGTCTCGGTGGGAACATTATATACGTCTATAACGTTATATATCCTAACCTAAGGCAACCTAACATCTCGGATGTAATATTTTACAACATTCCTGGCGGGTCGGCCCCTACTTCTCGGTGGGAACATTATATACGTCTATAACATAATATAACCTAACCTAACCTATCTATCCCCTCGCTGGGAATGTTCTGTAGAATCCCGTTCTTGTAGCCCCGTACGTCTCGGTGGGAACATTATATACGTCTATAACGTTATATATCCTAACCTAAGGCAACCTAACATCTCGGATGTAATATTTTACAACATTCCTGGCGGGTCGGCCCCTACTTCTCGGTGGGAACATTATATACGTCTATGACGTAATATAGCCTAACGTAACCCATCTAGGCCTTCGCTGGTAATGTTCTACAGAATCCCGACCGTGTCGGACCGTACCTCCCCGTGGGAATATTATATACGTCTATAACGTTATATATCCTAACCTAAGGCAACCTAACATCTCGGATGTAATATTTTACAACATTCCTGGCGGGTCGGCCCCTATTTCTCGGTGGGAACATTATATACGTCTCTAACGTAATATAAGCTAACCTAACCCATCTAGCCCCTCGCTGGTAATGTTCTGCAGAATCCCGACCGTGTCGGACCGTACCTCCCAGTGGGAATATTATATACGTCTATAACGTTATACATCCTAAGCTAAGGCAACCTCACACCTCGGATGTAGTATTTTATAATATTCCTGGCGGGTCGGCAACTACTCCTCGGTGCGAACATTATATACGTCTATAACATAATATAACCTAACCTAACCTATCTATTGCCTCGCTGGGAATGTTCTGTAGAATCCCGTTCTTGTAGCCCCGTACGTCTCGGTGGGAACATTATATACGTCTATAACGTTATATATCCTAACCTAAGGCAGCCTAACATCTCGGATGTAATATTTTACAATATTTCTGGCGGGTCGGCCCCTACTTCTAGGTGGGAACACTATATACGTCTATAACGTAATATAACCTAACCTAACCCATCTAGCACCTCGCTGGGAATGTTTTGTAGAATCCCGTTCGTGTAGCCCCGTACGTCACGGTGGGAACATTATATATGTCTGTAACGTTATATGTCCTAACCTAAGGCAATCTCACACCTCGGGTGTAGTATTTTACAACATTCCTGGCAGGTCGGCCCCTACTTCTAGGTGGGAACATTATATACGTCTATAACGTAATATAACCTAACCTAACCCATCAAGCCCGTCGCTGGGAATGTTTTGTAGAATCCCGCTCGTGTAGTCCAGTACGTCTCGGTGGGAACATTATATACGTCTATAACGTTATATATCCTAACCTAAGGCAACCTAACATCTCGGATGCTGTATTTTACAACATTCCTGGCGGGTCGGCCCCTACTTGTCGGTGGGAATATTATATGCGTCTATAACGTAATATAACCTAACCTAACCTACCTAGCCCCTGGATGGTAATGTTTTACAGAATCCCTGCCGTGTCGGACCGTACCGCTCCGTGGGGACATTAGATACGTCTATAACATTATATATCCTAACCTAAGGCAACCTCATACCTCGGATGTATTATTTTACAACATTCCTGGCAGGTCGTCCCCTACTTCTAGGTGGGAACATTATATTCGTCTATAACGTAATATAACCTAACCTAACCCATCTAGCCACTCGCTGGGAATGTTTTGTAGAATCCCGTTCGTGTAGCCCCGTACGTCTCGGTGGGAACATTATATACGTCTGTAACGTTATATGTCCTAACCTAAGGCAACTTAACATCTCGGATGTAGTATTTTACAACATTCCTGGCGGGTCGGCCCCTACTTCTCGGTGGGAACATTATATACGTCTATAACGTAATATAACCTAACCTAACCCATCTAGCCCCTCGCTGGGAATGTTTTGTAGAATCCCGTTCGTGTAGCCCCGTACGTCACGGTGGGAACATTATATATGTCTGTAACGTTATATGTCCTAACCTAAGGCAATCTCACACCTCGGGTGTAGTTTTTTACAACATTCCTGGCAGGTCGGCCCCTACTTCTAGGTGGGAACATTATATACGTCTATAACGTAATATAATCTAACCTAACCCATCAAGCCCGTCGCTGGTACTGTTTTGTAGAATCCCGTTCGTGTAGTCCAGTACGTCTCGGTGGGAACATTATATACGTCTATAACGTTATATATCCTAACCTAAGGCAACCTAACATCTCGGATGTAGTATTTTACAACATTCCTGGCGGGTCGGCCCCTACTTGTCGGTGGGAATATTATATGCGTCTATAACGTAATATAACCTAACCTAACCTACCTAGCGCCTGGGGTAATGTCTTACAGAATCCCTGCCGTGTCGGACCGTACCTCTCCGTGGGGACATTAGTTACGTCTATAACGTTATATATCCTAACGTAAGGCAACCTCACACCTCGGATGTATTATTTTACAACATTCCTGGCAGGTCGGCCTCAACTTCTCGGTGGGTACATTATATACATCTATAACGTCATATAACCTAACCTAACCCATCTAGCCCCTCGCTGATAATGTTTTACAGAATCCCGGCGGTGTCGGACCGTACCTCTCGGTGGGAACATTATATATGTCTATAACGTCATATATCCTAACCTAAGGCGACCTAACACCTAGGATGTAGTATTTTACAACATTCCTGGCGGGTCGGCCCCTACTTCTCGGTGGGAACATTATATACGTCTATAACGTAATATAACCTAACCTAACACATCTAGTCCTTCGCTGGTAATGTTTTACAGAATCTCGTGTCGGACCGTACATCTACATGGGGACATTAGATACGTCTATAACGTTATATATCCTAACCTAAGGCAACCTAACACCTCGGATGTAGTATTTTACAACATTCCTGGCGGGTCGGCCCCTACTTCTCGGTGAGAACATTATATACGTCTATAACATAATATAACCTAACCTAACCTATCTATCCCCTCGCTGGGAATGTTCTGTAGAATCCCGTTCTTGTAGCCGCGTACGTCTCGGTGGGAACATTATATACGTCTATAACGTTATATATCCTAACCTAAGGCAACCTAACATCTCCGATGTAATATTTTACAACATTCCTGGCGGGTCGGCCCCTACTTCTCGGTGGGAACATTATATACGTCTATAACATAATATAACCTAACCTAACCTATCTATCCCCTCGCTGGGAATGTTCTGTAGAATCCCGTTCTTGTAGCCCCGTACGTCTCGGTGGGAACATTATATACGTCTATAACGTTATATATCCTAACCTAAGGCAACCTAACATCTCGGATGTAATATTTTACAACATTCCTGGCGGGTCGGCCGCTACTTCTCGGTGGGAACATTATATACGTCTATGACGTAATATAGCCTAACCTAACCCATCTAGCCCCTCGCTGGTAATGTTCTGCAGAATTCCGACCGTGTCGGACCGTACCTCCCAGTGGGAATATTATATACGTCTATAACGTTATACATCCTAAGCTAAGGCAACCTCACACCTCGGATGTAGTATTTTATAATATTCCTGGCGGGTCGGCAACTACTCCTCGGTGCGAACATTATATACGTCTATAACATAATATAACCTAACCTAACATATCTATTGCCTCGCTGGGAATGTTCTGTAGAATCCCGTTCTTGTAGCCCCGTACGTCTCGGTGGGAACATTATATACGTCTATAACGTTATATATCCTAACCTAAGGCAACCTAACATCTCGAATGTAGTATTTTACAATATTCCTGGCGGGTCGGCACCTACTCCTCGGTGCGAACATTATATACGTCTATAACATAATATAACCTAACCTAACCTATCTATCCCCACTCTGGGAATGTTCTGTAGGATCCCGTTCTTGTAGCCCCGTACGTCTCGGTGGGAACATTATATACGTCTATAACGTTATATATCCTAACCTAAGGCAACCTAACATCTCGGATGTAATATTTTACAACATTCCTGGCGGGTCGGCCCCTACTTCTCGGTGGGAACATTATATACGTCTATAACATAATATAACCTAACCTAACCTATCTATCCCCTCGCTGGGAATGTTCTGTAGAATCCCGTTCTTGTAGCCCCGTACGTCTCGGTGGGAACATTATATACGTCTATAACGTTATATATCCTAACCTAAGGCAACCTAACATCTCGGATGTAATATTTTACAACATTCCTGGCGGGTCGGCCCCTATTTCTCGGTGGGAACATTATATACGTCTCTAACGTAATATAACATAACCTAACCCATCTAGCCCCTCGCTGGTAATGTTCTGCAGAATCCCGACCGTGTCGGACCGTACCTCCCCGTGGGAATATTATATACGTCTATAACGTTATACATCCTAAGCTAAGGCAACCTCACACCTCTGATGTAGTATTTTACAATATTCCTGGCGGGTCGGCAACCACTCCTCAGTGCGAACATTATATACGTCTATAACATAATATAACCTAACCTAACCTATCTATCCCCACTCTGGGAATGTTCTGTAGAATCCCGTTCTTGTAGCCCCGTACGTCTCGGTGGGAACATTATATACGTCTATAACCTTATATATCCTAACCTAAGGCAACCTAACATCTCGGATGTAGCATTTTACAACATTCCTGACGGGTCGGCCCCTACTTGTCGGTGGGAATATTATATGCGTCTATAACGTAATATAACCTAACCTAACTCATCTAGCCCCTCGCTGGGAATGTTTTGTAGAATCCCGTTCGCTTAGCCCCGTACGTCTCGTTGGGAACATTATATACGTCTATAACGTTATATATCCTAACCTAAGGCAACCTAACATCTCGAATGTAGTATTTTACAATATTCCTAGCGGGTCGGCACCTACTCCTCGGTGGGAACATTATATACGTCTATAACATAATATAACCTAACCTAACCTATCTCTCCCCTCGCTGGGAATGTTTTGTAGAATCCCGTTCGTGTAGCCCCGTACGTCTCGGTGGGAACATTATATACGTCTGTAACGTTATATATCCTAACCTAAGGCAACTTAACATCTCGGATGTAGTATTTTCCAACATTCCTGGCGGGTCGGGCCCTACTTCTAGGTGGGAACATTATATTCGTCTATAGCGTAATATAACCTAACCTAACCCATCTAGCGCCTCGCTGGGAATGTTTGAAGAATCCCGTTCGTCTAGCCCCGTACGTCTCGGTGGGAACATTATATACGTCTATAACGTTACATATCCTAACCTAAGGCAATCTAACATCTCGAATGTAGTATTTTACAATATTCCTGGCGGGTCGGCACCTACTCCTCGGTGCGAACATTATATACGTCTATAACATAATATAACCTAACCTAACCTATCTATTCCCACTCTGGGAATGTTCTGTGGAATCCCGTTCTTGTAGCCCCGTACGTCTCGGTGGGAACATTATATACGTCTCTAACGTAATATAACCTAACCTAACCCATCTAGCCCCTCGCTGGTAATGTTCTGCAGAATCCCGACCGTGTCGGACCGTACCTCCCAGTGGGAATATTATATACGTCTATAACGTTATACATCCTAAGCTAAGGCAACCTCACACCTCTGATGTAGTATTTTACAATATTCCTGGCGGGTCGGCAACCACTCCTCAGTGCGAACATTATATACGTCTATAACATAATATAACCTAACCTAACCTATCTATCCCCACTCTGGGAATGTTCTGTAGAATCCCGTTCTTGTAGCCCCGTACGTCTCGGTGGGAACATTATATACGTCTATAACGTTATATATCCTAACCTAAGGCAACCTAACATCTCGGATGTAATATTTTACAACATTCCTGGCGGGTCGGCCCCTACTTCTCGGTGGGAACATTATATACGTCTATAACATAATATAACCTAACCTAACCTATCTATCCCCTCGCTGGGAATGTTCTGTAGAATCCCGTTCTTGTAGCCCCGTACGTCTCGGTGGGAACATTATATACGTCTATAACGTTATATATCCTAACCTAAGGCAACTTAACATCTCGGATGTAGTATTTTACAACATTCCTGGCGGGTCGGCCCCTACTTCTCGGTGGGAACATTATATACGTCTATAACGTAATATAACCTAACCTAACCCATCTAGCCCCTCGCTGGGAATGTTTTGTAGAATCCCGTTCGTGTAGCCCCGTACGTCACGGTGGGAACATTATATATGTCTGTAACGTTATATGTCCTAACCTAAGGCAATCTCACACCTCGGGTGTAGTTTTTTACAACATTCCTGGCAGGTCGGCCCCTACTTCTAGGTGGGAACATTATATACGTCTATAACGTAATATAATCTAACCTAACCCATCAAGCCCGTCGCTGGGACTGTTTTGTAGAATCCCGTTCGTGTAGTCCAGTACGTCTCGGTGGGAACATTATATACGTCTATAACGTTATATATCCTAACCTAAGGCAACCTAACATCTCGGATGTAGTATTTTACAACATTCCTGGCGGGTCGGCCCCTACTTGTCGGTGGGAATATTATATGCGTCTATAACGTAATATAACCTAACCTAACCTACCTAGCGCCTGGGGTAATGTCTTACAGAATCCCTGCCGTGTCGGACCGTACCTCTCCGTGGGGACATTAGTTACGTCTATAACGTTATATATCCTAACGTAAGGCAACCTCACACCTCGGATGTATTATTTTACAACATTCCTGGCAGGTCGGCCTCTACTTCTCGGTGGGTACATTATATACATCTATAACGTCATATAACCTAACCTAACCCATCTAGCCCCTCGCTGATAATGTTTTACAGAATCCCGGCGGTGTCGGACCGTACCTCTCGGTGGGAACATTATATATGTCTATAACGTCATATATCCTAACCTAAGGCGACCTAACACCTCGGATGTAGTATTTTACAACATTCCTGGCGGGTCGGCCCCTACTTCTCGGTGGGAACATTATATACGTCTATAACGTAATATAACCTAACCTAACACATCTAGTCCTTCGCTGGTAATGTTTTACAGAATCTCGTGTCGGACCGTACATCTACATGGGGACATTAGATACGTCTATAACGTTATATATCCTAACCTAAGGCAACCTAACACCTCGGATGTAGTATTTTACAACATTCCTGGCGGGTCGGCCCCTACTTCTCGGTGAGAACATTATATACGTCTATAACATAATATAACCTAACCTAACCTATCTATCCCCTCGCTGGGAATGTTCTGTAGAATCCCGTTCTTGTAGCCGCGTACGTCTCGGTGGGAACATTATATACGTCTATAACGTTATATATCCTAACCTAAGGCAACCTAACATCTCCGATGTAATATTTTACAACATTCCTGGCGGGTCGGCCCCTACTTCTCGGTGGGAACATTATATACGTCTATAACATAATATGACCTAACCTAACCTATCTATCCCCTCGCTGGGAATGTTCTGTAGAATCCCGTTCTTGTAGCCCCGTACGTCTCGGTGGGAACATTATATACGTCTATAACGTTATATATCCTAACCTAAGGCAACCTAACATCTCGGATGTAATATTTTACAACATTCCTGGCGGGTCGGCCGCTACTTCTCGGTGGGAACATTATATACGTCTATGACGTAATATAGCCTAACTTAACCCATCTAGCCCCTCGCTGGTAATGTTCTGCAGAATCCCGACCGTGTCGGACCGTACCTCCCAGTGGGAATATTATATACGTCTATAACGTTATACATCCTAAGCTAAGGCAACCTCACACCTCGGATGTAGTATTTTATAATATTCCTGGCGGGTCGGCAACTACTCCTCGGTGCGAACATTATATACGTCTATAACATAATATAACCTAACCTAACATATCTATTGCCTCGCTGGGAATGTTCTGTAGAATCCCGTTCTTGTAGCCCCGTACGTCTCGGTGGGAACATTATATACGTCTATAACGTTATATATCCTAACCTAAGGCAACCTAACATCTCGAATGTAGTATTTTACAATATTCCTGGCGGGTCGGCACCTACTCCTCGGTGCGAACATTATATACGTCTATAACATAATATAACCTAACCTAACCTATCTATCCCCACTCTGGGAATGTTCTGTAGGATCCCGTTCTTGTAGCCCCGTACGTCTCGGTGGGAACATTATATACGTCTATAACGTTATATATCCTAACCTAAGGCAACCTAACATCTCGGATGTAATATTTTACAACATTCCTGGCGGGTCGGCCCCTACTTCTCGGTGGGAACATTATATACGTCTATAACATAATATAACCTAACCTAACCTATCTATCCCCTCGCTGGGAATGTTCTGTAGAATCCCGTTCTTGTAGCCCCGTACGTCTCGGTGGGAACATTATATACGTCTATAACGTTATATATCCTAACCTAAGGCAACCTAACATCTCGGATGTAATATTTTACAACATTCCTGGCGGGTCGGCCCCTATTTCTCGGTGGGAACATTATATACGTCTCTAACGTAATATAACATAACCTAACCCATCTAGCCCCTCGCTGGTAATGTTCTGCAGAATCCCGACCGTGTCGGACCGTACCTCCCCGTGGGAATATTATATACGTCTATAACGTTATACATCCTAAGCTAAGGCAACCTCACACCTCTGATGTAGTATTTTACAATATTCCTGGCGGGTCGGCAACCACTCCTCAGTGCGAACATTATATACGTCTATAACATAATATAACCTAACCTAACCTATCTATCCCCACTCTGGGAATGTTCTGTAGAATCCCGTTCTTGTAGCCCCGTACGTCTCGGTGGGAACATTATATACGTCTATAACGTTATATATCCTAACCTAAGGCAACCTAACATCTCGGATGTAATATTTTACAACATTCCTGGCGGGTCGGCCCCTACTTCTCGGTGGGAACATTATATACGTCTATAACATAATATAACCTAACCTAACCTATCTATCCCCTCGCTGGGAATGTTCTGTAGAATCCCGTTCTTGTAGCCCCGTACGTCTCGGTGGGAACATTATATACGTCTATAACGTTATATATCCTAACCTAAGGCAACCTAACATCTCGGATGTAATATTTTACAACATTCCTGGCGGGTCGGCCCCTACTTCTCGGTGGGAACATTATATACGTCTATAACGCTATATATCCTAACCTAAGGCAACCTAACATCTCGGATGTAGCATTTTACAACATTCCTGACGGGTCGGCCCCTACTTGTCGGTGGGAATATTATATGCGTCTATAACGTAATATAACCTAACCTAACCTACCTAGCCCCTCGCTGGGAATGTTCTGTAGAATCCCGTTCTTGTAGCCCCGTACGTCTCGGTGGGAACATTATATACGTCTATAACGTTATATATCCTATCCTAAGGCAACCTAACATCTCGGATGTAGTATTTTACAACATTCCTGGCGGGTCGGCCCCTACTTGTCGGTGAGAATATTATATGCGTCTCTAACGTAATATAACCTAACCTAACCTACCTAGCGCCTGGCTGGTAATGTTTTGCAGAATCCCTGCCGTGTCGGACTGTACCTCTCCGTGGGGACATTAGATACGTCTATAACGTTATATATCCTAACCTAAGGCAACCACACACCTCGGATGTATTATTTTACAACATTCCTGGCAGGTCGGCCCCTACTTCTAGGTGGGAACATTATATTCGTCTATAACGTAATATAACCTAACCTAACTCATCTAGCCCCTCGCTGGGAATGTTTTGTAGAATCCCGTTCGCTTAGCCCCGTACGTCTCGTTGGGAACATTATATACGTCTATAACGTTATATATCCTAACCTAAGGCAACCTAACATCTCGAATGTAGTATTTTACAATATTCCTAGCGGGTCGGCACCTACTCCTCGGTGGGAACATTATATACGTCTATAACATAATATAACCTAACCTAACCTATCTCTCCCCTCGCTGGGAATGTTTTGTAGAATCCCGTTCTTGTAGCCCCGTACGTCTCGGTGGGAACATTATATACGTCTATAACGTTATACATCCTAACCTAAGGCAACCTAACATCTCGGATGTAATATTTTACAACATTCCTGGCGGGTCGGTCCCTACTTCTCGGTGGGAACATTATATACGTCTATGACGTAATATAGCCTAACGTAACCCATCTAGCCCTTCGCTGGTAATGTTTTACAGAATCCCGGTAGTGTCGGCCCGTGCCTATCCGTGGGAACGTTATATACGTCTATAACGTTATACATCCTAACCTAAGGCAACCTCATACCTCGGATTTAGTATTTTACAACATTCCTGGCCGGCCGGCCCCTACTTCTAGGTGGGAACACTATATACGTCTATAACGTAATATAACCTAACCTAACTCATCTAGCACCTCGTTGGGAATGTTTTGTAGAATCCCGTTCGTGTAGCCCCGTACGTCACGGTGGGAACATTATATATGTCTGTAACTTTATATGTCCTAACCTAAGGCAATCTCACACCTCGGATGTAGTATTTTACAACATTCCTGGCAGGTCGGCCCCTACATCTAGGTGGGAACATTATATACGTCTATAACGTAATATAACCTAACCTAACCCATCTAGCCCCTCGCTGTTAATGTTTTACAGAATCCCGGTCGTGTCGGTCCGTACCACTCCGTGGGAACATTATATACGTCTATAACGTTATATATCCTAACCTAAGGCAACCTCACACATAGGATGTAGTATTTTACAACATTCCTGTCGGGTCGGCACCTACTTTTCGGTGGGAACATTATATACGTCTATAACGTGATATAACCTAACCTAACCTATCTATCCCCTCGCTGGGAATGTTTTGTAGAATCCCGTTCGTGTAGCCCCGTACGTCTCGGTGGGAACATTATATACGTCTGTAACGTTATATATCCTAACCTAAGGCAACTTAACATCTCGGATGTAGTATTTTCCAACATTCCTGTCGGGTCGGCCCCTACTTCTAGTTGGGAACATTATATTCGTCTATAACGTAATATAACCTAACCCTACCCATCTAGCCCCTCGCTGGGAATGTTTTGTAGTATCCCGTTCGTCTAGCCCCGTACGTCTCTGTGGGAACATTATATACGTCTATAACGTTATATATCCTAACCTAAGGCAACGTAAAATCTCGAATGTAGTATTTTACAATATTCCTGGCGAGTTGGCTCCTACTCCTCGGTGGGAACATTATATACGTCTATAACGCTATATATCCTAACCTAAGGCAACCTAACATCTCGGATGTAGCATTTTACAACATTCCTGGCGGGTCGGCCCCTACTTGTCGGTGGGAATATTATATGCGTCTATAACGTAATATAACCTAACCTAACCTACCTAGCCCCTCGCTGGGAATGTTCTGTAGAATCCCGTTCTTGTAGCCCCGTACGTTTCGGTGGGATCATTATATACGTCTATAACGCTATATATCCTAACCTAAGGCAACCTAACATCTCGGATGTAGCATTTTACAACATTCCTGGCGGGTCGGCCCCTACTTGTCGGTGGGAATATTATATGCGTCTATAACGTAATATAACCTAACCTAACCTACCTAGCCCCTGGCTGGTAATGTTTTACAGAATCCCTGCTGTGTCGGACCGTACCTCTCCGTGGGGACATTAGATACGTCTATAACATTATATATCCTAACCTAAGGCAACCTCATACCTCGGATATATTATTTTACAACATTCCTGGCAGGTCGTCCCCTACTTCTAGGTGGGAACATTATATTCGTCTATAACGTAATATAACCTAACCTAACCCATCTAGCCACTCGCTGGGAATGTTTTGTAGAATCCCGTTCGTGTAGCCCCGTACGTCTCGGTGGGAACATTATATACGTCTATAACGTTATATATCCTAACCTAAGGCAACCTTACACCTCGGATGTAGTATTTTACAATATTCCTGGCGGGTCGGCACCTACTCCTCGGTGGGTAACATTATATACGTCTATAACATAATATAACCTAACCTAACCTATCTATCCCCTCGCTGGGAATGTTTTGTAGAATCCCGTTCGTGTAGCCCCGTACGTCTCGGTGGGAACATTATATACGTCTGTAACGTTATATATCCTAACCTAAGGCAACTTAACATCTCGGATGTAGTATTTTCCAACATTCCTGGCGGGTCGGGCCCTACTTCTAGGTGGGAACATTATATTCGTCTATAGCGTAATATAACCTAACCTAACCCATCTAGCGCCTCGCTGGGAATGTTTGAAGAATCCCGTTCGTCTAGCCCCGTACGTCTCGGTGGGAACATTATATACGTCTATAACGTTACATATCCTAACCTAAGGCAATCTAACATCTCGAATGTAGTATTTTACAATATTCCTGGCGGGTCGGCACCTACTCCTCGGTGCGAACATTATATACGTCTATAACATAATATAACCTAACCTAACCTATCTATCCCCACTCTGGGAATGTTCTGTGGAATCCCGTTCTTGTAGCCCCGTACGTCTCGGTGGGAACATTATATACGTCTCTAACGTAATATAACCTAACCTAACCCATCTAGCCCCTCGCTGGTAATGTTCTGCAGAATCCCGACCGTGTCGGACCGTACCTCCCAGTGGGAATATTATATACGTCTATAACGTTATACATCCTAAGCTAAGGCAACCTCACACCTCTGATGTAGTATTTTACAATATTCCTGGCGGGTCGGCAACCACTCCTCAGTGCGAACATTATATACGTCTATAACATAATATAACCTAACCTAACCTATCTATCCCCACTCTGGGAATGTTCTGTAGAATCCCGTTCTTGTAGCCCCGTACGTCTCGGTGGGAACATTATATACGTCTATAACGTTATATATCCTAACCTAAGGCAACCTAACATCTCGGATGTAATATTTTACAACATTCCTGGCGGGTCGGCCCCTACTTCTCGGTGGGAACATTATATACGTCTATAACATAATATAACCTAACCTAACCTATCTATCCCCTCGCTGGGAATGTTCTGTAGAATCCCGTTCTTGTAGCCCCGTACGTCTCGGTGGGAACATTATATACGTCTATAACGTTATATATCCTAACCTAAGGCAACCTAACATCTCGGATGTAATATTTTACAACATTCCTGGCGGGTCGGCCCCTACTTCTCGGTGGGAACATTATATACGTCTATGACGTAATATAGCCTAACGTAACCCATCTAGGCCTTCGCTGGTAATGTTCTACAGAATCCCGACCGTGTCGGACCGTACCTCCCCGTGGGAATATTATATACGTCTATAACGTTATATATCCTAACCTAAGGCAACCTAACATCTCGGATGTAATATTTTACAACATTCCTGGCGGGTCGGCCCCTATTTCTCGGTGGGAACATTATATACGTCTCTAACGTAATATAAGCTAACCTAACCCATCTAGCCCCTCGCTGGTAATGTTCTGCAGAATCCCGACCGTGTCGGACCGTACCTCCCAGTGGGAATATTATATACGTCTATAACGTTATACATCCTAAGCTAAGGCAACCTCACACCTCGGATGTAGTATTTTATAATATTCCTGGCGGGTCGGCAACTACTCCTCGGTGCGAACATTATATACGTCTATAACATAATATAACCTAACCTAACCTATCTATTGCCTCGCTGGGAATGTTCTGTAGAATCCCGTTCTTGTAGCCCCGTACGTCTCGGTGGGAACATTATATTCGTCTATAACGTTATATATCCTAACCTAAGGCAGCCTAACATCTCGGATGTAATATTTTACAATATTTCTGGCGGGTCGGCCCCTACTTCTAGGTGGGAACACTATATACGTCTATAACGTAATATAACCTAACCTAACCCATCTAGCACCTCGCTGGGAATGTTTTGTAGAATCCCGTTCGTGTAGCCCCGTACGTCACGGTGGGAACATTATATATGTCTGTAACGTTATATGTCCTAACCTAAGGCAATCTCACACCTCGGGTGTAGTATTTTACAACATTCCTGGCGGGTCGGCCCCTATTTCTCGGTGGGAACATTATATACGTCTCTAACGTAATATAACATAACCTAACCCATCTAGCCCCTCGCTGGTAATGTTCTGCAGAATCCCGACCGTGTCGGACCGTACCTCCCCGTGGGAATATTATATACGTCTATAACGTTATACATCCTAAGCTAAGGCAACCTCACACCTCTGATGTAGTATTTTACAATATTCCTGGCGGGTCGGCAACCACTCCTCAGTGCGAACATTATATACGTCTATAACATAATATAACCTAACCTAACCTATCTATCCCCACTCTGGGAATGTTCTGTAGAATCCCGTTCTTGTAGCCCCGTACGTCTCGGTGGGAACATTATATACGTCTATAACGTTATATATCCTAACCTAAGGCAACCTAACATCTCGGATGTAATATTTTACAACATTCCTGGCGGGTCGGCCCCTACTTCTCGGTGGGAACATTATATACGTCTATAACATAATATAACCTAACCTAACCTATCTATCCCCTCGCTGGGAATGTTCTGTAGAATCCCGTTCTTGTAGCCCCGTACGTCTCGGTGGGAACATTATATACGTCTATAACGTTATATATCCTAACCTAAGGCAACCTAACATCTCGGATGTAATATTTTACAACATTCCTGGCGGGTCGGCCCCTACTTCTCGGTGGGAACATTATATACGTCTATAACGCTATATATCCTAACCTAAGGCAACCTAACATCTCGGATGTAGCATTTTACAACATTCCTGACGGGTCGGCCCCTACTTGTCGGTGGGAATATTATATGCGTCTATAACGTAATATAACCTAACCTAACCTACCTAGCCCCTCGCTGGGAATGTTCTGTAGAATCCCGTTCTTGTAGCCCCGTACGTCTCGGTGGGAACATTATATACGTCTATAACGTTATATATCCTATCCTAAGGCAACCTAACATCTCGGATGTAGTATTTTACAACATTCCTGGCGGGTCGGCCCCTACTTGTCGGTGAGAATATTATATGCGTCTCTAACGTAATATAACCTAACCTAACCTACCTAGCGCCTGGCTGGTAATGTTTTGCAGAATCCCTGCCGTGTCGGACTGTACCTCTCCGTGGGGACATTAGATACGTCTATAACGTTATATATCCTAACCTAAGGCAACCACACACCTCGGATGTATTATTTTACAACATTCCTGGCAGGTCGGCCCCTACTTCTAGGTGGGAACATTATATTCGTCTATAACGTAATATAACCTAACCTAACTCATCTAGCCCCTCGCTGGGAATGTTTTGTAGAATCCCGTTCGCTTAGCCCCGTACGTCTCGTTGGGAACATTATATACGTCTATAACGTTATATATCCTAACCTAAGGCAACCTAACATCTCGAATGTAGTATTTTACAATATTCCTAGCGGGTCGGCACCTACTCCTAGGTGGGAACATTATATACGTCTATAACATAATATAACCTAACCTAACCTATCTCTCCCCTCGCTGGGAATGTTTTGTAGAATCCCGTTCTTGTAGCCCCGTACGTCTCGGTGGGAACATTATATACGTCTATAACGTTATACATCCTAACCTAAGGCAACCTAACATCTCGGATGTAATATTTTACAACATTCCTGGCGGGTCGGTCCCTACTTCTCGGTGGGAACATTATATACGTCTATGACGTAATATAGCCTAACGTAACCCATCTAGCCCTTCGCTGGTAATGTTTTACAGAATCCCGGTAGTGTCGGCCCGTGCCTATCCGTGGGAACGTTATATACGTCTATAACGTTATACATCCTAACCTAAGGCAACCTCATACCTCGGATTTAGTATTTTACAACATTCCTGGCCGGCCGGCCCCTACTTCTAGGTGGGAACACTATATACGTCTATAACGTAATATAACCTAACCTAACTCATCTAGCACCTCGTTGGGAATGTTTTGTAGAATCCCGTTCGTGTAGCCCCGTACGTCACGGTGGGAACATTATATATGTCTGTAACTTTATATGTCCTAACCTAAGGCAATCTCACACCTCGGATGTAGTATTTTACAACATTCCTGGCAGGTCGGCCCCTACATCTAGGTGGGAACATTATATACGTCTATAACGTAATATAACCTAACCTAACCCATCTAGCCCCTCGCTGTTAATGTTTTACAGAATCCCGGTCGTGTCGGTCCGTACCACTCCGTGGGAACATTATATACGTCTATAACGTTATATATCCTAACCTAAGGCAACCTCACACATAGGATGTAGTATTTTACAACATTCCTGTCGGGTCGGCACCTACTTTTCGGTGGGAACATTATATACGTCTATAACGTGATATAACCTAACCTAACCTATCTATCCCCTCGCTGGGAATGTTTTGTAGAATCCCGTTCGTGTAGCCCCGTACGTCTCGGTGGGAACATTATATACGTCTGTAACGTTATATATCCTAACCTAAGGCAACTTAACATCTCGGATGTAGTATTTTCCAACATTCCTGTCGGGTCGGCCCCTACTTCTAGTTGGGAACATTATATTCGTCTATAACGTAATATAACCTAACCCTACCCATCTAGCCCCTCGCTGGGAATGTTTTGTAGTATCCCGTTCGTCTAGCCCCGTACGTCTCTGTGGGAACATTATATACGTCTATAACGTTATATATCCTAACCTAAGGCAACGTAAAATCTCGAATGTAGTATTTTACAATATTCCTGGCGAGTTGGCTCCTACTCCTCGGTGGGAACATTATATACGTCTATAACGCTATATATCCTAACCTAAGGCAACCTAACATCTCGGATGTAGCATTTTACAACATTCCTGGCGGGTCGGCCCCTACTTGTCGGTGGGAATATTATATGCGTCTATAACGTAATATAACCTAACCTAACCTACCTAGCCCCTCGCTGGGAATGTTCTGTAGAATCCCGTTCTTGTAGCCCCGTACGTTTCGGTGGGATCATTATATACGTCTATAACGCTATATATCCTAACCTAAGGCAACCTAACATCTCGGATGTAGCATTTTACAACATTCCTGGCGGGTCGGCCCCTACTTGTCGGTGGGAATATTATATGCGTCTATAACGTAATATAACCTAACCTAACCTACCTAGCCCCTGGCTGGTAATGTTTTACAGAATCCCTGCTGTGTCGGACCGTACCTCTCCGTGGGGACATTAGATACGTCTATAACATTATATATCCTAACCTAAGGCAACCTCATACCTCGGATATATTATTTTACAACATTCCTGGCAGGTCGTCCCCTACTTCTAGGTGGGAACATTATATTCGTCTATAACGTAATATAACCTAACCTAACCCATCTAGCCACTCGCTGGGAATGTTTTGTAGAATCCCGTTCGTGTAGCCCCGTACGTCTCGGTGGGAACATTATATACGTCTATAACGTTATATATCCTAACCTAAGGCAACCTTACACCTCGGATGTAGTATTTTACAATATTCCTGGCGGGTCGGCACCTACTCCTCGGTGGGTAACATTATATACGTCTATAACATAATATAACCTAACCTAACCTATCTATCCCCTCGCTGGGAATGTTTTGTAGAATCCCGTTCGTGTAGCCCCGTACGTCTCGGTGGGAACATTATATACGTCTGTAACGTTATATATCCTAACCTAAGGCAACTTAACATCTCGGATGTAGTATTTTCCAACATTCCTGGCGGGTCGGGCCCTACTTCTAGGTGGGAACATTATATTCGTCTATAGCGTAATATAACCTAACCTAACCCATCTAGCGCCTCGCTGGGAATGTTTGAAGAATCCCGTTCGTCTAGCCCCGTACGTCTCGGTGGGAACATTATATACGTCTATAACGTTACATATCCTAACCTAAGGCAATCTAACATCTCGAATGTAGTATTTTACAATATTCCTGGCGGGTCGGCACCTACTCCTCGGTGCGAACATTATATACGTCTATAACATAATATAACCTAACCTAACCTATCTATCCCCACTCTGGGAATGTTCTGTGGAATCCCGTTCTTGTAGCCCCGTACGTCTCGGTGGGAACATTATATACGTCTCTAACGTAATATAACCTAACCTAACCCATCTAGCCCCTCGCTGGTAATGTTCTGCAGAATCCCGACCGTGTCGGACCGTACCTCCCAGTGGGAATATTATATACGTCTATAACGTTATACATCCTAAGCTAAGGCAACCTCACACCTCTGATGTAGTATTTTACAATATTCCTGGCGGGTCGGCAACCACTCCTCAGTGCGAACATTATATACGTCTATAACATAATATAACCTAACCTAACCTATCTATCCCCACTCTGGGAATGTTCTGTAGAATCCCGTTCTTGTAGCCCCGTACGTCTCGGTGGGAACATTATATACGTCTATAACGTTATATATCCTAACCTAAGGCAACCTAACATCTCGGATGTAATATTTTACAACATTCCTGGCGGGTCGGCCCCTACTTCTCGGTGCGAACATTATATACGTCTATAACATAATATAACCTAACCTAACCTATCTATTGCCTCGCTGGGAATGTTCTGTAGAATCCCGTTCTTGTAGCCCCGTACGTCTCGGTGGGAACATTATATTCGTCTATAACGTTATATATCCTAACCTAAGGCAGCCTAACATCTCGGATGTAATATTTTACAATATTTCTGGCGGGTCGGCCCCTACTTCTAGGTGGGAACACTATATACGTCTATAACGTAATATAACCTAACCTAACCCATCTAGCACCTCGCTGGGAATGTTTTGTAGAATCCCGTTCGTGTAGCCCCGTACGTCACGGTGGGAACATTATATATGTCTGTAACGTTATATGTCCTAACCTAAGGCAATCTCACACCTCGGGTGTAGTATTTTACAACATTCCTGGCAGGTCGGCCCCTACTTCTAGGTGGGAACATTATATACGTCTATAACGTAATATAACCTAACCTAACCCATCAAGCCCGTCGCTGGGAATGTTTTGTAGAATCCCGCTCGTGTAGTCCAGTACGTCTCGGTGGGAACATTATATACGTCTATAACGTTATATATCCTAACCTAAGGCAACCTAACATCTCGGATGCTGTATTTTACAACATTCCTGGCGGGTCGGCCCCTACTTGTCGGTGGGAATATTATATGCGTCTATAACGTAATATAACCTAACCTAACCTACCTAGCCCCTGGATGGTAATGTTTTACAGAATCCCTGCCGTGTCGGACCGTACCGCTCCGTGGGGACATTAGATACGTCTATAACATTATATATCCTAACCTAAGGCAACCTCATACCTCGGATGTATTATTTTACAACATTCCTGGCAGGTCGTCCCCTACTTCTAGGTGGGAACATTATATTCGTCTATAACGTAATATAACCTAACCTAACCCATCTAGCCACTCGCTGGGAATGTTTTGTAGAATCCCGTTCGTGTAGCCCCGTACGTCTCGGTGGGAACATTATATACGTCTGTAACGTTATATGTCCTAACCTAAGGCAACTTAACATCTCGGATGTAGTATTTTACAACATTCCTGGCGGGTCGGCCCCTACTTCTCGGTGGGAACATTATATACGTCTATAACGTAATATAACCTAACCTAACCCATCTAGCCCCTCGCTGGGAATGTTTTGTAGAATCCCGTTCGTGTAGCCCCGTACGTCACGGTGGGAACATTATATATGTCTGTAACGTTATATGTCCTAACCTAAGGCAATCTCACACCTCGGGTGTAGTTTTTTACAACATTCCTGGCAGGTCGGCCCCTACTTCTAGGTGGGAACATTATATACGTCTATAACGTAATATAATCTAACCTAACCCATCAAGCCCGTCGCTGGGACTGTTTTGTAGAATCCCGTTCGTGTAGTCCAGTACGTCTCGGTGGGAACATTATATACGTCTATAACGTTATATATCCTAACCTAAGGCAACCTAACATCTCGGATGTAGTATTTTACAACATTCCTGGCGGGTCGGCCCCTACTTGTCGGTGGGAATATTATATGCGTCTATAACGTAATATAACCTAACCTAACCTACCTAGCGCCTGGGGTAATGTCTTACAGAATCCCTGCCGTGTCGGACCGTACCTCTCCGTGGGGACATTAGTTACGTCTATAACGTTATATATCCTAACGTAAGGCAACCTCACACCTCGGATGTAGTATTTTATAATATTCCTGGCGGGTCGGCAACTACTCCTCGGTGCGAACATTATATACGTCTATAACATAATATAACCTAACCTAACCTATCTATTGCCTCGCTGGGAATGTTCTGTAGAATCCCGTTCTTGTAGCCCCGTACGTCTCGGTGGGAACATTATATTCGTCTATAACGTTATATATCCTAACCTAAGGCAGCCTAACATCTCGGATGTAATATTTTACAATATTTCTGGCGGGTCGGCCCCTACTTCTAGGTGGGAACACTATATACGTCTATAACGTAATATAACCTAACCTAACCCATCTAGCACCTCGCTGGGAATGTTTTGTAGAATCCCGTTCGTGTAGCCCCGTACGTCACGGTGGGAACATTATATATGTCTGTAACGTTATATGTCCTAACCTAAGGCAATCTCACACCTCGGGTGTAGTATTTTACAACATTCCTGGCGGGTCGGCCCCTATTTCTCGGTGGGAACATTATATACGTCTCTAACGTAATATAACATAACCTAACCCATCTAGCCCCTCGCTGGTAATGTTCTGCAGAATCCCGACCGTGTCGGACCGTACCTCCCCGTGGGAATATTATATACGTCTATAACGTTATACATCCTAAGCTAAGGCAACCTCACACCTCTGATGTAGTATTTTACAATATTCCTGGCGGGTCGGCAACCACTCCTCAGTGCGAACATTATATACGTCTATAACATAATATAACCTAACCTAACCTATCTATCCCCACTCTGGGAATGTTCTGTAGAATCCCGTTCTTGTAGCCCCGTACGTCTCGGTGGGAACATTATATACGTCTATAACGTTATATATCCTAACCTAAGGCAACCTAACATCTCGGATGTAATATTTTACAACATTCCTGGCGGGTCGGCCCCTACTTCTCGGTGGGAACATTATATACGTCTATAACGCTATATATCCTAACCTAAGGCAACCTAACATCTCGGATGTAGCATTTTACAACATTCCTGACGGGTCGGCCCCTACTTGTCGGTGGGAATATTATATGCGTCTATAACGTAATATAACCTAACCTAACCTACCTAGCCCCTCGCTGGGAATGTTCTGTAGAATCCCGTTCTTGTAGCCCCGTACGTCTCGGTGGGAACATTATATACGTCTATAACGTTATATATCCTATCCTAAGGCAACCTAACATCTCGGATGTAGTATTTTACAACATTCCTGGCGGGTCGGCCCCTACTTGTCGGTGAGAATATTATATGCGTCTCTAACGTAATATAACCTAACCTAACCTACCTAGCGCCTGGCTGGTAATGTTTTGCAGAATCCCTGCCGTGTCGGACTGTACCTCTCCGTGGGGACATTAGATACGTCTATAACGTTATATATCCTAACCTAAGGCAACCACACACCTCGGATGTATTATTTTACAACATTCCTGGCAGGTCGGCCCCTACTTCTAGGTGGGAACATTATATTCGTCTATAACGTAATATAACCTAACCTAACTCATCTAGCCCCTCGCTGGGAATGTTTTGTAGAATCCCGTTCGCTTAGCCCCGTACGTCTCGTTGGGAACATTATATACGTCTATAACGTTATATATCCTAACCTAAGGCAACCTAACATCTCGAATGTAGTATTTTACAATATTCCTAGCGGGTCGGCACCTACTCCTAGGTGGGAACATTATATACGTCTATAACATAATATAACCTAACCTAACCTATCTCTCCCCTCGCTGGGAATGTTTTGTAGAATCCCGTTCTTGTAGCCCCGTACGTCTCGGTGGGAACATTATATACGTCTATAACGTTATACATCCTAACCTAAGGCAACCTAACATCTCGGATGTAATATTTTACAACATTCCTGGCGGGTCGGTCCCTACTTCTCGGTGGGAACATTATATACGTCTATGACGTAATATAGCCTAACGTAACCCATCTAGCCCTTCGCTGGTAATGTTTTACAGAATCCCGGTAGTGTCGGCCCGTGCCTATCCGTGGGAACGTTATATACGTCTATAACGTTATACATCCTAACCTAAGGCAACCTCATACCTCGGATTTAGTATTTTACAACATTCCTGGCCGGCCGGCCCCTACTTCTAGGTGGGAACACTATATACGTCTATAACGTAATATAACCTAACCTAACTCATCTAGCACCTCGTTGGGAATGTTTTGTAGAATCCCGTTCGTGTAGCCCCGTACGTCACGGTGGGAACATTATATATGTCTGTAACTTTATATGTCCTAACCTAAGGCAATCTCACACCTCGGATGTAGTATTTTACAACATTCCTGGCAGGTCGGCCCCTACATCTAGGTGGGAACATTATATACGTCTATAACGTAATATAACCTAACCTAACCCATCTAGCCCCTCGCTGTTAATGTTTTACAGAATCCCGGTCGTGTCGGTCCGTACCACTCCGTGGGAACATTATATACGTCTATAACGTTATATATCCTAACCTAAGGCAACCTCACACATAGGATGTAGTATTTTACAACATTCCTGTCGGGTCGGCACCTACTTTTCGGTGGGAACATTATATACGTCTATAACGTGATATAACCTAACCTAACCTATCTATCCCCTCGCTGGGAATGTTTTGTAGAATCCCGTTCGTGTAGCCCCGTACGTCTCGGTGGGAACATTATATACGTCTGTAACGTTATATATCCTAACCTAAGGCAACTTAACATCTCGGATGTAGTATTTTCCAACATTCCTGTCGGGTCGGCCCCTACTTCTAGTTGGGAACATTATATTCGTCTATAACGTAATATAACCTAACCCTACCCATCTAGCCCCTCGCTGGGAATGTTTTGTAGTATCCCGTTCGTCTAGCCCCGTACGTCTCTGTGGGAACATTATATACGTCTATAACGTTATATATCCTAACCTAAGGCAACGTAAAATCTCGAATGTAGTATTTTACAATATTCCTGGCGAGTTGGCTCCTACTCCTCGGTGGGAACATTATATACGTCTATAACGCTATATATCCTAACCTAAGGCAACCTAACATCTCGGATGTAGCATTTTACAACATTCCTGGCGGGTCGGCCCCTACTTGTCGGTGGGAATATTATATGCGTCTATAACGTAATATAACCTAACCTAACCTACCTAGCCCCTCGCTGGGAATGTTCTGTAGAATCCCGTTCTTGTAGCCCCGTACGTTTCGGTGGGATCATTATATACGTCTATAACGCTATATATCCTAACCTAAGGCAACCTAACATCTCGGATGTAGCATTTTACAACATTCCTGGCGGGTCGGCCCCTACTTGTCGGTGGGAATATTATATGCGTCTATAACGTAATATAACCTAACCTAACCTACCTAGCCCCTGGCTGGTAATGTTTTACAGAATCCCTGCTGTGTCGGACCGTACCTCTCCGTGGGGACATTAGATACGTCTATAACATTATATATCCTAACCTAAGGCAACCTCATACCTCGGATATATTATTTTACAACATTCCTGGCAGGTCGTCCCCTACTTCTAGGTGGGAACATTATATTCGTCTATAACGTAATATAACCTAACCTAACCCATCTAGCCACTCGCTGGGAATGTTTTGTAGAATCCCGTTCGTGTAGCCCCGTACGTCTCGGTGGGAACATTATATACGTCTATAACGTTATATATCCTAACCTAAGGCAACCTTACACCTCGGATGTAGTATTTTACAATATTCCTGGCGGGTCGGCACCTACTCCTCGGTGGGTAACATTATATACGTCTATAACATAATATAACCTAACCTAACCTATCTATCCCCTCGCTGGGAATGTTTTGTAGAATCCCGTTCGTGTAGCCCCGTACGTCTCGGTGGGAACATTATATACGTCTGTAACGTTATATATCCTAACCTAAGGCAACTTAACATCTCGGATGTAGTATTTTCCAACATTCCTGGCGGGTCGGGCCCTACTTCTAGGTGGGAACATTATATTCGTCTATAGCGTAATATAACCTAACCTAACCCATCTAGCGCCTCGCTGGGAATGTTTGAAGAATCCCGTTCGTCTAGCCCCGTACGTCTCGGTGGGAACATTATATACGTCTATAACGTTACATATCCTAACCTAAGGCAATCTAACATCTCGAATGTAGTATTTTACAATATTCCTGGCGGGTCGGCACCTACTCCTCGGTGCGAACATTATATACGTCTATAACATAATATAACCTAACCTAACCTATCTATCCCCACTCTGGGAATGTTCTGTGGAATCCCGTTCTTGTAGCCCCGTACGTCTCGGTGGGAACATTATATACGTCTCTAACGTAATATAACCTAACCTAACCCATCTAGCCCCTCGCTGGTAATGTTCTGCAGAATCCCGACCGTGTCGGACCGTACCTCCCAGTGGGAATATTATATACGTCTATAACGTTATACATCCTAAGCTAAGGCAACCTCACACCTCTGATGTAGTATTTTACAATATTCCTGGCGGGTCGGCAACCACTCCTCAGTGCGAACATTATATACGTCTATAACATAATATAACCTAACCTAACCTATCTATCCCCACTCTGGGAATGTTCTGTAGAATCCCGTTCTTGTAGCCCCGTACGTCTCGGTGGGAACATTATATACGTCTATAACGTTATATATCCTAACCTAAGGCAACCTAACATCTCGGATGTAATATTTTACAACATTCCTGGCGGGTCGGCCCCTACTTCTCGGTGCGAACATTATATACGTCTATAACATAATATAACCTAACCTAACCTATCTATTGCCTCGCTGGGAATGTTCTGTAGAATCCCGTTCTTGTAGCCCCGTACGTCTCGGTGGGAACATTATATTCGTCTATAACGTTATATATCCTAACCTAAGGCAGCCTAACATCTCGGATGTAATATTTTACAATATTTCTGGCGGGTCGGCCCCTACTTCTAGGTGGGAACACTATATACGTCTATAACGTAATATAACCTAACCTAACCCATCTAGCACCTCGCTGGGAATGTTTTGTAGAATCCCGTTCGTGTAGCCCCGTACGTCACGGTGGGAACATTATATATGTCTGTAACGTTATATGTCCTAACCTAAGGCAATCTCACACCTCGGGTGTAGTATTTTACAACATTCCTGGCAGGTCGGCCCCTACTTCTAGGTGGGAACATTATATACGTCTATAACGTAATATAACCTAACCTAACCCATCAAGCCCGTCGCTGGGAATGTTTTGTAGAATCCCGCTCGTGTAGTCCAGTACGTCTCGGTGGGAACATTATATACGTCTATAACGTTATATATCCTAACCTAAGGCAACCTAACATCTCGGATGCTGTATTTTACAACATTCCTGGCGGGTCGGCCCCTACTTGTCGGTGGGAATATTATATGCGTCTATAACGTAATATAACCTAACCTAACCTACCTAGCCCCTGGATGGTAATGTTTTACAGAATCCCTGCCGTGTCGGACCGTACCGCTCCGTGGGGACATTAGATACGTCTATAACATTATATATCCTAACCTAAGGCAACCTCATACCTCGGATGTATTATTTTACAACATTCCTGGCAGGTCGTCCCCTACTTCTAGGTGGGAACATTATATTCGTCTATAACGTAATATAACCTAACCTAACCCATCTAGCCACTCGCTGGGAATGTTTTGTAGAATCCCGTTCGTGTAGCCCCGTACGTCTCGGTGGGAACATTATATACGTCTGTAACGTTATATGTCCTAACCTAAGGCAACTTAACATCTCGGATGTAGTATTTTACAACATTCCTGGCGGGTCGGCCCCTACTTCTCGGTGGGAACATTATATACGTCTATAACGTAATATAACCTAACCTAACCCATCTAGCCCCTCGCTGGGAATGTTTTGTAGAATCCCGTTCGTGTAGCCCCGTACGTCACGGTGGGAACATTATATATGTCTGTAACGTTATATGTCCTAACCTAAGGCAATCTCACACCTCGGGTGTAGTTTTTTACAACATTCCTGGCAGGTCGGCCCCTACTTCTAGGTGGGAACATTATATACGTCTATAACGTAATATAATCTAACCTAACCCATCAAGCCCGTCGCTGGGACTGTTTTGTAGAATCCCGTTCGTGTAGTCCAGTACGTCTCGGTGGGAACATTATATACGTCTATAACGTTATATATCCTAACCTAAGGCAACCTAACATCTCGGATGTAGTATTTTACAACATTCCTGGCGGGTCGGCCCCTACTTGTCGGTGGGAATATTATATGCGTCTATAACGTAATATAACCTAACCTAACCTACCTAGCGCCTGGGGTAATGTCTTACAGAATCCCTGCCGTGTCGGACCGTACCTCTCCGTGGGGACATTAGTTACGTCTATAACGTTATATATCCTAACGTAAGGCAACCTCACACCTCGGATGTATTATTTTACAACATTCCTGGCAGGTCGGCCTCTACTTCTCGGTGGGTACATTATATACATCTATAACGTCATATAACCTAACCTAACCCATCTAGCCCCTCGCTGATAATGTTTTACAGAATCCCGGCGGTGTCGGACCGTACCTCTCGGTGGGAACATTATATATGTCTATAACGTCATATATCCTAACCTAAGGCGACCTAACACCTCGGATGTAGTATTTTACAACATTCCTGGCGGGTCGGCCCCTACTTCTCGGTGGGAACATTATATACGTCTATAACGTAATATAACCTAACCTAACACATCTAGTCCTTCGCTGGTAATGTTTTACAGAATCTCGTGTCGGACCGTACATCTACATGGGGACATTAGATACGTCTATAACGTTATATATCCTAACCTAAGGCAACCTAACACCTCGGATGTAGTATTTTACAACATTCCTGGCGGGTCGGCCCCTACTTCTCGGTGAGAACATTATATACGTCTATAACATAATATAACCTAACCTAACCTATCTATCCCCTCGCTGGGAATGTTCTGTAGAATCCCGTTCTTGTAGCCGCGTACGTCTCGGTGGGAACATTATATACGTCTATAACGTTATATATCCTAACCTAAGGCAACCTAACATCTCGGATGTAATATTTTACAACATTCCTGGCGGGTCGGCCCCTACTTCTCGGTGGGAACATTATATACGTCTATGACGTAATATAGCCTAACGTAACCCATCTAGGCCTTCGCTGGTAATGTTCTACAGAATCCCGACCGTGTCGGACCGTACCTCCCCGTGGGAATATTATATACGTCTATAACGTTATATATCCTAACCTAAGGCAACCTAACATCTCGGATGTAATATTTTACAACATTCCTGGCGGGTCGGCCCCTATTTCTCGGTGGGAACATTATATACGTCTCTAACGTAATATAAGCTAACCTAACCCATCTAGCCCCTCGCTGGTAATGTTCTGCAGAATCCCGACCGTGTCGGACCGTACCTCCCAGTGGGAATATTATATACGTCTATAACGTTATACATCCTAAGCTAAGGCAACCTCACACCTCGGATGTAGTATTTTATAATATTCCTGGCGGGTCGGCAACTACTCCTCGGTGCGAACATTATATACGTCTATAACATAATATAACCTAACCTAACCTATCTATTGCCTCGCTGGGAATGTTCTGTAGAATCCCGTTCTTGTAGCCCCGTACGTCTCGGTGGGAACATTATATTCGTCTATAACGTTATATATCCTAACCTAAGGCAGCCTAACATCTCGGATGTAATATTTTACAATATTTCTGGCGGGTCGGCCCCTACTTCTAGGTGGGAACACTATATACGTCTATAACGTAATATAACCTAACCTAACCCATCTAGCACCTCGCTGGGAATGTTTTGTAGAATCCCGTTCGTGTAGCCCCGTACGTCACGGTGGGAACATTATATATGTCTGTAACGTTATATGTCCTAACCTAAGGCAATCTCACACCTCGGGTGTAGTATTTTACAACATTCCTGGCAGGTCGGCCCCTACTTCTAGGTGGGAACATTATATACGTCTATAACGTAATATAACCTAACCTAACCCATCAAGCCCGTCGCTGGGAATGTTTTGTAGAATCCCGCTCGTGTAGTCCAGTACGTCTCGGTGGGAACATTATATACGTCTATAACGTTATATATCCTAACCTAAGGCAACCTAACATCTCGGATGCTGTATTTTACAACATTCCTGGCGGGTCGGCCCCTACTTGTCGGTGGGAATATTATATGCGTCTATAACGTAATATAACCTAACCTAACCTACCTAGCCCCTGGATGGTAATGTTTTACAGAATCCCTGCCGTGTCGGACCGTACCGCTCCGTGGGGACATTAGATACGTCTATAACATTATATATCCTAACCTAAGGCAACCTCATACCTCGGATGTATTATTTTACAACATTCCTGGCAGGTCGTCCCCTACTACTAGGTGGGAACATTATATTCGTCTATAACGTAATATAACCTAACCTAACCCATCTAGCCACTCGCTGGGAATGTTTTGTAGAATCCCGTTCGTGTAGCCCCGTACGTCTCGGTGGGAACATTATATACGTCTGTAACGTTATATGTCCTAACCTAAGGCAACTTAACATCTCGGATGTAGTATTTTACAACATTCCTGGCGGGTCGGCCCCTACTTCTCGGTGGGAACATTATATACGTCTATAACGTAATATAACCTAACCTAACCCATCTAGCCCCTCGCTGGGAATGTTTTGTAGAATCCCGTTCGTGTAGCCCCGTACGTCACGGTGGGAACATTATATATGTCTGTAACGTTATATGTCCTAACCTAAGGCAATCTCACACCTCGGGTGTAGTTTTTTACAACATTCCTGGCAGGTCGGCCCCTACTTCTAGGTGGGAACATTATATACGTCTATAACGTAATATAATCTAACCTAACCCATCAAGCCCGTCGCTGGGACTGTTTTGTAGAATCCCGTTCGTGTAGTCCAGTACGTCTCGGTGGGAACATTATATACGTCTATAACGTTATATATCCTAACCTAAGGCAACCTAACATCTCGGATGTAGTATTTTACAACATTCCTGGCGGGTCGGCCCCTACTTGTCGGTGGGAATATTATATGCGTCTATAACGTAATATAACCTAACCTAACCTACCTAGCGCCTGGGGTAATGTCTTACAGAATCCCTGCCGTGTCGGACCGTACCTCTCCGTGGGGACATTAGTTACGTCTATAACGTTATATATCCTAACGTAAGGCAACCTCACACCTCGGATGTATTATTTTACAACATTCCTGGCAGGTCGGCCTCTACTTCTCGGTGGGTACATTATATACATCTATAACGTCATATAACCTAACCTAACCCATCTAGCCCCTCGCTGATAATGTTTTACAGAATCCCGGCGGTGTCGGACCGTACCTCTCGGTGGGAACATTATATATGTCTATAACGTCATATATCCTAACCTAAGGCGACCTAACACCTCGGATGTAGTATTTTACAACATTCCTGGCGGGTCGGCCCCTACTTCTCGGTGGGAATATTATATACGTCTATAACGTAATATAACCTAACCTAACACATCTAGTCCTTCGCTGGTAATGTTTTACAGAATCTCGTGTCGGACCGTACATCTACATGGGGACATTAGATACGTCTATAACGTTATATATCCTAACCTAAGGCAACCTAACACCTCGGATGTAGTATTTTACAACATTCCTGGCGGGTCGGCCCCTACTTCTCGGTGAGAACATTATATACGTCTATAACATAATATAACCTAACCTAACCTATCTATCCCCTCGCTGGGAATGTTCTGTAGAATCCCGTTCTTGTAGCCGCGTACGTCTCGGTGGGAACATTATATACGTCTATAACGTTATATATCCTAACCTAAGGCAACCTAACATCTCCGATGTAATATTTTACAACATTCCTGGCGGGTCGGCCCCTACTTCTCGGTGGGAACATTATATACGTCTATAACATAATATAACCTAACCTAACCTATCTATCCCCTCGCAGGGAATGTTCTGTAGAATCCCGTTCTTGTAGCCCCGTACGTCTCGGTGGGAACATTATATACGTCTATAACGTTATATATCCTAACCTAAGGCAACCTAACATCTCGGATGTAATATTTTACAACATTCCTGGCGGGTCGGCCGCTACTTCTCGGTGGGAACATTATATACGTCTATGACGTAATATAGCCTAACCTAACCCATCTAGCCCCTCGCTGGTAATGTTCTGCAGAATCCCGACCGTGTCGGACCGTACCTCCCAGTGGGAATATTATATACGTCTATAACGTTATACATCCTAAGCTAAGGCAACCTCACACCTCGGATGTAGTATTTTATAATATTCCTGGCGGGTCGGCAACTACTCCTCGGTGCGAACATTATATACGTCTATAACATAATATAACCTAACCTAACATATCTATTGCCTCGCTGGGAATGTTCTGTAGAATCCCGTTCTTGTAGCCCCGTACGTCTCGGTGGGAACATTATATACGTCTATAACGTTATATATCCTAACCTAAGGCAACCTAACATCTCGAATGTAGTATTTTACAATATTCCTGGCGGGTCGGCACCTACTCCTCGGTGCGAACATTATATACGTCTATAACATAATATAACCTAACCTAACCTATCTATCCCCACTCTGGGAATGTTCTGTAGGATCCCGTTCTTGTAGCCCCGTACGTCTCGGTGGGAACATTATATACGTCTATAACGTTATATATCCTAACCTAAGGCAACCTAACATCTCGGATGTAATATTTTACAACATTCCTGGCGGGTCGGCCCCTACTTCTCGGTGGGAACATTATATACGTCTATAACATAATATAACCTAACCTAACCTATCTATCCCCTCGCTGGGAATGTTCTGTAGAATCCCGTTCTTGTAGCCCCGTACGTCTCGGTGGGAACATTATATACGTCTATAACGTTATATATCCTAACCTAAGGCAACCTAACATCTCGGATGTAATATTTTACAACATTCCTGGCGGGTCGGCCCCTATTTCTCGGTGGGAACATTATATACGTCTCTAACGTAATATAACATAACCTAACCCATCTAGCCCCTCGCTGGTAATGTTCTGCAGAATCCCGACCGTGTCGGACCGTACCTCCCAGTGGGAATATTATATACGTCTATAACGTTATACATCCTAAGCTAAGGCAACCTCACACCTCTGATGTAGTATTTTACAATATTCCTGGCGGGTCGGCAACCACTCCTCAGTGCGAACATTATATACGTCTATAACATAATATAACCTAACCTAACCTATCTATCCCCACTCTGGGAATGTTCTGTAGAATCCCGTTCTTGTAGCCCCGTACGTCTCGGTGGGAACATTATATACGTCTATAACGTTATATATCCTAACCTAAGGCAACCTAACATCTCGGATGTAATATTTTACAACATTCCTGGCGGGTCGGCCCCTACTTCTCGGTGGGAACATTATATACGTCTATAACATAATATAACCTAACCTAACCTATCTATCCCCTCGCTGGGAATGTTCTGTAGAATCCCGTTCTTGTAGCCCCGTACGTCTCGGTGGGAACATTATATACGTCTATAACGTTATATATCCTAACCTAAGGCAACCTAACATCTCGGATGTAATATTTTACAACATTCCTGGCGGGTCGGCCCCTACTTCTCGGTGGGAACATTATATACGTCTATGACGTAATATAGCCTAACGTAACCCATCTAGCCCTTCGCTGGTAATGTTCTACAGAATCCCGATCGTGTCGGACCGTACCTCCCCGTGGGAATATTATATACGTCTATAACGTTATATATCCTAACCTAAGGCAACCTAACATCTCGGATGTAATATTTTACAACATTCCTGGCGGGTCGGCCCCTATTTCTCGGTGGGAACATTATATACGTCTCTAACGTAATATAAGCTAACCTAACCCATCTAGCCCCTCGCTGGTAATGTTCTGCAGAATCCCGACCGTGTCGGACCGTACCTCCCAGTGGGAATATTATATACGTCTATAACGTTATACATCCTAAGCTAAGGCAACCTCACACCTCGGATGTAGTATTTTATAATATTCCTGGCGGGTCGGCAACTACTCCTCGGTGCGAACATTATATACGTCTATAACATAATATAACCTAACCTAACCTATCTATTGCCTCGCTGGGAATGTTCTGTAGAATCCCGTTCTTGTAGCCCCGTACGTCTCGGTGGGAACATTATATACGTCTATAACGTTATATATCCTAACCTAAGGCAGCCTAACATCTCGGATGTAATATTTTACAATATTTCTGGCGGGTCGGCCCCTACTTCTAGGTGGGAACACTATATACGTCTATAACGTAATATAACCTAACCTAACCCATCTAGCACCTCGCTGGGAATGTTTTGTAGAATCCCGTTCGTGTAGCCCCGTACGTCACGGTGGGAACATTATATATGTCTGTAACGTTATATGTCCTAACCTAAGGCAATCTCACACCTCGGGTGTAGTATTTTACAACATTCCTGGCAGGTCGGCCCCTACTTCTAGGTGGGAACATTATATACGTCTATAACGTAATATAACCTAACCTAACCCATCAAGCCCGTCGCTGGGAATGTTTTGTAGAATCCCGCTCGTGTAGTCCAGTACGTCTCGGTGGGAACATTATATACGTCTATAACGTTATATATCCTAACCTAAGGCAACCTAACATCTCGGATGCTGTATTTTACAACATTCCTGGCGGGTCGGCCCCTACTTGTCGGTGGGAATATTATATGCGTCTATAACGTAATATAACCTAACCTAACCTACCTAGCCCCTGGATGGTAATGTTTTACAGAATCCCTGCCGTGTCGGACCGTACCGCTCCGTGGGGACATTAGATACGTCTATAACATTATATATCCTAACCTAAGGCAACCTCATACCTCGGATGTATTATTTTACAACATTCCTGGCAGGTCGTCCCCTACTTCTAGGTGGGAACATTATATTCGTCTATAACGTAATATAACCTAACCTAACCCATCTAGCCACTCGCTGGGAATGTTCTGTAGAATCCCGTTCGTGTAGCCCCGTACGTCTCGGTGGGAACATTATATACGTCTGTAACGTTATATGTCCTAACCTAAGGCAACTTAACATCTCGGATGTAGTATTTTACAACATTCCTGGCGGGTCGGCCCCTACTTCTCGGTGGGAACATTATATACGTCTATAACGTAATATAACCTAACCTAACCCATCTAGCCCCTCGCTGGGAATGTTTTGTAGAATCCCGTTCGTGTAGCCCCGTACGTCACGGTGGGAACATTATATATGTCTGTAACGTTATATGTCCTAACCTAAGGCAATCTCACACCTCGGATGTAGTATTTTACAACATTCCTGGCGGGTCGGCCCCTACTTCTCGGTGAGAACATTATATACGTCTATAACATAATATAACCTAACCTAACCTATCTATCCCCTCGCTGGGAATGTTCTGTAGAATCCCGTTCTTGTAGCCCCGTACGTCTCGGTGGGAACATTATATACGTCTATAACGTTATATATCCCAACCTAAGGCAACCTAACATCTCCGATGTAATATTTTACAACATTCCTGGCGGGTCGGCCCCTACTTCTCGGTGGGAACATTATATACGTCTATAACATAATATAACCTAACCTAACCTATCTATCCCCTCGCTGGGAATGTTCTGTAGAATCCCGTTCTTGTAGCCCCGTACGTCTCGGTGGGAACATTATATACGTCTATAACGTTATATATCCTAACCTAAGGCAACCTAACATCTCGAATGTAGTATTTTACAATATTCCTGGCGGGTCGGCACCTACTCCTCGGTGCGAACATTATATACGTCTATAACATAATATAACCTAACCTAACCTATCTATCCCCTCGCTGGGAATGTTCTGTAGAATCCCGTTCTTGTAGCCCCGTACGTCTCGGTGGGAACATTATATACGTCTATAACGTTATATATCCTAACCTAAGGCAACCTAACATCTCGGATGTAGTATTTTACAACATTCCTGGCGGGTCGGCCCCTACTTGTCGGTGGGAATATTATATGCGTCTATAACGTAATATAACCTAACCTAACCTACCTAGCGCCTGGCTGGTGATGTTTTACAGAATCCCTGCCGTGTCGGACCGTACCTCTCCGTGGGGACATTAGATACGTCTATAACGTTATATATCCTAACCTAAGGCAACCTCACACCTCGGATGTATTATTTTACAACATTCCTGGCAGGTCGGCCCCTACTTCTAGGTGGGAACATTATATTCGTCTATAACGTAATATAACCTAACCTAACCCATCTAGCCCCTCGCTGGGAATGTTTTGTAGAATCCCTTTCGTCTAGCCCCGTACGTCTCGGTGGGAACGTTATATACGTCTATAACGTAATATAACCTAACCTAACCCATCTAGCCCCTCGCTGGTAATGTTTTACAGAATCCCGGTCGTGTCGGACCGTACCTCTCCGTGGGAACATTATATATGTCTATAACGTTATATATCCTAACCTAAGGCAACCTCACACCTCGAATTTAGTATTTTACAATATTCCTGGCGGGCCGGCCCCTACTTCTAGGTGGGAACACAATATACGTCTATAACGTAATATAACCTAACCTAACCCATCTAGCACCTCGCTGGGAATGTTTTGTAGAATCCCGTTCGTGTAGCCCCGTACGTCACGGTGGGAACACTATATATGTCTGTAACGTTATATGTCCTAACCTAAGGCAATCTCACACCTGGGGTGTAGTTTTTTGCAACATTCCTGGCAGGTCGGCCCCTACTTCTAGGTGGGAACATTATATACGTCTATAACGTAATATAATCTAACCTAACCCATCAAGCCCGTCGCTGGGGATGTTTTGTAGAATCCCGCTCGTGTAGTCCAGTACGTCTCGGTGGGAACATTGTATACGTCTATAACGTTATATATCCTAACCTAAGGCAACCTAACATCTCGGATGTAGTATTTTACAACATTCCTGGCGGGTCGGCCCCTACTTGTCGGTGGGAATATTATATGCGTCTATAACGTAATATAACCTAACCTAACCCATCTAGCCCCTCGCTGGGAATGTTTTGTAGAATCCCTTTCGTCTGGCCCCGTACGTCTCGGTGGGAACATTACATACGTCTATAACGTTATATATCCTGACCTAAGGCAACCTAACATCTCGAATGTAGTATTTTACAATATTCCTGGCGGGTCGGCACCTACTCCACGGTGCGAACATTATATACGTCAATAACATAATATAACCTAACCTAACCCATCTAGCCCCTCGCTGGGAATGTTTTGTAGAATCCCTTTCGTCTAGCCCCGTACGTATCGGTGGGAACATTATATACATCTATAACGTTATATATCCTAACCTAAGGCAATCTAACATCTCGAATGTAGCATTTTACAATATTCCTGGCGGGTCGGCACCTCCTCCTCGGTGCGAACATTATATACGTCTATAACATAATATAACCTAACCTAACCTATCTATCCCCTCGCTGGGAATGTTCTGTAGAATCCCGTTCTTGTAGCCCCGTACGTCTCGGTGGGAACATTATATACGTCTGTAACGTTATATATCATAACCTAAGGCAACTTAACATCTCGGATGTAGTATTTTCCAACATTCCTGTCGGGTCGGCCCCTACTTCTAGTTGGGAACATTATATTCGTCTATAACGTAATATAACCTAACCCTACCCATCTAGCCCCTCGCTGGGAATGTTTTGTAGAATCCCGTTCGTCTAGCCCCGTACGTCTCTGTGGGAACATTATATACGTCTATAACGTTATATATCCTAACCTAAGGCAACCTAACATCTCGGATGTAGCATTTTACAACATTCCTGGCGGGTCGGCCCCTACTTGTCGGTGGGAATATTATATGCGTCTATAACGTAATATAACCTAACCTAACCTACCTAGCCCCTGGCTGGTAATGTTTTACAGAATCCCTGCTGTGTCGGACCGTACCTCTCCGTGGGGACATTAGATACGTCTATAACATTATATATCCTAACCTAAGGCAACCTCATACCTCGGATATATTATTTTACAACATTCCTGGCAGGTCGTCCCCTACTTCTAGGTGGGAACATTATATTCGTCTATAACGTAATATAACCTAACCTAACCCATCTAGCCACTCGCTGGGAATGTTTTGTAGAATCCCGTTCGTGTAGCCCCGTACGTCTCGGTGGGAACATTATATACGTCTATAACGTTATATATCCTAACCTAAGGCAACCTTACACCTCGGATGTAGTATTTTACAATATTCCTGGCGGGTCGGCACCTACTCCTCGGTGGGTAACATTATATACGTCTATAACATAATATAACCTAACCTAACCTATCTATCCCCTCGCTGGGAATGTTTTGTAGAATCCCGTTCGTGTAGCCCCCTACGTCTCGGTGGGAACATTATATACGTCTGTAACGTTATATATCCTAACCTAAGGCAACTTAACATCTCGGATGTAGTATTTTCCAACATTCCTGGCGGGTCGGGCCCTACTTCTAGGTGGGAACATTATATTCGTCTATAGCGTAATATAACCTAACCTAACCCATCTAGCCCCTCGCTGGGAATGTTTGAAGAATCCCGTTCGTCTAGCCCCGTACGTCTCGGTGGGAACATTATATACGTCTATAACGTTACATATCCTAACCTAAGGCAACCTAACATCTCGAATGTAGTATTTTACAATATTCCTGGCGGGTCGGCACCTACTCCTCGGTGCGAACATTATATACGTCTATAACATAATAAAACCTAACCTAACCTATCTATCCCCACTCTGGGAATGTTCTGTAGAATCCCGTTCTTGTAGCCCCGTACGTCTCGGTGGGAACATTATATACGTCTATAACATTATATATCCTAACCTAAGGCAATATAACATCTCGAATGTAGTATTTTACAATATTCCTGGCGGGTCGGCACCTACTCCTCGGTGCGAACATTATATACGTCTATAACATAATATAACCTAACCTAACCTATCTATCCCCACTCTGGGAATGTTCTGTAGAATCCCGTTCTTGTAGCCTCGTACGTCTCGGTGGGAACATTATATACGTCTATAACGTTATATATCCTAACCTAAGGCAGCTTAACATCTCGGATGTAATATTTTACAATATTTCTGGCGGGTCGGCCCCTACTTCTAGGTGGAAACACTATATACGTCTGTAACGTAATATAACCTAACCTAACCCATCTAGCACCTCGCTGGGAATGTTTTGTAGAATCCCGTTCGTGTAGCCCCGTACGTCACGGTGGGAACATTATATATGTCTGTAACGTTATATGTCCTAACCTAAGGCAATCTCACACCTCGGGTGTAGTATTTTACAACATTCCTGGCAGGTCGGCCCCTACTTCTAGGTGGGAACATTATATACGTCTATAACGTAATATAACCTAACCTAACCCATCAAGCCCGTCGCTGGGAATGTTTTGTAGAATCCCGCTCGTGTAGTCCAGTACGTCTCGGTGGGAACATTATATACGTCTATAACGTTATATATCCTAACCTAAGGCAACCTAACATCTCGGATGTAGTATTTTACAACATTCCTGGCGGGTCGGCCCCTACTTGTCGGTGGGAATATTATATGCGTCTATAACGTAATATAACCTAACCTAACCTACCTAGCCCCTGGATGGTAATGTTTTACAGAATCCCTGCCGTGTCGGACCGTACCGCTCCGTGGGGACATTAGATACGTCTATAACATTATATATCCTAACCTAAGGCAACCTCATACCTCGGATGTATTATTTTACAACATTCCTGGCGGGTCGGCAACCACTCCTCAGTGCGAACATTATATACGTCTATAACATAATATAACCTAACCTAACCTATCTATCCCCACTCTGGGAATGTTCTGTAGAATCCCGTTCTTGTAGCCCCGTACGTCTCGGTGGGAACATTATATACGTCTATAACGTTATATATCCTAACCTAAGGCAACCTAACATCTCGGATGTAATATTTTACAACATTCCTGGCGGGTCGGCCCCTACTTCTCGGTGGGAACATTATATACGTCTATAACATAATATAACCTAACCTAACCTATCTATCCCCTCGCTGGGAATGTTCTGTAGAATCCCGTTCTTGTAGCCCCGTACGTCTCGGTGGGAACATTATATACGTCTATAACGTTATATATCCTAACCTAAGGCAACCTAACATCTCGGATGTAATATTTTACAACATTCCTGGCGGGTCGGCCCCTACTTCTCGGTGGGAACATTATATACGTCTATGACGTAATATAGCCTAACGTAACCCATCTAGGCCTTCGCTGGTAATGTTCTACAGAATCCCGACCGTGTCGGACCGTACCTCCCCGTGGGAATATTACATACGTCTATAACGTTATATATCCTAACCTAAGGCAACCTAACATCTCGGATGTAATATTTTACAACATTCCTGGCGGGTCGGCCCCTATTTCTCGGTGGGAACATTATATACGTCTCTAACGTAATATAACCTAACCTAACCCATCTAGCCCCTCGCTGGTAATGTTCTGCAGAATCCCGACCGTGTCCGACCGTACCTCCTAGTGGGAATATTATATACGTCTATAACGTTATACATCCTAAGCTAAGGCAACCTCACACCTCGGATGTAGTATTTTATAATATTCCTGGCGGGTCGGCAACTACTCCTCGGTGCGAACATTATATACGTCTATAACATAATATAACCTAACCTAACCTATCTATTGCCTCGCTGGGAATGTTCTGTAGAATCCCGTTCTTGTAGCCCCGTACGTCTCGGTGGGAACATTATATACGTCTATAACGTTATATATCCTAACCTAAGGCAGCCTAACATCTCGGATGTAATATTTTACAATATTTCTGGCGGGTCGGCCCCTACTTCTAGGTGGGAACACTATATACGTCTATAACGTAATATAACCTAACCTAACCCATCTAGCACCTCGCTGGGAATGTTTTGTAGAATCCCGTTCGTGTAGCCCCGTACGTCACGGTGGGAACATTATATATGTCTGTAACGTTATATGTCCTAACCTAAGGCAATCTCACACCTCGGGTGTAGTATTTTACAACATTCCTGGCAGGTCGGCCCCTACTTCTAGGTGGGAACATTATATACGTCTATAACGTAATATAACCTAACCTAACCCATCAAGCCCGTCGCTGGGAATGTTTTGTAGAATCCCGCTCGTGTAGTCCAGTACGTCTCGGTGGGAACATTATATACGTCTATAACGTTATATATCCTAACCTAAGGCAACCTAACATCTCGGATGTAGTATTTTACAACATTCCTGGCGGGTCGGCCCCTACTTGTCGGTGGGAATATTATATGCGTCTATAACGTAATATAACCTAACCTAACCTACCTAGCCCCTGGATGGTAATGTTTTACAGAATCCCTGCCGTGTCGGACCGTACCGCTCCGTGGGGACATTAGATACGTCTATAACATTATATATCCTAACCTAAGGCAACCTCATACCTCGGATGTATTATTTTACAACATTCCTGGCAGGTCGTCCCCTACTTCTAGGTGGGAACATTATATTCGTCTATAACGTAATATAACCTAACCTAACCCATCTAGCCACTCGCTGGGAATGTTTTGTAGAATCCCGTTCGTGTAGCCCCGTACGTCTCGGTGGGAACATTATATACGTCTGTAACGTTATATGTCCTAACCTAAGGCAACTTAACATCTCGGATGTAGTATTTTACAACATTCCTGGCGGGTCGGCCCCTACTTCTCGGTGGGAACATTATATACGTCTATAACATAATATAACCTAACCTAACCTATCTATCCCCTCGCTGGGAATGTTCTGTAGAATCCCGTTCTTGTAGCCCCGTACATCTCGGTGGGAACATTATATACGTCTATAACGTTATATATCCTAACCTAAGGCAACCTAACATCTCGGATGTAATATTTTACAACATTCCTGGCGGGTCGGCCCCTATTTCTCGGTGGGAACATTATATACGTCTCTAGCGTAATATAACCTAACCTAACCCATCTAGCCCCTCGCTGGTAATGTTCTGCAGAATCCCGACCGTGACGGACCGTACCTCCCAGTGGGAATATTATATACGTCTATAACGTTATACATCCTAAGCTAAGGCAACCTCACACCTCTGATGTAGTATTTTACAATATTCCTGGCGGGTCGGCAACCACTCCTCAGTGCGAACATTATATACGTCTATAACATAATATAACCTAACCTAACCTATCTATCCCCACTCTGGGAATGTTCTGTAGAATCCCGTTCTTGTAGCCCCGTACGTCTCGGTGGGAACATTATATACGTCTATAACGTTATATATCCTAACCTAAGGCAGCCTAACATCTCGGATGTAATATTTTACAATATTTCTGGCGGGTCGGCCCCTACTTCTAGGTGGGAACACTATATACGTCTATAACGTAATATAACCTAACCTAACCCATCTAGCACCTCGCTGGGAATGTTTTGTAGAATCCCGTTCGTGTAGCCCCGTACGTCACGGTGGGAACATTATATATGTCTGTAACGTTATATGTCCTAACCTAAGGCAATCTCACACCTCGGGTGTAGTATTTTACAACATTCCTGGCAGGTCGGCCCCTACTTCTAGGTGGGAACATTATATACGTCTATAACGTAATATAACCTAACCTAACCCATCAAGCCCGTCGCTGGGAATGTTTTGTAGAATCCCGCTCGTGTAGTCCAGTACGTCTCGGTGGGAACATTATATACGTCTATAACGTTATATATCCTAACCTAAGGCAACCTAACATCTCGGATGTAGTATTTTACAACATTCCTGGCGGGTCGGCCCCTACTTGTCGGTGGGAATATTATATGCGTCTATAACGTAATATAACCTAACCTAACCTACCTAGCCCCTGGATGGTAATGTTTTACAGAATCCCTGCCGTGTCGGACCGTACCGCTCCGTGGGGACAATAGATACGTCTATAACATTATATATCCTAACCTAAGGCAACCTCATACCTCGGATGTATTATTTTACAACATTCCTGGCAGGTCGTCCCCTACTTCTAGGTGGGAACATTATATTCGTCTATAACGTAATATAACCTAACCTAACCCATCTAGCCACTCGCTGGGAATGTTTTGTAGAATCCCGTTCGTGTAGCCCCGTACGTCTCGGTGGGAACATTATATACGTCTGTAACGTTATATGTCCTAACCTAAGGCAACTTAACATCTCGGATGTAGTATTTTACAACATTCCTGGCGGGTCGGCCCCTACTTCTCGGTGGGAACATTATATACGTCTATAACATAATATAACCTAACCTAACCTATCTATCCCCTCGCTGGGAATGTTCTGTAGAATCCCGTTCTTGTAGCCCCGTACGTCTCGGTGGGAACATTATATACGTCTATAACGTTATATATCCTAACCTAAGGCAACCTAACATCTCGGATGTAATATTTTACAACATTCCTGGCGGGTCGGCCCCTATTTCTCGGTGGGAACATTATATACGTCTCTAACGTAATATAACCTAACCTAACCCATCTAGCCCCTCGCTGGTAATGTTCTGCAGAATCCCGACCGTGACGGACCGTACCTCCCAGTGGGAATATTATATACGTCTATAACGTTATACATCCTAAGCTAAGGCAACCTCACACCTCTGATGTAGTATTTTACAATATTCCTGGCGGGTCGGCAACCACTCCTCAGTGCGAACATTATATACGTCTATAACATAATATAACCTAACCTAACCTATCTATCCCCACTCTGGGAATGTTCTGTAGAATCCCGTTCTTGTAGCCCCGTACGTCTCGGTGGGAACATTATATACGTCTATAACGTTATATATCCTAACCTAAGGCAACCTAACATCTCGGATGTAATATTTTACAACATTCCTGGCGGGTCGGCCCCTACTTCTCGGTGGGAACATTATATACGTCTATAACATAATATAACCTAACCTAACCTATCTATCCCCTCGCTGGGAATGTTCTGTAGAATCCCGTTCTTGTAGCCCCGTACGTCTCGGTGGGAACATTATATACGTCTATAACGTTATATATCCTAACCTAAGGCAACCTAACATCTCGGATGTAATATTTTACAACATTCCTGGCGGGTCGGCCCCTACTTCTCGGTGGGAACATTATATACGTCTATGACGTAATATAGCCTAACGTAACCCATCTAGCCCTTCGCTGGTAATGTTCTACAGAATCCCGACCGTGTCGGACCGTACCTCCCCGTGGGAATATTATATACGTCTATAACGTTATATATCCTAACCTAAGGCAACCTAACATCTCGGATGTAATATTTTACAACATTCCTGGCGGGTCGGCCCCTATTTCTCGGTGGGAACATTATATACGTCTCTAACGTAATATAACCTAACCTAACCCATCTAGCCCCTCGCTGGTAATGTTCTGCAGAATCCCGACCGTGTCGGACCGTACCTCCCAGTGGGAATATTATATACGTCTATAACGTTATACATCCTAAGCTAAGGCAACCTCACACCTCGGATGTAGTATTTTATAATATTCCTGGCGGGTCGGCAACTACTCCTCGGTGCGAACATTATATACGTCTATAACATAATATAACCTAACCTAACCTATCTATTGCCTCGCTGGGAATGTTCTGTAGAATCCCGTTCTTGTAGCCCCGTACGTCTCGGTGGGAACATTATATACGTCTATAACGTTATATATCCTAACCTAAGGCAACCTAACATCTCGGATGTAGTATTTTACAACATTCCTGGCGGGTCGGCCCCTACTTGTCGGTGGGAATATTATATGCGTCTATAACGTAATATAACCTAACCTAACCTACCTAGCCCCTGGATGGTAATGTTTTACAGAATCCCTGCCGTGTCGGACCGTACCGCTCCGTGGGGACATTAGATACGTCTATAACATTATATATCCTAACCTAAGGCAACCTCATACCTCGGATGTATTATTTTACAACATTCCTGGCAGGTCGTCCCCTACTTCTAGGTGGGAACATTATATTCGTCTATAACGTAATATAACCTAACCTAACCCATCTAGCCACTCGCTGGGAATGTTTTGTAGAATCCCGTTCGTGTAGCCCCGTACGTCTCGGTGGGAACATTATATACGTCTGTAACGTTATATGTCCTAACCTAAGGCAACTTAACATCTCGGATGTAGTATTTTACAACATTCCTGGCGGGTCGGCCCCTACTTCTCGGTGGGAACATTATATGCGTCTATAACGTAATATAACCTAACCTAACCTACCTAGCGCCTGGGGTAATGTCTTACAGAATCCCTGCCGTGTCGGACCGTACCTCTCCGTGGGGACATTAGTTACGTCTATAACGTTATATATCCTAACGTAAGGCAACCTCACACCTCGGATGTATTATTTTACAACATTCCTGGCAGGTCGGCCTCTACTTCTCGGTGGGTACATTATATACATCTATAACGTAATATAACCTAACCTAACCCATCTAGCCCCTCGCTGATAATGTTTTACAGAATCCCGGCGGTGTCGGACCGTACCTCTCGGTGGGAACATTATATATGTCTATAACGTCATATATCCTAACCTAAGGCGACCTAACACCTCGGATGTAGTATTTTACAACATTCCTGGCGGGTCGGCCCCTACTTCTCGGTGGGAACATTATATACGTCTATAACGTAATATAACCTAACCTAACACATCTAGTCCTTCGCTGGTAATGTTTTACAGAATCTCGTGTCGGACCGTACATCTACATGGGGACATTAGATACGTCTATAACGTTATATATCATAACCTAAGGCAACCTAACACCTCGGATGTAGTATTTTACAACATTCCTGGCGGGTCGGCCCCTACTTCTCGGTGGGAACATTATATACGTCTATGACGTAATATAGCCTAACGTAACCCATCTAGCCCTTCGCTGGTAATGTTCTACAGAATCCCGACCGTGTCGGACCGTACCTCTCCGTGGGAACATTATATACGTCTATAACGTAATATAATCTAACCTAACCCATCAAGCCCGTCGCTGGGAATGTTTTGTAGAATCCCGCTCGTGTAGTCCAGTACGTCTCGATGGGAACATTATATACGTCTATAACGTTATATATCCTAACCTAAGGCAACCTAACATCTCGGATGTAGTATTTTACAACATTCCTGGCGGGTCGGCCCCTACTTGTCGGTGGGAATATTATATGCGTCTATAACGTAATATAACCTAACCTAACCTACCTAGCGCCTGGCTGGTAATGTTTTACAGAATCCCTGCCGTGTCGGACCGTACCTCTCCGTGGGGACATTAGTTACGTCTATAACGTTATATATCCTAACCTAAGGCAACCTCACACCTCGGATGTATTATTTTACAACATTCCTGGCAGGTCGGCCCCTACTTCTAGGTGGGAACATTATATTCGTCTATAACGTAATATAACCTAACCTAACCCATCTAGCCCCTCGCTGGGAATGTTTTGTAGAATCCCTTTCGTCTAGCCCCGTACGTCTCGTTGGGAACATTATATACGTCTATAACGTTATATATCCTAACCTAAGGCAACCTAACATCTCGAATGTAGTATTTTACAATATTCCTGGCGGGTCGGCACCTACTCCTCGGTGCGAACATTATATACGTCTATAACATAATATAACCTAACCTAACATATCTATCCGCTCGCTGGGAATGTTCTGTAGAATCCCGTTCTTGTAGCCCCGTACGTCTCGGTGGGAACATTATATACGTCCATAACGTTATATATCCTAACCTAAGGCAACCTCACACCTCGAATTTAGTATTTTACAATATTCCTGGCGGGGCGGCCCCTACTTCTAGGTGGGAACACTATATACGTCTATAACGTAATATAACCTAACCTAACCCATCTAGCACCTCGCTGGGAATGTTTTGTAGAATCCCGTTCGTGTAGCCCCGTACGTCACGGTGGGAACATTATATATGTCTGTAACGTTATATGTCCTAACCTAAGGCAATCTCACACCTCGGGTGTAGTTTTTTACAACATTCCTGGCAGGTCGGCCCCTACTTCTAGGTGGGAACATTATATACGTCTATAACGTAATATAATCTAACCTAACCCATCAAGCCCGTCGCTGGGAATGTTTTGTAGAATCCCGCTCGTGTAGTCCAGTACGTCTCGATGGGAACATTATATTCGTCTATAACGTTATATATCCTAACCTAAGGCAACCTAACATCTCGGATGTAGTATTTTACAACATACCTGGCGGGTCGGCCCCTACTTGTCGGTGGGAATATTATATGCGTCTATAACGTAATATAACCTAACCTAACCTACCTAGCGCCTGGCTGGTAATGTTTTACAGAATCCCTGCCGTGTCGGACCGTACCTCTCCGTGGGGACATTAGTTACGTCTATAACGTTATATATCCTAACCTAAGGCAACCTCACACCTCGCATGTATTATTTTACAACATTCCTGGCAGGTCGGCCCCTACTTCTAGGTGGGAACATTATATTCGTCTATAACGTAATATAACCTAACCTAACCCATCTAGCCCCTCGCTGGGAATGTTTTGTAGAATCCCTTTCGTCTAGCCCCGTACGTCTCGGTGGGAACATTACATACGTCTATAACGTTTTATATCCTAACCTAAGGCAACCTAACATCTCGAATGTAGTATTTTACAATATTCCTGGCGGGTCGGCACCTACTCCTCGGTGCGAACATTATATTCGTCTATAACATAATATAACCTAACCTAACCTATCTATCCCCTCGCTGGGAATGTTCTGTAGAATCCCGTTCTTGTAGCCCCGTACGTCTCGGTGGGAACATTATATACGTCTATAACGTTATATATCCTAACCTAAGGCAAGCTCACACCTCGGATGTAGTATTTTACAATATTCCTGGCGGGTCGGCACCTACTCCTCGGTGGGAACATTATATACGTCTATAACATAATATAACCTAACCTAACCTATCTATCCCCTCGCTGGGAATGTTTTGTAGAATCCCGTTCGTGTAGCCCCGTACGTCTCGGTGGGAACATTATATACGTCTGTAACGTTATATACCCTAACCTAAGGCAACTTAACATCTCGGATGTAGTATTTTACAACATTCCTGGCGGGTCGGCCCCTACTTGTCGGTGGGAATATTATATGCGTCTATAACGTAATATAACCTAACCTAACCTACCTAGCGCCTGGCTGGTAATGTTTTACAGAATCCCTGCCGTGTCGGACCGTACCTCTCCGTGGGGACATTAGTTACATCTATAACGTTATATATCCTAACCTAAGGCAACCTCACACCTCGGATGTATTATTTTACAACATTCCTGGCAGGTCGGCCCCTACTTCTAGGTGGGAACATTATATTCGTCTATAACGTAATATAACCTAACCTAACACATCTAGCCCCTCGCTGGGAATGTTTTGTAGAATCCCTTTCGTCTAGCCCCGTACGTCTCGGTGGGAACATTATATACGTCTATAACGTTATATATCCTAACCTAAGGCAACCTAACATCTCGAATGTAGTATTTTACAATATTCCTGGCGGGTCGGCACCTACTCCTCGGTGGGAACATTATATACGTCTATAACATAATATAACCTAACCTAACCTATCTATCCCCTCGCTGGGAATGTTTTGTAGAATCCCGTTCGTGTAGCCCCGTACGTCTCGGTGGGAACATTATATACGTCTGTAACGTTATATACCCTAACCTAAGGCAACTTAACATCTCGGATGTAGTATTTTACAACATTCCTGGCGGGTCGGCCCCTACTTGTCGGTGGGAATATTATATGCGTCTATAACGTAATATAACCTAACCTAACCTACCTAGCGCCTGGCTGGTAATGTTTTACAGAATCCCTGCCGTGTCGGACCGTACCTCTCCGTGGGGACATTAGTTACATCTATAACGTTATATATCCTAACCTAAGGCAACCTCACACCTCGGATGTATTATTTTACAACATTCCTGGCAGGTCGGCCCCTACTTCTAGGTGGGAACATTATATTCGTCTATAACGTAATATAACCTAACCTAACACATCTAGCCCCTCGCTGGGAATGTTTTGTAGAATCCCTTTCGTCTAGCCCCGTACGTCTCGGTGGGAACATTATATACGTCTATAACGTTATATATCCTAACCTAAGGCAACCTAACATCTCGAATGTAGTATTTTACAATATTCCTGGCGGGTCGGCACCTACTCCTCGGTGGGAACATTATATACGTCTATAACATAATATAACCTAACCTAACCTATCTATCCCCTCGCTGGGAATGTTTTGTAGAATCCCGTTCGTGTAGCCCCGTACATCTCGGTGGGAACATTATATACGTCTGTAACGTTACATACCCTAACCTAAGGCAACTTAACATCTCGGATGTAGTATTTTACAACATTCCTGGCGGGTCGGCCCCTACTTCTCGGTGGGAACATTATATACGTCTATAACATAATATAACCTAACCTAACCTATCTATCCCCTCGCTGGGAATGTTCTGTAGAATCCCGTTCTTGTAGCCCCGTACGTCTCGGTGGGAACATTATATACGTCTATAACGTTATATATCCTAACCTAAGGCAACCTAACATCTCGGATGTAATATTTTACAACATTCCTGGCGGGTCGGCCCCTACTTCTCGGTGGGAACATTATATACGTCTATGACGTAATATAACCTAACCTAACCTACCTAGCCCCTGGATGGTAATGTTTTACAGAATCCCTGCCGTGTCGGACCGTACCTCTCCGTGGGGACATTAGATACGTCTATAACATTATATATCCTAACCTAAGGCAACCTCATACCTCGGATGTATTATTTTACAACATTCCTGGCAGGTCGTCCCCTACTTCTAGGTGGGAATATTATATTCGTCTATAACGTAATATAACCTAACCTAACCCATCTAGCTACTCGCTGGGAATGTTTTGTAGAATCCCGTTCGTGTAGCCCCGTACGTCTCGGTGGGAACATTATATACGTCTATAACGTTATATATCCTAATCTAAGGCAACCTAACGTCTCGAATGTAGTATTTTACAATATTCCTGGCGGGTCGGCACCTACTCCTCGGTGCGAACATTATATACGTCTATAACATAATATAACCTAACCTAACCTATCTATCCCCTCGCTGGGAATGTTTTGTAAAATCCCGTTCGTGTAGCCCCGTACGTCTCGGTGGGAACATTATATACGTCTATAACGTTATACATCCTAACCTAAGGCAACCTCACACCTCGGATGTAGTATTTTACAATATTCCTGGCGGGTCGGCACCTACTCCTCGGTGGGAACATTATATACGTCTAAAACATAATATAACCTAACCTAACCTATCTATCCCCTCGCTGGGAATGTTCTGTAGAATCCCGTTCTTGTAGCCCCGTACGTCTCGGTGGGAACATTATATACGTCTATAACGTTATATATCCTAACCTAAGGCAACCTAACATCTCGGATGTAGTATTTTACAACATTCCTGGCGGGTCGGCCCCTACTCCTCGGTGCGAACATAATATACGTCTATAACATAATATAACCTAACCTAACCTATCTATCCCCTCGCTGGGAATGTTTTGTAGAATCCCGTTCGTGTAGCCCCGTACGTCTCGGTGGGAACATTATATACGTCTGTAACGTTATATACCCTAACCTAAGGCAACTTAACATCTCGGATGTAGTATTTTACAACATTCCTGGCGGGTCGGCCCCTACTTGTCGGTGGGAATATTATATGCGTCTATAACGTAATATAACCTAACCTAACCTACCTAGCGCCTGGCTGGTAATGTTTTACAGAATCCCTGCCGTGTCGGACCGTACCTCTCCGTGGGGACATTAGTTACATCTATAACGTTATATATCCTAACCTAAGGCAACCTCACACCTCGGATGTATTATTTTACAACATTCCTGGCAGGTCGGCCCCTACTTCTAGGTGGGAACATTATATTCGTCTATAACGTAATATAACCTAACCTAACACATCTAGCCCCTCGCTGGGAATGTTTTGTAGAATCCCTTTCGTCTAGCCCCGTACGTCTCGGTGGGAACATTATATACGTCTATAACGTTATATATCCTAACCAAAGGCAACCTAACATCTCGAATGTAGTATTTTACAATATTCCTGGCGGGTCGGCACCTACTCCTCGGTGGCAACATTATATACGTCTATAACATAATATAACCTAACCTAACCTATCTATCCCCTCGCTGGGAATGTTCTGTAGAATCCCGTTCTTGTAGCCCCGTACGTCTCGGTGGGAACATTATATACGTCTATAACGTTATATATCCTAACCTAAGGCAACCTAACATCTCGGATGTAGTATTTTACATCATTCCTGGCGGGTCGGCCCCTACTTGTCGGTGGGAATATTATATGCGTCTATAACGTAATATAACCTAACCTAACCTACCTAGCGCCTGGCTGGTAATGTTTTACAGAATCCCTGCCGTGTCGGACCGTACCTCTCCGTGGGGACATTAGTTACGTCTATAACGTTATATATCCTAACCTAAGGCAACCTCACACCTCGGATGTATTATTTTACAACATTCCTGGCAGGTCGGCCCCTACTTCTAGGTGGGAACATTATATTCGTCTATAACGTAACATAACCTAACCTAACCCATCTAGCCCCTCGCTGGGAATGTTTTGTAGAATCCCTTTCGTCTAGCCCCGTACGTCTCGGTGGGAACATTATATACGTCTATAACGTTATATATCCTAACCTAAGGCAACCTAACATCTCGAATGTAGTATTTTACAAAATTCCTGGCGGGTCGGCACCTACTCCTCGGTGCGAACATTATATACGTCTATAACATAATATAACCTAACCTAACCTATCTATCCCCTCGCTGGGAATGTTCTGTAGAATCCCGTTCTTGTAGCCCCGTACGTCTCGGTGGGAACATTATATACGTCTATAACGTTATATATCCTAACCTAAGGCAACCTAACATCTCGAATGTAATATTTTACAATATTCCTGGCGGGTCGGCACCTACTCCTCGGTGCGAACATTATATACGTCTATAACATAATATAACCTAACCTAACCTATCTATCCCCTCGCTGGGAATGTTCTGTAGAATCCCGTTCTTGTAGCCCCGTACGTCTCGGTGGGAACATTATATACGTCTATAACGTTATATATCCTAACCTAAGGCAACCTAACATCTCGGATGTAGTATTTTACAACATTCCTGGCGGGTCGGCCCCTACTTGTCGGTGGGAATATTATATGCGTCTATAACGTAATATAACCTAACCTAACCTACCTAGCGCCTGGCTGGTAATGTTTTACAGAATCCCGTTCGTGTAGCCCAGTACGTCTCGGTGGGAACATTATATACGTCTGTAACGTTATATGTCCTAACCTAAGGCAACTTAACATCTCGGATGTAGTATTTTACAACATTCCTGGCGGGTCGGCCCCTACTTCTCGGTGGGAACATTATATACGTCTATAACATAATATAACCTAACCTAACCCATCTAGCACCTCGCTGGGAATGTTTTGTAGAATCCCGTTCGTGTAGCCCCGTACGTCACGGTGGGAACATTATATATGTCTGTAACGTTATATGTCCTAACCTAAGGCAATCTCACACCTGGGGTGTAGTTTTTTACATCATTCCTGGCAGGTCGGCCCCTACTTCTAGGTGGGAACATTATATACGTCTATAACGTAATATAATCTAACCTAACCCATCAAGCCCGTCGCTGGGAATGTTTTGTAGAATCCCGCTCGTGTTGTCCAGTACGTCTCGGTGGGAACATTATATACGTCTATAACGTTATATATCCTAACCTAAGGCAACCTAACATCTCGAATGTAGTATTTTACAATATTCCTGGCGGGTCGGCCCCTACTTCTCGGTGGGAATATTATATACGTCTATAACATAATATAACCTAACCTAACCTATCTATCCCCTCGCTGGGAATGTTTTGTAGAATCCCGTTCGTGTAGCCCCGTACGTCACGGTGGGAACATTATATATGTCTGTAACGTTATATGTCCTAACCTAAGGCAATCTCACACCTGGGGTGTAGTTTTTTACAACATTCCTGGCAGGTCGGTCCCTACTTCTAGGTGGGAACATTATATACGTCTATAACGTAATATAATCTAACCTAACCCATCAAGCCCGTCGCTGGGAATGTTTTGTAGAATCCCGCTCGTGTTGTCCAGTACGTCTCGGTGGGAACATTATATACGTCTATAACGTTAAATATCCTAACCTAAGGCAACCTAACATCTCGAATGTAGTATTTTACAACATTCCTGGCGGGTCGGCCCCTACTTGTCGGTGGGAATATTATATGCGTCTATAACGTAATATAACCTAACCTAACCTACCTAGCGCCTGGCTGGTAATGTTTTACAGAATCCCTGCCGTGTCGGACCGTACCTCTCCGTGGGGACATTAGTTACGACTGTAACGTTATATATCCTAACCTAAGGCAACCTCACACCTCGGATGTATTATTTTACAACATTCCTGGCAGGTCGGCCCCTACTTCTAGGTGGGAACATTATATTCGTCTATAACGTAATATAACCTAACCTAACCCATCTAGCCCCTCGCTGGGAATGCTTTGTAGAATCCCTTTCGTCTAGCCCCGTACGTCTCGGTGGGAACATTACATACGTCTATAACGTTATATATCCTAACCTAAGGCAACCTAACATCTCGAATGTAGTATTTTACAATATTCCTGGCGGGTCGGCCCCTACTTCTCGGTGGGAACATTATATACGTCTATAACATAATATAACCTAACCTAACCTATCTATCCCCTCGCTGGGAATGTTTTGTAGAATCCCGTTCGTGTAGCCCCGTACGTCACGGTGGGAACATTATATATGTCTGTAACGTTATATGTCCTAACCTAAGGCAATCTCACACCTGGGGTGTAGTTTTTTACATCATTCCTGGCAGGTCGGCCCCTACTTCTAGGTGGGAACATTATATACGTCTATAACGTAATATAATCTAACCTAACCCATCAAGCCCGTCGCTGGGAATGTTTTGTAGAATCCCGCTCGTGTTGTCCAGTACGTCTCGGTGGGAACATTATATACGTCTATAACGTTATATATCCTAACCTAAGGCAACCTAACATCTCGAATGTAGTATTTTACAATATTCCTGGCGGGTCGGCCCCTACTTCTCGGTGGGAATATTATATACGTCTATAACATAATATAACCTAACCTAACCTATCTATCCCCTCGCTGGGAATGTTTTGTAGAATCCCGTTCGTGTAGCCCCGTACGTCACGGTGGGAACATTATATATGTCCGTAACGTTATATGTCCTAACCTAAGGCAATCTCACACCTGGGGTGTAGTTTTTTACAACATTCCTGGCAGGTCGGTCCCTACTTCTAGGTGGGAACATTATATACGTCTATAACGTAATATAATCTAACCTAACCCATCAAGCCCGTCGCTGGGAATGTTTTGTAGAATCCCGCTCGTGTTGTCCAGTACGTCTCGGTGGGAACATTATATACGTCTATAACGTTATATATCCTAACCTAAGGCAACCTAACATCTCGAATGTAGTATTTTACAACATTCCTGGCGGGTCGGCCCCTACTTGTCGGTGGGAATATTATATGCGTCTATAACGTAATATAACCTAACCTAACCTACCTAGCGCCTGGCTGGTAATGTTTTACAGAATCCCTGCCGTGTCGGACCGTACCTCTCCGTGGGGACATTAGTTACGTCTGTAACGTTATATATCCTAACCTAAGGCAACCTCACACCTCGGATGTGTTATTTTACAACATTCCTGGCAGGTCGGGCCCTACTTCTAGGTGGGAACATTATATTCGTCTATAACGTAATATAACCTAACCTAACCCATCTAGCCCCTCGCTGGGAATGTTTTGTAGAATCCCTTTCGTCTAGCCCCGTACGTCTCGGTGGGAATATTACATACGTCTATAACGTTATATATCCTAACCTAAGGCAACCTAACATCTCGAATGTAGTATTTTACAATATTCCTGGCGGGTCGGCCCCTACTTCTCGGTGGGAACATTATATACGTCTATAACATAATATAACCTAACCTAACCCATCTAGCACCTCGCTGGGAATGTTTTGTAGAATCCCGTTCGTGTAGCCCCGTACGTCACGGTGGGAACATTATATATGTCTGTAACGTTATATGTCCTAACCTAAGGCAATCTCACACCTCGGATGTAGTTTTTTACAACATTCCTGGCAGGTCGGCCCCTACTTCTAGGTGGGAACATTATATACGTCTATAACATAATATAATCTAACCTAACCCATCAAGCCCGTCGCTGGGAATGTTTTGGAGAATCCCGCTCGTGTAGTCCAGTACGTCTCGGTGGGAACATTATATACGTCTATAACGTTATATATCCTAATCTAAGGCAACCTAACATCTCGGATATAGTATTTTACAACATTCCTGGCGGGTCTGCCCCTACTTGTCGGTGGGAATATTATATGCGTCTATAACGTAATATAACCTAACCTAACCTACCTAGCGCCTGGCTGGTAATGTTTTACAGAATCGCTGCCGTGTCGGACCGTACCTCTCCGTGGGGACATTAGTTACGTCTATAACTTTATATATCCTAACCTAAGGCAACCTCACACCTCGGATGTATTATTTTACAACATTCCTGGCAGGTCGGCCCCTACTTCTAGGTGGGAACATTATATTCGTCTATAACGTAATATAACCTAACCTAACCCATCTAGCACCTCGCTGGGAATGTTTTGTAGAATCCCTTTCGTCTAGCCCCGTACGTCTCGGTGGGAACATTATATACGTCTATAACGTTATATATCCTAACCTAAGGCAACCTAACATCTCGAATGTAGTATTTTACAATATTCCTGGCGGGTCGGCCCCTACTTCTCGGTGGGAACATTATATACGTCTATAACATAATATAACCTAACCTATCCTATCTATCCCCTCGCTGGGAATGTTTTGTAGAATCCCGTTCGTGTAGCCCCGTACGTCACGGTGGGAACATTATATATGTCTGTAACGTTATATGTCCTAACCTAAGGCAATCTCACACCTGGGGTGTAGTTTTTTACATCATTCCTGGCAGGTCGGCCCCTACTTCTAGGTGGGAACATTATATACGTCTATAACGTAATATAATCTAACCTAACCCATCAAGCCCGTCGCTGGGAATGTTTTGTAGAATCCCGCTCGTGTTGTCCAGTACGTCTCGGTGGGAACATTATATACGTCTATAACGTTATATATCCTAACCTAAGGCAACCTAACATCTCGAATGTAGTATTTTACAATATTCCTGGCGGGTCGGCCCCTACTTCTCGGTGGGAATATTATATACGTCTATAACATAATATAACCTAACCTAACCTATCTATCCCCTCGCTGGGAATGTTTTGTAGAATCCCGTTCGTGTAGCCCCGTACGTCACGGTGGGAACATTATATATGTCTGTAACGTTATATGTCCTAACCTAAGGCAATCTCACACCTGGGGTGTAGTTTTTTACAACATTCCTGGCAGGTCGGTCCCTACTTCTAGGTGGGAACATTATATACGTCTATAACGTAATATAATCTAACCTAACCCATCAAGCCCGTCGCTGGGAATGTTTTGTAGAATCCCGCTCGTGTTGTCCAGTACGTCTCGGTGGGAACATTATATACGTCTATAACGTTAAATATCCTAACCTAAGGCAACCTAACATCTCGAATGTAGTATTTTACAACATTCCTGGCGGGTCGGCCCCTACTTGTCGGTGGGAATATTATATGCGTCTATAACGTAATATAACCTAACCTAACCTACCTAGCGCCTGGCTGGTAATGTTTTACAGAATCCCTGCCGTGTCGGACCGTACCTCTCCGTGGGGACATTAGTTACGACTGTAACGTTATATATCCTAACCTAAGGCAACCTCACACCTCGGATGTATTATTTTACAACATTCCTGGCAGGTCGGCCCCTACTTCTAGGTGGGAACATTATATTCGTCTATAACGTAATATAACCTAACCTAACCCATCTAGCCCCTCGCTGGGAATGCTTTGTAGAATCCCTTTCGTCTAGCCCCGTACGTCTCGGTGGGAACATTACATACGTCTATAACGTTATATATCCTAACCTAAGGCAACCTAACATCTCGAATGTAGTATTTTACAATATTCCTGGCGGGTCGGCCCCTACTTCTCGGTGGGAACATTATATACGTCTATAACATAATATAACCTAACCTAACCTATCTATCCCCTCGCTGGGAATGTTTTGTAGAATCCCGTTCGTGTAGCCCCGTACGTCACGGTGGGAACATTATATATGTCTGTAACGTTATATGTCCTAACCTAAGGCAATCTCACACCTGGGGTGTAGTTTTTTACATCATTCCTGGCAGGTCGGCCCCTACTTCTAGGTGGGAACATTATATACGTCTATAACGTAATATAATCTAACCTAACCCATCAAGCCCGTCGCTGGGAATGTTTTGTAGAATCCCGCTCGTGTTGTCCAGTACGTCTCGGTGGGAACATTATATACGTCTATAACGTTATATATCCTAACCTAAGGCAACCTAACATCTCGAATGTAGTATTTTACAATATTCCTGGCGGGTCGGCCCCTACTTCTCGGTGGGAATATTATATACGTCTATAACATAATATAACCTAACCTAACCTATCTATCCCCTCGCTGGGAATGTTTTGTAGAATCCCGTTCGTGTAGCCCCGTACGTCACGGTGGGAACATTATATATGTCCGTAACGTTATATGTCCTAACCTAAGGCAATCTCACACCTGGGGTGTAGTTTTTTACAACATTCCTGGCAGGTCGGTCCCTACTTCTAGGTGGGAACATTATATACGTCTATAACGTAATATAATCTAACCTAACCCATCAAGCCCGTCGCTGGGAATGTTTTGTAGAATCCCGCTCGTGTTGTCCAGTACGTCTCGGTGGGAACATTATATACGTCTATAACGTTATATATCCTAACCTAAGGCAACCTAACATCTCGAATGTAGTATTTTACAACATTCCTGGCGGGTCGGCCCCTACTTGTCGGTGGGAATATTATATGCGTCTATAACGTAATATAACCTAACCTAACCTACCTAGCGCCTGGCTGGTAATGTTTTACAGAATCCCTGCCGTGTCGGACCGTACCTCTCCGTGGGGACATTAGTTACGTCTGTAACGTTATATATCCTAACCTAAGGCAACCTCACACCTCGGATGTGTTATTTTACAACATTCCTGGCAGGTCGGGCCCTACTTCTAGGTGGGAACATTATATTCGTCTATAACGTAATATAACCTAACCTAACCCATCTAGCCCCTCGCTGGGAATGTTTTGTAGAATCCCTTTCGTCTAGCCCCGTACGTCTCGGTGGGAATATTACATACGTCTATAACGTTATATATCCTAACCTAAGGCAACCTAACATCTCGAATGTAGTATTTTACAATATTCCTGGCGGGTCGGCCCCTACTTCTCGGTGGGAACATTATATACGTCTATAACATAATATAACCTAACCTAACCCATCTAGCACCTCGCTGGGAATGTTTTGTAGAATCCCGTTCGTGTAGCCCCGTACGTCACGGTGGGAACATTATATATGTCTGTAACGTTATATGTCCTAACCTAAGGCAATCTCACACCTCGGATGTAGTTTTTTACAACATTCCTGGCAGGTCGGCCCCTACTTCTAGGTGGGAACATTATATACGTCTATAACATAATATAATCTAACCTAACCCATCAAGCCCGTCGCTGGGAATGTTTTGGAGAATCCCGCTCGTGTAGTCCAGTACGTCTCGGTGGGAACATTATATACGTCTATAACGTTATATATCCTAATCTAAGGCAACCTAACATCTCGGATATAGTATTTTACAACATTCCTGGCGGGTCTGCCCCTACTTGTCGGTGGGAATATTATATGCGTCTATAACGTAATATAACCTAACCTAACCTACCTAGCGCCTGGCTGGTAATGTTTTACAGAATCGCTGCCGTGTCGGACCGTACCTCTCCGTGGGGACATTAGTTACGTCTATAACTTTATATATCCTAACCTAAGGCAACCTCACACCTCGGATGTATTATTTTACAACATTCCTGGCAGGTCGGCCCCTACTTCTAGGTGGGAACATTATATTCGTCTATAACGTAATATAACCTAACCTAACCCATCTAGCACCTCGCTGGGAATGTTTTGTAGAATCCCTTTCGTCTAGCCCCGTACGTCTCGGTGGGAACATTATATACGTCTATAACGTTATATATCCTAACCTAAGGCAACCTCACATCTCGAATGTAGTATTTTACAATATTCCTGGCGGGTCGGCACCTACTCCTCGGTGCGAACATTATATACGTCTATAACATAATATAACCTAACCTAACCTATCTATCCCCTCGCTGGGAATGTTCTGTAGAATCCCGTTCTTGTAGGCCCGTACGTCTCGGTGGGAACATTATATACGTCTATAACATTATATATCCTAACCTAAGGCAACCTAACATCTCGGATGTAGTATTTTACAACATTCCTGGCGGGTCGGCCCCTACTTGTCGGTGGGAATATTATATGCGTCTATAACGTAATATAACCTAACCTAACCTACCTAGCGCCTGGCTGGTAATGTTTTACAGAATCCCTGCCGTGTCGGACCGTACCTCTCCGTGGGGACATTAGATACGTCTATAACGTTATATATCCTAACCTAAGGCAACCTCACACCTCGGATGTATTATTTTACAACATTCCTGGCAGGTCGGCCCCTACTTCTAGGTGGGAACATTATATTCGTCTATAACGTAATATAACCTAACCTAACCCATCTAGCCCCTCGCTGGGAATGTTTTGTAGAATCCCTTTCGTCTAGCCCCGTACGTCTCGGTGGGATCATTATATACGTCTATAACGTTATATATCCTAACCTAAGGCAACCTAACATCTCGAATGTAGTATTTTACAATATTCCTGGCGGGTCGGCCCCTACTTCTCGGTGGGAACATTATATACGTCTATAACATAATATAACCTAACCTAACCTATCTATCCCCTCGCTGGGAATGTTTTGTAGAATCCCGTTCGTGTAGCCCCGTACGTCACGGTGGGAACATTATATATGTCTGTAACGTTATATGTCCTAACCTAAGGCAATCTCACACCTGGGGTGTAGTTTTTTACAACATTCCTGGCAGGTCGGCCCCTACTTCTAGGTGGGAACATTATATACGTCTATAACGTAATATAACCTAACCTAACCCATCTTGCACCTCGCTGGGAATGTTTTGTAGAATCCCTTTCGTCTAGCCCCGTACGTCTCGGTGGGAACATTATATACGTCTATAACGTTATATATCCTAACCTAAGGCAACCTCACATCTCGAATGTAGTATTTTACAATATTCCTGGCGGGTCGGCACCTACTCCTCGGTGCGAACATTATATACGTCTATAACATAATATAACCTAACCTAACCTATCTATCCCCTCGCTGGGAATGTTCTGTAGAATCCCGTTCTTGTAGGCCCGTACGTCTCGGTGGGAACATTATATACGTCTATAACGTTATATATCCTAACCTAAGGCAACCTAACATGTCGGATGTAGTATTTTACAACATTCCTGGCGGGTCGGTCCCTACTTCCAGGTGGGAACATTATATACGTCTATAACGTAATATAATCTAACCTAACCCATCAAGCCCGTCGCTGGGAATGTTTTGTAGAATCCCGCTCGTGTTGTCCAGTACGTCTCGGTGGGAACATTATATACGTCTATAACGTTATATATCCTAACCTAAGGCAACCTAACATCTCGGATGTAGTATTTTACAACATTCCTGGCGGGTCGGCCCCTACTTGTCGGTGGGAATATTATATGCGTCTATAACGTAATATAACCTAACCTAACCTACCTAGCGCCTGGCTGGTAATGTTTTACAGAATCCCTGCCGTGTCGGACCGTACCTCTCCGTGGGGACATTAGATACGTCTATAACGTTATATATCCTAACCTAAGGCAACCTCACACCTCGGATGTATTATTTTACAACATTCCTGGCAGGTCAGCCCCTACTTCTAGGTGGGAACACTATATTCGTCTATAACGTAATATAACCTAACCTAACCCATCTAGCCCCTCGCTGGGAATGTTTTGTAGAATCCCTTTCGTCTAGCCCCGTACGTCTCGGTGGGAACATTATATACGTCTATCACGTTATATATCCTAACCTAAGGCAACCTAACATCTCGAATGTAGTATTTTACAATATTCCTGGCGGGTCGGCCCCTACTTCTCGGTGGGAACATTATATACGTCTATAACGTAATATAATCTAACCTAACCCATCAAGCCCGTCGCTGGGAATGTTTTGTAGAATCCCGCTCGTGTAGTCCAGTACGTCTCGGTGGGAACATTATATACGTCTATAACGTTATATATCCTAACCTAAGGCAACCTAACATCTCGGATGTAGTATTTTACAACATTCCTGGCGGGTCGGCCCCTACTTGTCGGTGGGAATATTATATGCGTCTATAACGTAATATAACCTAACCTAACCTACCTAGCGCCTGGCTGGTAATGTTTTACAGAATCCCTGCCGTGTCGGACCGTACCTCTACGTGGGGACATTAGATACGTCTATAACTTTATATATCCTAACCTAAGGCAACCTCACACCTCGGATGTATTATTTTACAACATTCCTGGCAGGTCGGCCCCTACTTCTAGGTGGGAACATTATATTCGTCTATAACGTAATATAACCTAACCTAAACCATCTAGCCCCTCACTGTGAATGTTTTGTAGAATCCATTTCGTCTAGCCCCGTACGTCTCGGTGGGAACATTATATACGTCTATAACGTTATATATCCTAACCTAAGGCAACCTAACACCTCGGATGTAATATTTTACAACATTCCTGGCGGGTCGGCCCCTACTTCTCGGTGGGAACATTATATACGTCTATGACGTAATATAACCTAACCTAACCTACCTAGCCCCTGGATGGTAATGTTTTACAGAATCCCTGCCGTGTCGGACCGTACCTCTCCGTGGGGACATTAGATACGTCTATAACATTATATATCCTAACCTTAGGCAACCTCATACCTCGGATGTATTATTTTACAACATTCCTGGCAGGTCGGCCCCTACTTCTAGGTGGGAACATTATATTCGTCTATAACGTAATATAACCTAACCTAACCCATCTAGCCCCTCGCTGGGAATGTTTTGTAGAATCCCTTTCGTCTAGCCCCGTACGTCTCGGTGGGAACATTATATACGTCTGTAACGTTATATATCCTAACCTAAGGCAACCTAACACCTCGAATGTAGTATTTTACAACATTCCTGGCGGGTCGGCCCCTACTTCTCGGTGGGAACATTATATACGTCTATAACGTAATGTAACCTAACCTAACCCATCTAGCCCCTCGCTGATACTGTTTTGCAGAATCCCGGCCGTGTCGGACCGTACCTCTCCGTGGAAACATTACATATGTCTATAACGTTATATACCCTAACCTAAGGCAACCTAACACCTCGGATGTAGTATTTTACAACATTCCTGGCGGGTCGGCAACTACTCCTCGGTGCGAAAATTATATACGTCTATAACATAATATAACCTAACCTAACCTATCTATTGCCTCGCTGGGAATGTTCTGTAGAATCCCGTTCTTGTAGCCCCGTACGTCTCGGTGGGAACATTATATACGTCTATAACGTTATATATCCTAACCTAAGGCAGCCTAACATCTCAGATGTAATATTTTACAACATTCCTGGCGGGTCGGCACCTATTCCTCGGTGGGAACATTATATACGTCTATAACGTAATATAACCTAACCTAACCCATCTAGCCCTTCGCTGGTAATGTTCTACAGAATCCCGACCGTTTCGGACCGTACCTCCCCGTGGGAACATTATATACGTCTATAAGGTTATATATACTAACCTAAGGCAACCTAACACCTCGGATGTAGTATTTTACAACATTCCTGGCGGGTCGGCACCTGCTTGTCAGTGGAAACTTTATATACGTCTATAACGTAATGTAACCTAACCTAACCTATCTATCCCCTCGCTGGAAATGTTTTATAGAATCCCGTTCGTGTAGCCCCGTACGTCTCGGTGGGAACATTATATACATCTATAACGTTATATATCCTAACCTAAGGCAACTTAACATCTCGGATGTAGTATTTTACAACATTCCTAGCGGGTCGGCCCCTACTTGTCGGTGGGAACATTATATACGTTTATAACGTAATATAACCTAACCTAACCCATCTAGCCGCTCGCTCGTAATGTTTTACAGAATCCCGGTCGTGTCGGACCGTACCTCTCCGTGGGAACATTATATACGTCTATAACGTAATATATCCTAACCTAAGGCAACCTCACACCTCGGATGTAGTATTTTACAACATTCCTGGCGGGCCGGCCCCTACTTCTAGGTGGGAACATTATATACGTCTATACCGTAATATAACCTAACCTAACCCATCTAGCCCTTCGCTGGTAATGTTTTACAGAATCCTGGGCGTGTCGGCCCGTACCTCTCCGTGGGAACATTATATATGTCTATAACGTTATATACCCTAACCTAAGGCAACCTAACACCTCGGATGTAGTATTTTACAACATTCCTGGCGGGTCGGCCCCTACTTGTCGGTGCGAACATTATATACGTCTATAACATAATATAACCTAACCTAACCTATCTATCCCCTCGCTGGGAATGTTTTGTAGAATCCCGTTCGTGTAGCCCCGTACGTCACGGTGGGAACATTATATATGTCTGTAACGTTATATGTCCTAACCTAAGGCAATCTCACACCTGGGGTGTAGTTTTTTACAACATTCCTGGCAGGTCGGTCCCTACTTCTAGGTGGGAACATTATATACGTCTATAACGTAATATAATCTAACCTAACCCATCAAGCCCGTCGCTGGGAATGTTTTGTAGAATCCCGCTCGTGTTGTCCAGTACGTCTCGGTGGGAACATTATATACGTCTATAACGTTAAATATCCTAACCTAAGGCAACCTAACATCTCGAATGTAGTATTTTACAACATTCCTGGCGGGTCGGCCCCTACTTGTCGGTGGGAATATTATATGCGTCTATAACGTAATATAACCTAACCTAACCTACCTAGCGCCTGGCTGGTAATGTTTTACAGAATCCCTGCCGTGTCGGACCGTACCTCTCCGTGGGGACATTAGTTACGACTGTAACGTTATATATCCTAACCTAAGGCAACCTCACACCTCGGATGTATTATTTTACAACATTCCTGGCAGGTCGGCCCCTACTTCTAGGTGGGAACATTATATTCGTCTATAACGTAATATAACCTAACCTAACCCATCTAGCCCCTCGCTGGGAATGCTTTGTAGAATCCCTTTCGTCTAGCCCCGTACGTCTCGGTGGGAACATTACATACGTCTATAACGTTATATATCCTAACCTAAGGCAACCTAACATCTCGAATGTAGTATTTTACAATATTCCTGGCGGGTCGGCCCCTACTTCTCGGTGGGAACATTATATACGTCTATAACATAATATAACCTAACCTAACCTATCTATCCCCTCGCTGGGAATGTTTTGTAGAATCCCGTTCGTGTAGCCCCGTACGTCACGGTGGGAACATTATATATGTCTGTAACGTTATATGTCCTAACCTAAGGCAATCTCACACCTGGGGTGTAGTTTTTTACATCATTCCTGGCAGGTCGGCCCCTACTTCTAGGTGGGAACATTATATACGTCTATAACGTAATATAATCTAACCTAACCCATCAAGCCCGTCGCTGGGAATGTTTTGTAGAATCCCGCTCGTGTTGTCCAGTACGTCTCGGTGGGAACATTATATACGTCTATAACGTTATATATCCTAACCTAAGGCAACCTAACATCTCGAATGTAGTATTTTACAATATTCCTGGCGGGTCGGCCCCTACTTCTCGGTGGGAATATTATATACGTCTATAACATAATATAACCTAACCTAACCTATCTATCCCCTCGCTGGGAATGTTTTGTAGAATCCCGTTCGTGTAGCCCCGTACGTCACGGTGGGAACATTATATATGTCCGTAACGTTATATGTCCTAACCTAAGGCAATCTCACACCTGGGGTGTAGTTTTTTACAACATTCCTGGCAGGTCGGTCCCTACTTCTAGGTGGGAACATTATATACGTCTATAACGTAATATAATCTAACCTAACCCATCAAGCCCGTCGCTGGGAATGTTTTGTAGAATCCCGCTCGTGTTGTCCAGTACGTCTCGGTGGGAACATTATATACGTCTATAACGTTATATATCCTAACCTAAGGCAACCTAACATCTCGAATGTAGTATTTTACAACATTCCTGGCGGGTCGGCCCCTACTTGTCGGTGGGAATATTATATGCGTCTATAACGTAATATAACCTAACCTAACCTACCTAGCGCCTGGCTGGTAATGTTTTACAGAATCCCTGCCGTGTCGGACCGTACCTCTCCGTGGGGACATTAGTTACGTCTGTAACGTTATATATCCTAACCTAAGGCAACCTCACACCTCGGATGTGTTATTTTACAACATTCCTGGCAGGTCGGGCCCTACTTCTAGGTGGGAACATTATATTCGTCTATAACGTAATATAACCTAACCTAACCCATCTAGCCCCTCGCTGGGAATGTTTTGTAGAATCCCTTTCGTCTAGCCCCGTACGTCTCGGTGGGAATATTACATACGTCTATAACGTTATATATCCTAACCTAAGGCAACCTAACATCTCGAATGTAGTATTTTACAATATTCCTGGCGGGTCGGCCCCTACTTCTCGGTGGGAACATTATATACGTCTATAACATAATATAACCTAACCTAACCCATCTAGCACCTCGCTGGGAATGTTTTGTAGAATCCCGTTCGTGTAGCCCCGTACGTCACGGTGGGAACATTATATATGTCTGTAACGTTATATGTCCTAACCTAAGGCAATCTCACACCTCGGATGTAGTTTTTTACAACATTCCTGGCAGGTCGGCCCCTACTTCTAGGTGGGAACATTATATACGTCTATAACATAATATAATCTAACCTAACCCATCAAGCCCGTCGCTGGGAATGTTTTGGAGAATCCCGCTCGTGTAGTCCAGTACGTCTCGGTGGGAACATTATATACGTCTATAACGTTATATATCCTAATCTAAGGCAACCTAACATCTCGGATATAGTATTTTACAACATTCCTGGCGGGTCTGCCCCTACTTGTCGGTGGGAATATTATATGCGTCTATAACGTAATATAACCTAACCTAACCTACCTAGCGCCTGGCTGGTAATGTTTTACAGAATCGCTGCCGTGTCGGACCGTACCTCTCCGTGGGGACATTAGTTACGTCTATAACTTTATATATCCTAACCTAAGGCAACCTCACACCTCGGATGTATTATTTTACAACATTCCTGGCAGGTCGGCCCCTACTTCTAGGTGGGAACATTATATTCGTCTATAACGTAATATAACCTAACCTAACCCATCTAGCCCCTCGCTGGGAATGTTTTGTAGAATCCCTTTCGTCTAGCCCCGTACGTCTCGGTGGGATCATTATATACGTCTATAACGTTATATATCCTAACCTAAGGCAACCTAACATCTCGAATGTAGTATTTTACAATATTCCTGGCGGGTCGGCCCCTACTTCTCGGTGGGAACATTATATACGTCTATAACATAATATAACCTAACCTAACCTATCTATCCCCTCGCTGGGAATGTTTTGTAGAATCCCGTTCGTGTAGCCCCGTACGTCACGGTGGGAACATTATATATGTCTGTAACGTTATATGTCCTAACCTAAGGCAATCTCACACCTGGGGTGTAGTTTTTTACAACATTCCTGGCAGGTCGGCCCCTACTTCTAGGTGGGAACATTATATACGTCTATAACGTAATATAACCTAACCTAACCCATCTTGCACCTCGCTGGGAATGTTTTGTAGAATCCCTTTCGTCTAGCCCCGTACGTCTCGGTGGGAACATTATATACGTCTATAACGTTATATATCCTAACCTAAGGCAACCTCACATCTCGAATGTAGTATTTTACAATATTCCTGGCGGGTCGGCACCTACTCCTCGGTGCGAACATTATATACGTCTATAACATAATATAACCTAACCTAACCTATCTATCCCCTCGCTGGGAATGTTCTGTAGAATCCCGTTCTTGTAGGCCCGTACGTCTCGGTGGGAACATTATATACGTCTATAACGTTATATATCCTAACCTAAGGCAACCTAACATGTCGGATGTAGTATTTTACAACATTCCTGGCGGGTCGGTCCCTACTTCCAGGTGGGAACATTATATACGTCTATAACGTAATATAATCTAACCTAACCCATCAAGCCCGTCGCTGGGAATGTTTTGTAGAATCCCGCTCGTGTTGTCCAGTACGTCTCGGTGGGAACATTATATACGTCTATAACGTTATATATCCTAACCTAAGGCAACCTAACATCTCGGATGTAGTATTTTACAACATTCCTGGCGGGTCGGCCCCTACTTGTCGGTGGGAATATTATATGCGTCTATAACGTAATATAACCTAACCTAACCTACCTAGCGCCTGGCTGGTAATGTTTTACAGAATCCCTGCCGTGTCGGACCGTACCTCTCCGTGGGGACATTAGATACGTCTATAACGTTATATATCCTAACCTAAGGCAACCTCACACCTCGGATGTATTATTTTACAACATTCCTGGCAGGTCAGCCCCTACTTCTAGGTGGGAACACTATATTCGTCTATAACGTAATATAACCTAACCTAACCCATCTAGCCCCTCGCTGGGAATGTTTTGTAGAATCCCTTTCGTCTAGCCCCGTACGTCTCGGTGGGAACATTATATACGTCTATCACGTTATATATCCTAACCTAAGGCAACCTAACATCTCGAATGTAGTATTTTACAATATTCCTGGCGGGTCGGCCCCTACTTCTCGGTGGGAACATTATATACGTCTATAACGTAATATAATCTAACCTAACCCATCAAGCCCGTCGCTGGGAATGTTTTGTAGAATCCCGCTCGTGTAGTCCAGTACGTCTCGGTGGGAACATTATATACGTCTATAACGTTATATATCCTAACCTAAGGCAACCTAACATCTCGGATGTAGTATTTTACAACATTCCTGGCGGGTCGGCCCCTACTTGTCGGTGGGAATATTATATGCGTCTATAACGTAATATAACCTAACCTAACCTACCTAGCGCCTGGCTGGTAATGTTTTACAGAATCCCTGCCGTGTCGGACCGTACCTCTACGTGGGGACATTAGATACGTCTATAACTTTATATATCCTAACCTAAGGCAACCTCACACCTCGGATGTATTATTTTACAACATTCCTGGCAGGTCGGCCCCTACTTCTAGGTGGGAACATTATATTCGTCTATAACGTAATATAACCTAACCTAAACCATCTAGCCCCTCACTGTGAATGTTTTGTAGAATCCATTTCGTCTAGCCCCGTACGTCTCGGTGGGAACATTATATACGTCTATAACGTTATATATCCTAACCTAAGGCAACCTAACACCTCGGATGTAATATTTTACAACATTCCTGGCGGGTCGGCCCCTACTTCTCGGTGGGAACATTATATACGTCTATGACGTAATATAACCTAACCTAACCTACCTAGCCCCTGGATGGTAATGTTTTACAGAATCCCTGCCGTGTCGGACCGTACCTCTCCGTGGGGACATTAGATACGTCTATAACATTATATATCCTAACCTTAGGCAACCTCATACCTCGGATGTATTATTTTACAACATTCCTGGCAGGTCGGCCCCTACTTCTAGGTGGGAACATTATATTCGTCTATAACGTAATATAACCTAACCTAACCCATCTAGCCCCTCGCTGGGAATGTTTTGTAGAATCCCTTTCGTCTAGCCCCGTACGTCTCGGTGGGAACATTATATACGTCTGTAACGTTATATATCCTAACCTAAGGCAACCTAACACCTCGAATGTAGTATTTTACAACATTCCTGGCGGGTCGGCCCCTACTTCTCGGTGGGAACATTATATACGTCTATAACGTAATGTAACCTAACCTAACCCATCTAGCCCCTCGCTGATACTGTTTTGCAGAATCCCGGCCGTGTCGGACCGTACCTCTCCGTGGAAACATTACATATGTCTATAACGTTATATACCCTAACCTAAGGCAACCTAACACCTCGGATGTAGTATTTTACAACATTCCTGGCGGGTCGGCAACTACTCCTCGGTGCGAAAATTATATACGTCTATAACATAATATAACCTAACCTAACCTATCTATTGCCTCGCTGGGAATGTTCTGTAGAATCCCGTTCTTGTAGCCCCGTACGTCTCGGTGGGAACATTATATACGTCTATAACGTTATATATCCTAACCTAAGGCAGCCTAACATCTCAGATGTAATATTTTACAACATTCCTGGCGGGTCGGCACCTATTCCTCGGTGGGAACATTATATACGTCTATAACGTAATATAACCTAACCTAACCCATCTAGCCCTTCGCTGGTAATGTTCTACAGAATCCCGACCGTTTCGGACCGTACCTCCCCGTGGGAACATTATATACGTCTATAAGGTTATATATACTAACCTAAGGCAACCTAACACCTCGGATGTAGTATTTTACAACATTCCTGGCGGGTCGGCACCTGCTTGTCAGTGGAAACTTTATATACGTCTATAACGTAATGTAACCTAACCTAACCTATCTATCCCCTCGCTGGAAATGTTTTATAGAATCCCGTTCGTGTAGCCCCGTACGTCTCGGTGGGAACATTATATACATCTATAACGTTATATATCCTAACCTAAGGCAACTTAACATCTCGGATGTAGTATTTTACAACATTCCTAGCGGGTCGGCCCCTACTTGTCGGTGGGAACATTATATACGTTTATAACGTAATATAACCTAACCTAACCCATCTAGCCGCTCGCTCGTAATGTTTTACAGAATCCCGGTCGTGTCGGACCGTACCTCTCCGTGGGAACATTATATACGTCTATAACGTAATATATCCTAACCTAAGGCAACCTCACACCTCGGATGTAGTATTTTACAACATTCCTGGCGGGCCGGCCCCTACTTCTAGGTGGGAACATTATATACGTCTATACCGTAATATAACCTAACCTAACCCATCTAGCCCTTCGCTGGTAATGTTTTACAGAATCCTGGGCGTGTCGGCCCGTACCTCTCCGTGGGAACATTATATATGTCTATAACGTTATATACCCTAACCTAAGGCAACCTAACACCTCGGATGTAGTATTTTACAACATTCCTGGCGGGTCGGCCCCTACTTGTCGGTGCGAACATTATATACGTCTATAACATAATATAACCTAACCTAACCTATCTATCCCCTCGCTGGGAATGTTCTGTAGAATCCCGTTCTTGTAGGCCCGTACGTCTCGGTGGGAACATTATATACGTCTATAACGTTATATATCCTAACCTAAGGCAACCTAACATGTCGGATGTAGTATTTTACAACATTCCTGGCGGGTCGGTCCCTACTTCCAGGTGGGAACATTATATACGTCTATAACGTAATATAATCTAACCTAACCCATCAAGCCCGTCGCTGGGAATGTTTTGTAGAATCCCGCTCGTGTTGTCCAGTACGTCTCGGTGGGAACATTATATACGTCTATAACGTTATATATCCTAACCTAAGGCAACCTAACATCTCGAATGTAGTATTTTACAACATTCCTGGCGGGTCGGCCCCTACTTGTCGGTGGGAATATTATATGCGTCTATAACGTAATATAACCTAACCTAACCTACCTAGCGCCTGGCTGGTAATGTTTTACAGAATCCCTGCCGTGTCGGACCGTACCTCTCCGTGGGGACATTAGTTACGTCTGTAACGTTATATATCCTAACCTAAGGCAACCTCACACCTCGGATGTATTATTTTACAACATTCCTGGCAGGTCGGCCCCTACTTCTAGGTGGGAACATTATATTCGTCTATAACGTAATATAACCTAACCTAACCCATCTAGCCCCTCGCTGGGAATGTTTTGTAGAATCCCTTTCGTCTAGCCCCGTACGTCTCGGTGGGAACATTATATACGTCTGTAACGTTATATATCCTAACCTAAGGCAACCTAACACCTCGAATGTAGTATTTTACAACATTCCTGGCGGGTCGGCCCCTACTTCTCGGTGGGAACATTATATACGTCTATAACGTAATGTAACCTAACCTAACCCATCTAGCCCCTCGCTGATACTGTTTTGCAGAATCCCGGCCGTGTCGGACCGTACCTCTCCGTGGAAACATTACATATGTCTATAACGTTATATACCCTAACCTAAGGCAACCTAACACCTCGGATGTAGTATTTTACAACATTCCTGGCGGGTCGGCAACTACTCCTCGGTGCGAAAATTATATACGTCTATAACATAATATAACCTAACCTAACCTATCTATTGCCTCGCTGGGAATGTTCTGTAGAATCCCGTTCTTGTAGCCCCGTACGTCTCGGTGGGAACATTATATACGTCTATAACGTTATATATCCTAACCTAAGGCAGCCTAACATCTCAGATGTAATATTTTACAACATTCCTGGCGGGTCGGCACCTATTCCTCGGTGGGAACATTATATACGTCTATAACGTAATATAACCTAACCTAACCCATCTAGCCCTTCGCTGGTAATGTTCTACAGAATCCCGACCGTTTCGGACCGTACCTCCCCGTGGGAACATTATATACGTCTATAAGGTTATATATACTAACCTAAGGCAACCTAACACCTCGGATGTAGTATTTTACAACATTCCTGGCGGGTCGGCACCTGCTTGTCAGTGGAAACTTTATATACGTCTATAACGTAATGTAACCTAACCTAACCTATCTATCCCCTCGCTGGAAATGTTTTATAGAATCCCGTTCGTGTAGCCCCGTACGTCTCGGTGGGAACATTATATACATCTATAACGTTATATATCCTAACCTAAGGCAACTTAACATCTCGGATGTAGTATTTTACAACATTCCTAGCGGGTCGGCCCCTACTTGTCGGTGGGAACATTATATACGTTTATAACGTAATATAACCTAACCTAACCCATCTAGCCGCTCGCTCGTAATGTTTTACAGAATCCCGGTCGTGTCGGACCGTACCTCTCCGTGGGAACATTATATACGTCTATAACGTAATATATCCTAACCTAAGGCAACCTCACACCTCGGATGTAGTATTTTACAACATTCCTGGCGGGCCGGCCCCTACTTCTAGGTGGGAACATTATATACGTCTATACCGTAATATAACCTAACCTAACCCATCTAGCCCTTCGCTGGTAATGTTTTACAGAATCCTGGGCGTGTCGGCCCGTACCTCTCCGTGGGAACATTATATATGTCTATAACGTTATATACCCTAACCTAAGGCAACCTAACACCTCGGATGTAGTATTTTACAACATTCCTGGCGGGTCGGCCCCTACTTCTAGGTGGGAACATTATATACGTCTATAACGTTATATATCCTAACCTAAGGCAGCCTAACATCTCGGATGTAGTATTTTACAACATTCCTGGCGGGTCGGCCCCTACTTCTCGGTCGGGACGTTATATACGTCTATAACGTAATATAGCCTAACCTAACCCATCTAGCCCCTCGCTGACAATGTTTTACAGAATCCCGGCCGTGTCGGACCGTACCTCTCCGTGGGAACATTATATATGTCTATAACGTTATATACCATAACCTAAGGCAACCTAACACCTCGGATGTAGTATTTTACAATATTCCTGGCGGGTCGGCAACTACTCCTCGGTGCGAAAACTATATACGTCTATAACATAATATAACCTAACCTAACCTATCTATTGCCTCGCTGGGAATGTTCTGTAGAATCCCGTTCTTGTAGCCCCGTACGTCTCGGTGGGAACATTATATACGTCTATAACGTTATATATCCTAACCTAAGGCAGCCTAACATCTCAGATGTAATATTTTACAACATTCCTGGCGGGTCGGCACCTATTCCTCGGTGGGAACATTATATACGTCTATAACGTAAGATAACCTAACCTAACCCATCTAGCCCTTCGCTGGTAATGTTCTACAGAATCCCGACCGTTTCGGACCGTACCTCCCCGTGGGAACATTATATACGTCTATAAGGTTATATATACTAACCTAAGGCAACCTAACACCTCGGATGTAGTATTTTACAACATTCCTGGCGGGTCGGCACCTGCTTGTCAGTGGAAACTTTATATACGTCTATAACGTAATGTAACCTAACCTAACCTATCTATCCCCTCGCTGGAAATGTTTTGTAGAATCCCGTTCGTGTAGCCCCGTACGTCTCGGTGGGAACATTATATACGTCTATAACGTTATATATCCTAACGCAAGGCAACCTCACACCTCGGATGTAGTATTTTACAACATTCCTTGCCGGTCGGCCACTACTTCTAGGTGGGAAAATTATATACGTCTATAACATAATATAACCTAACGTAACCCATCTAGCCCTTCGCTGGTAATGTTTTACAGAATCTCGTGTCGGACCGTACCTCTCCGTGGGAACATTGTATACGCCTATATCGTTATATATCCTAACCTAAGGCGACCTCACACCTCGGATGTTGTATTTTACAACATAACTGGCGGGTCGGCACCTACTTGTCGGTGGGAACATTATATACGTCTATAACGTAATATAACCTAACCTAACCCATCTAGTCCTTCGCTGGTAATGTTTTACAGAATCTCGTGTCGGACCGTACTTCTACGTGGGGACATTAGATACGTCTATAACGTTATATATACTAACGTAAGGCAACCTCACACCTCGGATGTAGTATTTTACAACAATCCTGGCAGGTCGGTCCCTACTTCTCGGTGGGAACATTATATACGTCTATAACGTTATATATCCTAACCTAAGGCAGCCTAACATCGCGGATGTAGTATTTTACAAGATTCCTGGCGGGTCGGCCCCTACTTCTCGGTGGGAACATTATATACGTCTATAACGTAATATAACCTAACCTAACCCATCTAGCCCCTCGCTGATACTGTTTTGCAGAATCCCGACCGTGTCGGACCGTACCTCTCCGTGGAAACATTACATATGTCTATAACGTTATATACCCTAACCTAAGGCAACCTAACACCTCGGATGTAGTATTTTACAACATTCCTGGCGGGTCGGCCCCTACTTCTCGGTGGGAACATTATATACGTCTATAACGTAATGTAACCTAACCTAACCCATCTAGCCCCTCGCTTGTAATGTTTTACAGAATCCCGTTCGTGTCGGTCCGTACCTCTCCGTGCGAACATTATATACGTCTATAACGTTATATATCCTAACCTAAGGCAGCCTAACATCTCGGATGTAGTATTTTACAACATTCCTGGCGGGTCGGCCCCTACTTCTCGGTCGGGACGTTATATACGTCTATAACGTGATATAACCTAACCTAACCCATCTAGCCCATGGCTGGGAATGTTTTGTAGAATCCCGTTCGTGTAGCCCCGTACGTCTCGGTGGGAACATTACATACGACTATAACGTAACATATCCTAACCTAAGGCAACATAACATCTCGGATGTAGTATATTACAACATTCGTGGCGGGTCGGCCCCTACTTCTCGGTGGGAACATTATATACGTCTATAACGCAACATGACCTAACCTAACCCATCTAGCCCCTCGCTGATAATGTTTTGCAGAATCCCGGCCGTGTCGGACAGTACCTCTCCGTGGAAACATTATATATGTCTATAACGTTATATACCCTAACCTAAGGCAACTTAACATCTCGGATGTAGTATTTTACAACATTCCTGGCGGGTCGGCCCCTACTTCTCGGTGGGAACATTATATACGTCTATAACGTAATGTAACCTAACCTAACCCATCTAGCCCCTCGCTTGTGATGTTTTACAGAATCCCGTTCGTGTCGGTCCGTACCTCTCCGTGCGAACATTATATACGTCTATAACGTTATATATCCTAAGCTAAGGCAGCCTAACATCTCGGATGTAGTATTTTACAACATTCCTGGCGGGTCGGCCCCTACTTCTCGGTGGGAACATTATATACGTCTATAACGTATTATAACCTATCCTAACCCATCTAGCCCCTCGCTGGGAATGTTTTGTAGAATCCCGTTCGTGTAGCCCCGTACGTCTCGGTGGGAACATTACATACGACTATAACGTAACATATCCTAACCTAAGGCAACATAACATCTCGGATGTAGTATATTACAACATTCGTGGCGGGTCGGCCCCTACTTCTCGGTGGGAACACTATATACGTCTATAACGCAACTTGACCTAACCTAACCCATCTAGCCCCTCGCTGATAATGTTTTGCAGAATCCCGGCCGTGTCGGACAGTACCTCTCCGTGGAAACATTATATATGTCTATAACGTTATATACCCTAACCTAAGGCAACTTAACATCTCGGATGTAGTATTTTACAACATTCCTGGCGGGTCGGCCCCTACTTCTCGGTGGGAACATTATATACGTCTATAACGTAATGTAACCTAACCTAACCCATCTAGCCCCTCGCTTGTGATGTTTTACAGAATCCCCTTCGTGTCGGTCCGTACCTCGCCGTGCGAACATTATATACGTCTATAAGGTTATATATACTAACCTAAGGCAACCTAACACCTCGGATGTAGTATTTTACAACATTCCTGGCGGGTCGGCACCTGCTTGTCAGTGGAAACTTTATATACGTCTATAACGTAATGTAACCTAACCTAACCTATCTATCCCCTCGCTGGAAATGTTTTGTAGAATCCCGTTCGTGTAGCCCCGTACGTCTCGGTGGGAACATTATATACGTCTATAACGTTATATATCCTAACGCAAGGCAACCTCACACCTCGGATGTAGTATTTTACAACATTCCTGGCCGGTCGGCCACTACTTCTAGGTGGGAAAATTATATACGTCTATAACATAATATAACCTAACGTAACCCATCTAGCCCTTCGCTGGTAATGTTTTACAGAATCTCGTGTCGGACCGTACCTCTCCGTGGGAACATTGTATACGCCTATATCGTTATATATCCTAACCTAAGGCGACCTCACACCTCGGATGTTGTATTTTACAACATTCCTGGCGGGTCGGCCCCTACTTCTCGGTGGGAACATTATATACGTCTATAACGTAATGTAACCTAACCTAACCCATCTAGCCCCTCGCTTGTGATGTTTTACAGAATCCCGTTCGTGTCGGTCCGTACCTCTCCGTGCGAACATTATATACGTCTATAACGTTATATATCCTAAGCTAAGGCAGCCTAACATCTCGGATGTAGTATTTTACAACATTCCTGGCGGGTCGGCCCCTACTTCTCGGTGGGAACATTATATACGTCTATAACGTATTATAACCTATCCTAACCCATCTAGCCCCTCGCTGGGAATGTTTTGTAGAATCCCGTTCGTGTAGCCCCGTACGTCTCGGTGGGAACATTATATACGTCTATAGCGTTATATATCCTAACCTAAGGCAACCTAACATCTCGGATGTATTATTTTACAACATTCCCGGCAGATCGGCCCCTACTTCTCGGTGGGAACACTATATACGTCTATAACGCAACTTGACCCAACCTAACCCATCTAGCCCCTCGCTGATAATGTTTTGCAGAATCCCGGCCGTGTCGGACAGTACCTCTCCGTGGAAACATTATATATGTCTATAACGTTATATACCCTAACCTAAGGCAACTTAACATCTCGGATGTAGTATTTTACAACATTCCTGGCGGGTCGGCCCCTACTTCTCGGTGGGAACATTATATACGTCTATAACGTAATGTAACCTAACCTAACCCATCTAGCCCCTCGCTTGTGATGTTTTACAGAATCCCGTTCGTGTCGGTCCGTACCTCTCCGTGCGAACATTATATACGTCTATAACGTTATATATCCTAAGCTAAGGCAGCCTAACATCTCGGATGTAGTATTTTACAACATTCCTGGCGGGTCGGCCCCTACTTCTCGGTGGGAACATTATATACGTCTATAACGTATTATAACCTATCCTAACCCATCTAGCCCCTCGCTGGGAATGTTTTGTAGAATCCCGTTCGTGTAGCCCCGTACGTCTCGGTGGGAACATTATATACGTCTATAGCGTTATATATCCTAACCTAAGGCAACCTAACATCTCGGATGTATTATTTTACAACATTCCCGGCAGATCGGCCCCTACTTCTAGGCGGGAACATTATATACGTCTATAACGTAATATAACCTAACCTAACCCATCTAGTCCTTCGCTGGTAATGTTTTACAGAATCCCGTTCGTGTAGCCCCGTACGTCTCGGTGGGAACATTATATGCGTCTATAACGTTATATATCCTAACTTAAGGCAACCTAACACCTCGGATGTAGTATTTTACAACATTCCTGGCGGGTCGGCCCCTACTTCTCGGTGGGAACATTATATACGTCTATAACGTAATATAACCTAACCTAACCCATTTAGCCCCTCGCTGGTAATGTTTTACAGAATCCCGGTCGTGTCGGTCCGTACCTCTCCGTGGGAACATTATATACGTCTATAACGTTATATATCCTAACCTATGGCAACCTCACACCTCGGATGTAGTATTTTACAACATTCCTGGCGGGTCGGCCCCTACTTCTCGGTGGGAACATTATATACGTCTATAACGTAATATAACCTAACCTAACCTATCTATCCCCTCGCTGGGAATGTTTTGTAGAATCCCGTTCGTGTAGCCCCGTACGTCTCGGTGGGAACATTATATACGTCTATAACGATATATATCCTAACCAAAGGCAACCTAACATCTCGGATGTAGTATTTTACAAGATTCCTGGCGGGTCGGCCCCTACTTGTCGGTGGGAACATTATGTGCTTCTATAACATAATATAACCTAACCTAACCCATCTAGCCCGTCGCTGGTAATGTTTTAAAGAATCCCGGTAGTGTCGGCCCGTACCTCTCCGTGGGAACGTTATATACGTCTATAACGTTATATATCCTAACCTGAGGCAACTTAACATCTCGGATGTAGTATTTTACAACTTTCCTGGCGGGTCGGCCCCTACTTCTCGGTGGGAACATTATATACGTCTATAACGTAATGTAGCCTAACCTAACCCATCTAGCCCCTCGCTTGTAATGTTTTACAGAATCCCGTTCGTGTCGGTCCGTACCTCCCCGTGCGAACATTATATACGTCTATAACGTTATATATCCTAACCTAAGGCAGCCTAACATCTCGGATGTAGTATTTTACAACATTCCTGGCGGGTCGGCCCCTACTTCTCGGTCGGGACGTTATATACGTCTACAACGTAATATAACCTAACCTAACCCATCTATCCTATCGCTGGGAATGTTTTGTAGAATCCCGTTCGTGTAGCCCCGTACGTCTCGGTGGGAACATTACATACGACTATAACGTAATATATCCTAACCTAAGGCAACCTAACATCTCGGATGTAGTATTTTACAACATTCGTGGCGGGTCGGCCCCTACTTCTCGGTGGGAACATTATATACGTCTATAACGTAACATGACCTAACCTAACCCAACTAGCCCCTCGCTGACAATGTTTTGCAGAATCCCGGCCGTGTCGGACCGTACCTCTCCGTGGAAACATTATATATGTCTATAACGTTATATACCATAACCTAAGGCAACCTAACACCTCGGATGTAGTATTTTACAACGTTCCTGGCGGGTCGGCCTCTACTTCTCGGTGGGAACATTATATACGTCTATAACGTAATATAACCTAACCTAACCTATCTATCCCCTCGCTGGGAATGTTTTGTAGAATCCCGTTCGTGTTGCCCCGTACGTCTCGGTGGGAACATTATATACGTCTATAACGTTATATATCCTAACGCAAGGCAAGCTAACACCTCGGATGTAGTATTTTACAACATTCCTGGCGGGTCGGCCCCTACTTCTCTGTGGGAACATCATATACGTCTATAACGTAATATAACCTAACCTAACCCATCTAGTCCTTCGCTGGTAATGTTTTACAGAATCTCGTGTCGGACCGTACATCTACGTGGGGACGTTATATACGTCTATAACGTTATATATCCTAACCTAAGGCAACCTCACACCTCGGATGTAGTATTTTACAACATTCCTGGCCGGTCGGCCACTACTTCTAGGTGGGAACATTATATACGTCTATAACATAATATAACCTAACGTAACCCATCTCGCCCTTCGCTGGTAATGTTTTACAGAATCTCGTGTCGGACCGTACCTCTCCGTGGGAACATTGTATACGCCTATATCGTTACATATCCTAACCTAAGGCGACCTCACACCTCGGATGTTGTATTTTACAACATAACTGGCGGGTCGGCACCTACTTGTCGGTGGGAACATTATATACGTCTATAACGTAATATAACCTAACCTAACCCATCTAGTCCTTCGCTGGTAATGTTTTACAGAATCTCGTGTCGGACCGTACTTCTACGTGGGGACATTAGATACGTCTATAACGTTATATATCCTAACGTAAGGCAACCTCACACCTCGGATGTAGTATTTTACAACAATCCTGGCAGGTCGGTCCCTACTTCTCGGTGGGAACATTATATACGTCTATAACGTTATATATCCTAACCTAAGGCAGCCTAACATCTCGGATGTAGTATTTTACAAGATTCCTGGCGCGTCGGCCCCTACTTCTCGGTGGGAACATTATATACGTCTATAACGTAATATAACCTAACCTAACCCATCTAGCCCCTCGCTGATACTGTTTTGCAGAATCCCGGCCGTGTCGGACCGTACCTCTCCGTGGAAACATTACATATGTCTATAACGTTATATACCCTAACCTAAGGCAACCTAACACCTCGGATGTAGTATTTTACAACATTCCTGGCGGGTCGGCCCCTACTTCTCGGTGGGAACATTATATACGTCTATAACGTTACATATCCTAACCTAAGGCAGCCTAACATCTCGGATGTAGTATTTTACAACATTCCTGGCGGGTCGGCCCCTACTTCTCGGTGGGAACATTATATACGTCTATAACGTAATGTAACCTAACCTAACCCATCTAGCCCCTCGCTGATACTGTTTTGCAGAATCCCGGCCGTGTCGGACCGTACCTCTCCGTGGAAACATTACATATGTCTATAACGTTATATACCCTAACCTAAGGCAACCTAACACCTCGGATGTAGTATTTTACAACATTCCTGGCGGGTCGGCAACTACTCCTCGGTGCGAAAATTATATACGTCTATAACATAATATAACCTAACCTAACCTATCTATTGCCTCGCTGGGAATGTTCTGTAGAATCCCGTTCTTGTAGCCCCGTACGTCTCGGTGGGAACATTATATACGTCTATAACGTTATATATCCTAACCTAAGGCAGCCTAACATCTCAGATGTAATATTTTACAACATTCCTGGCGGGTCGGCACCTATTCCTCGGTGGGAACATTATATACGTCTATAACGTAATATAACCTAACCTAACCCATCTAGCCCTTCGCTGGTAATGTTCTACAGAATCCCGACCGTTTCGGACCGTACCTCCCCGTGGGAACATTATATACGTCTATAAGGTTATATATACTAACCTAAGGCAACCTAACACCTCGAATGTAGTATTTTACAACATTCCTGGCGGGTCGGCACCTGCTTGTCAGTGGAAACTTTATATACGTCTATAACGTAATGTAACCTAACCTAACCTATCTATCCCCTCGCTGGAAATGTTTTATAGAATCCCGTTCGTGTAGCCCCGTACGTCTCGGTGGGAACATTATATACATCTATAACGTTATATATCCTAACCTAAGGCAACTTAACATCTCGGATGTAGTATTTTACAACATTCCTAGCGGGTCGGCCCCTCCTTGTCGGTGGGAACATTATATACGTTTATAACGTAATATAACCTAACCTAACCCATCTAGCCGCTCGCTCGTAATGTTTTACAGAATCCCGGTCGTGTCGGACCGTACCTCTCCGTGGGAACATTATATACGTCTATAACGTAATATATCCTAACCTAAGGCAACCTCACACCTCGGATGTAGTATTTTACAACATTCCTGGCGGGCCGGCCCCTACTTCTCGGTGGGAACATTATATACGTCTATAACGTAATGTAACCTAACCTAACCCATCTAGCCCCTCGCTTGTGATGTTTTACAGAATCCCGTTCGTGTCGGTCCGTACCTCTCCGTGCGAACATTATATACGTCTATAACGTTATATATCCTAAGCTAAGGCAGCCTAACATCTCGGATGTAGTATTTTACAACATTCCTGGCGGGTCGGCCCCTACTTCTCGGTGGGAACATTATATACGTCTATAACGTATTATAACCTATCCTAACCCATCTAGCCCCTCGCTGGGAATGTTTTGTAGAATCCCGTTCGTGTAGCCCCGTACGTCTCGGTGGGAACATTATATACGTCTATAGCGTTATATATCCTAACCTAAGGCAACCTAACATCTCGGATGTATTATTTTACAACATTCCCGGCAGATCGGCCCCTACTTCTAGGCGGGAACATTATATACGTCTATAACGTAATATAACCTAACCTAACCCATCTAGTCCTCCGCTGGTAATGTTTTACAGAATCCCGTTCGTGTAGCCCCGTACGTCTCGGTGGGAACATTATATGCGTCTATAACGTTATATATCCTAACTTAAGGCAACCTAACACCTCGGATGTAGTATTTTACAACATTCCTGGCGGGTCGGCCCCTACTTCTCGGTGGGAACATTATATACGTCTATAACGTAATATAACCTAACCTAACCCATTTAGCCCCTCGCTGGTAATGTTTTACAGAATCCCGGTCGTGTCGGTCCGTACCTCTCCGTGGGAACATTATATACGTCTATAACGTTATATATCCTAACCTATGGCAACCTCACACCTCGGATGTAGTATTTTACAACATTCCTGGCGGGTCGGCCCCTACTTCTCGGTGGGAACATTATATACGTCTATAACGTAATATAACCTAACCTAACCTATCTATCCCCTCGCTGGGAATGTTTTGTAGAATCCCGTTCGTGTAGCCCCGTACGTCTCGGTGGGAACATTATATACGTCTATAACGATATATACCCTAACGTAAGGCAACCTATCATCTCGCATGTAGTATTTTACAACATTCCGGGCGGGTCGGCCCCTACTTCTCGGTGGAAACATTATATACGTCTATAACGTAATATAACCTAATCTAACCCATCTAGCCCCTCGCTGGTAATGTTTTACAGAATCCCGGTCGTGTCGGTCCTTACCTCTCCGTGGGAATATTATATACGTCTATAACTTTATATATCCTAACCTAAGGCAAGCTAACACCTCGTATGTAGTATTTTACAACATTCCTGGCGGGTCGGCCCCTACTTCTCGGTGGGAACATTATATACGTCTATAACGATATATATCCTAACCAAAGGCAACCTAACATCTCGGATGTAGTATTTTACAAGATTCCTGGCGGGTCGGCCCCTACTTGTCGGTGGGAACATTATGTGCTTCTATAACATAATATAACCTAACCTAACCCATCTAGCCCGTCGCTGGTAATGTTTTAAAGAATCCCGGTAGTGTCGGCCCGTACCTCTCCGTGGGAACGTTATATACGTCTATAACGTTATATATCCTAACCTGAGGCAACTTAACATCTCGGATGTAGTATTTTACAACTTTCCTGGCGGGTCGGCCCCTACTTCTCGGTGGGAACATTATATACGTCTATAACGTAATGTAGCCTAACCTAACCCATCTAGCCCCTCGCTTGTAATGTTTTACAGAATCCCGTTCGTGTCGGTCCGTACCTCCCCGTGCGAACATTATATACGTCTATAACGTTATATATCCTAACCTAAGGCAGCCTCACATCTCGGATGTAGTATTTTACAACATTCCTGGCGGGTCGGCCCCTACTTCTCGGTCGGGACGTTATATACGTCTACAACGTAATATAACCTAACCTAACCCATCTATCCTATCGCTGGGAATGTTTTGTAGAATCCCGTTCGTGTAGCCCCGTACGTCTCGGTGGGAACATTACATACGACTATAACGTAATATATCCTAACCTAAGGCAACCTAACATCTCGGATGTAGTATTTTACAACATTCGTGGCGGGTCGGCCCCTACATCTCGGTGGGAACATTATATACGTCTATAACGTAACATGACCTAACCTAACCCAACTAGCCCCTCGCTGACAATGTTTTGCAGAATCCCGGCCGTGTCGGACCGTACCTCTCCGTGGAAACATTATATATGTCTATAACGTTATATACCATAACCTAAGGCAACCTAACACCTCGGATGTAGTATTTTACAACGTTCCTGGCGGGTCGGCCCCTACTTCTCGGTGGGAACATTATATACGTCTATAACGTAATATAACCTAACCTAACCTATCTATCCCCTCGCTGGGAATGTTTTGTAGAATCCCGTTCGTGTAGCCCCGTACGTCTCGGTGGGAACATTATATACGTCTATAACGTTATATATCCTAACGCAAGGCAAGCTAACACCTCGGATGTAGTATTTTACAACATTCCTGGCGGGTCGGCCCCTACTTCTCTGTGGGAACATTATATACGTCTATAACGTAATATAACCTAACCTAACCCATCTAGTCCTTCGCTGGTAATGTTTTACAGAATCTCGTGTCGGACCGTACATCTACGTGGGGACGTTATATACGTCTATAACGTTATATATCCTAACCTAAGGCAACCTCACACCTCGGATGTAGTATTTTACAACATTCCTGGCCGGTCGGCCACTACTTCTAGGTGGGAACATTATATACGTCTATAACATAATATAACCTAACGTAACCCATCTCGCCCTTCGCTGGTAATGTTTTACAGAATCTCGTGTCGGACCGTACCTCTCCGTGGGAACATTGTATACGCCTATATCGTTACATATCCTAACCTAAGGCGACCTCACACCTCGGATGTTGTATTTTACAACATAACTGGCGGGTCGGCACCTACTTGTCGGTGGGAACATTATATACGTCTATAACGTAATATAACCTAACCTAACCCATCTAGTCCTTCGCTGGTAATGTTTTACAGAATCTCGTGTCGGACCGTACTTCTACGTGGGGACATTAGATACGTCTATAACGTTATATATCCTAACGTAAGGCAACCTCACACCTCGGATGTAGTATTTTACAACAATCCTGGCAGGTCGGTCCCTACTTCTCGGTGGGAACATTATATACGTCTATAACGTTATATATCCCAACCTAAGGCAGCCTAACATCTCGGATGTAGTATTTTACAAGATTCCTGGCGGGTCGGCCCCTACTTCTCGGTGGGAACATTATATACGTCTATAACGTAATATAACCTAACCTAACCCATCTAGCCCCTCGCTGATACTGTTTTGCAGAATCCCGGCCGTGTCGGACCGTACCTCTCCGTGGAAACATTACATATGTCTATAACGTTATATACCCTAACCTAAGGCAACCTAACACCTCGGATGTAGTATTTTACAACATTCCTGGCGGGTCGGCCCCTACTTCTCGGTGGGAACATTATATACGTCTATAACGTTACATATCCTAACCTAAGGCAGCCTAACATCTCGGATGTAGTATTTTACAACATTCCTGGCGGGTCGGCCCCTACTTCTCGGTGGGAACATTATATACGTCTATAACGTAATGTAACCTAACCTAACCCATCTAGCCCCTCGCTGATACTGTTTTGCAGAATCCCGGCCGTGTCGGACCGTACCTCTCCGTGGAAACATTACATATGTCTATAACGTTATATACCCTAACCTAAGGCAACCTAACACCTCGGATGTAGTATTTTACAACATTCCTGGCGGGTCGGCAACTACTCCTCGGTGCGAAAATTATATACGTCTATAACATAATATAACCTAACCTAACCTATCTATTGCCTCGCTGGGAATGTTCTGTAGAATCCCGTTCTTGTAGCCCCGTACGTCTCGGTGGGAACATTATATACGTCTATAGCGTTATATATCCTAACCTAAGGCAACCTAACATCTCGGATGTATTATTTTACAACATTCCCGGCAGATCGGCCCCTACTTCTAGGCGGGAACATTATATACGTCTATAACGTAATATAACCTAACCTAACCCATCTAGTCCTCCGCTGGTAATGTTTTACAGAATCCCGTTCGTGTAGCCCCGTACGTCTCGGTGGGAACATTATATGCGTCTATAACGTTATATATCCTAACTTAAGGCAACCTAACACCTCGGATGTAGTATTTTACAACATTCCTGGCGGGTCGGCCCCTACTTCTCGGTGGGAACATTATATACGTCTATAACGTAATATAACCTAACCTAACCCATTTAGCCCCTCGCTGGTAATGTTTTACAGAATCCCGGTCGTGTCGGTCCGTACCTCTCCGTGGGAACATTATATACGTCTATAACGTTATATATCCTAACCTATGGCAACCTCACACCTCGGATGTAGTATTTTACAACATTCCTGGCGGGTCGGCCCCTACTTCTCGGTGGGAACATTATATACGTCTATAACGTAATATAACCTAACCTAACCTATCTATCCCCTCGCTGGGAATGTTTTGTAGAATCCCGTTCGTGTAGCCCCGTACGTCTCGGTGGGAACATTATATACGTCTATAACGATATATATCCTAACGTAAGGCAACCTATCATCTCGCATGTAGTATTTTACAACATTCCGGGCGGGTCGGCCCCTACTTCTCGGTGGAAACATTATATACGTCTATAACGTAATATAACCTAATCTAACCCATCTAGCCCCTCGCTGGTAATGTTTTACAGAATCCCGGTCGTGTCGGTCCTTACCTCTCCGTGGGAATATTATATACGTCTATAACTTTATATATCCTAACCTAAGGCAAGCTAACACCTCGTATGTAGTATTTTACAACATTCCTGGCGGGTCGGCCCCTACTTCTCGGTGGGAACATTATATACGTCTATAACGATATATATCCTAACCAAAGGCAACCTAACATCTCGGATGTAGTATTTTACAAGATTCCTGGCGGGTCGGCCCCTACTTGTCGGTGGGAACATTATGTGCTTCTATAACATAATATAACCTAACCTAACCCATCTAGCCCGTCGCTGGTAATGTTTTAAAGAATCCCGGTAGTGTCGGCCCGTACCTCTCCGTGGGAACGTTATATACGTCTATAACGTTATATATCCTAACCTGAGGCAACTTAACATCTCGGATGTAGTATTTTACAACTTTCCTGGCGGGTCGGCCCCTACTTCTCGGTGGGAACATTATATACGTCTATAACGTAATGTAGCCTAACCTAACCCATCTAGCCCCTCGCTTGTAATGTTTTACAGAATCCCGTTCGTGTCGGTCCGTACCTCCCCGTGCGAACATTATATACGTCTATAACGTTATATATCCTAACCTAAGGCAGCCTCACATCTCGGATGTAGTATTTTACAACATTCCTGGCGGGTCGGCCCCTACTTCTCGGTCGGGACGTTATATACGTCTACAACGTAATATAACCTAACCTAACCCATCTATCCTATCGCTGGGAATGTTTTGTAGAATCCCGTTCGTGTAGCCCCGTACGTCTCGGTGGGAACATTACATACGACTATAACGTAATATATCCTAACCTAAGGCAACCTAACATCTCGGATGTAGTATTTTACAACATTCGTGGCGGGTCGGCCCCTACTTCTCGGTGGGAACATTATATACGTCTATAACGTAACATGACCTAACCTAACCCAACTAGCCCCTCGCTGACAATGTTTTGCAGAATCCCGGCCGTGTCGGACCGTACCTCTCCGTGGAAACATTATATATGTCTATAACGTTATATACCATAACCTAAGGCAACCTAACACCTCGGATGTAGTATTTTACAACGTTCCTGGCGGGTCGGCCCCTACTTCTCGGTGGGAACATTATATACGTCTATAACGTAATATAACCTAACCTAACCTATCTATCCCCTCGCTGGGAATGTTTTGTAGAATCCCGTTCGTGTAGCCCCGTACGTCTCGGTGGGAACATTATATACGTCTATAACGTTATATATCCTAACGCAAGGCAAGCTAACACCTCGGATGTAGTATTTTACAACATTCCTGGCGGGTCGGCCCCTACTTCTCTGTGGGAACATTATATACGTCTATAACGTAATATAACCTAACCTAACCCATCTAGTCCTTCGCTGGTAATGTTTTACAGAATCTCGTGTCGGACCGTACATCTACGTGGGGACGTTATATACGTCTATAACGTTATATATCCTAACCTAAGGCAACCTCACACCTCGGATGTAGTATTTTACAACATTCCTGGCCGGTCGGCCACTACTTCTAGGTGGGAACATTATATACGTCTATAACATAATATAACCTAACGTAACCCATCTCGCCCTTCGCTGGTAATGTTTTACAGAATCTCGTGTCGGACCGTACCTCTCCGTGGGAACATTGTATACGCCTATATCGTTACATATCCTAACCTAAGGCGACCTCACACCTCGGATGTTGTATTTTACAACATAACTGGCGGGTCGGCACCTACTTGTCGGTGGGAACATTATATACGTCTATAACGTAATATAACCTAACCTAACCCATCTAGTCCTTCGCTGGTAATGTTTTACAGAATCTCGTGTCGGACCGTACTTCTACGTGGGGACATTAGATACGTCTATAACGTTATATATCCTAACGTAAGGCAACCTCACACCTCGGATGTAGTATTTTACAACAATCCTGGCAGGTCGGTCCCTACTTCTCGGTGGGAACATTATATACGTCTATAACGTTATATATCCCAACCTAAGGCAGCCTAACATCTCGGATGTAGTATTTTACAAGATTCCTGGCGGGTCGGCCCCTACTTCTCGGTGGGAACATTATATACGTCTATAACGTAATATAACCTAACCTAACCCATCTAGCCCCTCGCTGATACTGTTTTGCAGAATCCCGGCCGTGTCGGACCGTACCTCTCCGTGGAAACATTACATATGTCTATAACGTTATATACCCTAACCTAAGGCAACCTAACACCTCGGATGTAGTATTTTACAACATTCCTGGCGGGTCGGCCCCTACTTCTCGGTGGGAACATTATATACGTCTATAACGTTACATATCCTAACCTAAGGCAGCCTAACATCTCGGATGTAGTATTTTACAACATTCCTGGCGGGTCGGCCCCTACTTCTCGGTGGGAACATTATATACGTCTATAACGTAATGTAACCTAACCTAACCCATCTAGCCCCTCGCTGATACTGTTTTGCAGAATCCCGGCCGTGTCGGACCGTACCTCTCCGTGGAAACATTACATATGTCTATAACGTTATATACCCTAACCTAAGGCAACCTAACACCTCGGATGTAGTATTTTACAACATTCCTGGCGGGTCGGCAACTACTCCTCGGTGCGAAAATTATATACGTCTATAACATAATATAACCTAACCTAACCTATCTATTGCCTCGCTGGGAATGTTCTGTAGAATCCCGTTCTTGTAGCCCCGTACGTCTCGGTGGGAACATTATATACGTCTATAACGTTGTATATCCTAACCTAAGGCAGCCTAACATCTCAGATGTAATATTTTACAACATTCCTGGCGGGTCGGCACCTATTCCTCGGTGGGAACATTATATACGTCTATAACGTAATATAACCTAACCTAACCCATCTAGCCCTTCGCTGGTAATGTTCTACAGAATCCCGACCGTTTCGGACCGTACCTCCCCGTGGGAACATTATATACGTCTATAAGGTTATATATACTAACCTAAGGCAACCTAACACCTCGGATGTAGTATTTTACAACATTCCTGGCGGGTCGGCACCTGCTTGTCAGTGGAAACTTTATATACGTCTATAACGTAATGTAACCTAACCTAACCTATCTATCCCCTCGCTGGAAATGTTTTATAGAATCCCGTTCGTGTAGCCCCGTACGTCTCGGTGGGAACATTATATACATCTATAACGTTATATATCCTAACCTAAGGCAACTTAACATCTCGGATGTAGTATTTTACAACATTCCTAGCGGGTCGGCCCCTACTTGTCGGTGGGAACATTATATACGTTTATAACGTAATATAACCTAACCTAACCCATCTAGCCGCTCGCTCGTAATGTTTTACAGAATCCCGGTCGTGTCGGACCGTACCTCTCCGTGGGAACATTATATACGTCTATAACGTAATATATCCTAACCTAAGGCAACCTCACACCTCGGATGTAGTATTTTACAACATTCCTGGCGGGCCGGCCCCTACTTCTAGGTGGGAACATTATATACGTCTATACCGTAATATAACCTAACCTAACCCATCTAGCCCTTCGCTGGTAATGTTTTACAGAATCCTGGGCGTGTCGGCCCGTACCTCTCCGTGGGAACATTATATATGTCTATAACGTTATATACCCTAACCTAAGGCAACCTAACACCTCGGATGTAGTATTTTACAACATTCCTGGCGGGTCGGCCCCTACTTCTAGGTGGGAACATTATATACGTCTATAACGTTATATATCCTAACCTAAGGCAGCCTAACATCTCGGATGTAGTATTTTACAACATTCCTGGCGGGTCGGCCCCTACTTCTCGGTCGGGACGTTATATACGTCTATAACGTAATATAGCCTAACCTAACCCATCTAGCCCCTCGCTGACAATGTTTTACAGAATCCCGGCCGTGTCGGACCGTACCTCTCCGTGGGAACATTATATATGTCTATAACGTTATATACCATAACCTAAGGCAACCTAACACCTCGGATGTAGTATTTTACAATATTCCTGGCGGGTCGGCAACTACTCCTCGGTGCGAAAATTATATACGTCTATAACATAATATAACCTAACCTAACCTATCTATTGCCTCGCTGGGAATGTTCTGTAGAATCCCGTTCTTGTAGCCCCGTACGTCTCGGTGGGAACATTATATACGTCTATAACGTTATATATCCTAACCTAAGGCAGCCTAACATCTCAGATGTAATATTTTACAACATTCCTGGCGGGTCGGCACCTATTCCTCGGTGGGAACATTATATACGTCTATAACGTAAGATAACCTAACCTAACCCATCTAGCCCTTCGCTGGTAATGTTCTACAGAATCCCGACCGTTTCGGGCCGTACCTCCCCGTGGGAACATTATATACGTCTATAAGGTTATATATACTAACCTAAGGCAACCTAACACCTCGGATGTAGTATTTTACAACATTCCTGGCGGGTCGGCCACTACTTCTAGGTGGGAACATTATATACGTCTATAACATAATATAACCTAACGTAACCCATCTCGCCCTTCGCTGGTAATGTTTTACAGAATCTCGTGTCGGACCGTACCTCTCCGTGGGAACATTGTATACGCCTATATCGTTACATATCCTAACCTAAGGCGACCTCACACCTCGGATGTTGTATTTTACAACATAACTGGCGGGTCGGCACCTACTTGTCGGTGGGAACATTATATACGTCTATAACGTAATATAACCTAACCTAACCCATCTAGTCCTTCGCTGGTAATGTTTTACAGAATCTCGTGTCGGACCGTACTTCTACGTGGGGACATTAGATACGTCTATAACGTTATATATCCTAACGTAAGGCAACCTCACACCTCGGATGTAGTATTTTACAACAATCCTGGCAGGTCGGTCCCTACTTCTCGGTGGGAACATTATATACGTCTATAACGTTATATATCCTAACCTAGGGCAGCCTAACATCTCGGATGTAGTATTTTACAAGATTCCTGGCGGGTCGGCCCCTACTTCTCGGTGGGAACATTATATACGTCTATAACGTAATATAACCTAACCTAACCCATCTAGCCCCTCGCTGATACTGTTTTGCAGAATCCCGGCCGTGTCGGACCGTACCTCTCCGTGGAAACATTACATATGTCTATAACGTTATATACCCTAACCTAAGGCAACCTAACACCTCGGATGTAGTATTTTACAACATTCCTGGCGGGTCGGCCCCTACTTCTCGGTGGGAACATTATATACGTCTATAACGTTACATGTCCTAACCTAAGGCAGCCTAACATCTCGGATGTAGTATTTTACAACATTCCTGGCGGGTCGGCCCCTACTTCTCGGTCGGGACGTTATATACGTCTATAACGTAATATAGCCTAACCTAACCCATCTAGCCCCTCGCTGACAATGTTTTACAGAATCCCGGCCGTGTCGGACCGTACCTCTCCGTGGGAACATTATATATGTCTATAACGTTATATACCATAACCTAAGGCAACCTAACACCTCGGATGTAGTATTTTACAATATTCCTGGCGGGTCGGCAACTACTCCTCGGTGCGAAAATTATATACGTCTATAACATAATATAACCTAACCTAACCTATCTATTGCCTCGCTGGGAATGTTCTGTAGAATCCCGTTCTTGTAGCCCCGTACGTCTCGGTGGGAACATTATATACGTCTATAACGTTATATATCCTAACCTAAGGCAGCCTAACATCTCAGATGTAATATTTTACAACATTCCTGGCGGGTCGGCACCTATTCCTCGGTGGGAACATTATATACGTCTATAACGTAAGATAACCTAACCTAACCCATCTAGCCCTTCGCTGGTAATGTTCTACAGAATCCCGACCGTTTCGGGCCGTACCTCCCCGTGGGAACATTATATACGTCTATAAGGTTATATATACTAACCTAAGGCAACCTAACACCTCGGATGTAGTATTTTACAACATTCCTGGCGGGTCGGCACCTGCTTGTCAGTGGAAACTTTATATACGTCTATAACGTAATGTAACCTAACCTAACCTATCTATCCCCTCGCTGGAAATGTTTTGTAGAATCCCGTTCGTGTAGCCCCGTACGTCTCGGTGGGAACATTATATACGTCTATAACGTTATATATCCTAACGCAAGGCAACCTCACACCTCGGATGTAGTATTTTACAACATTCCTGGCCGGTCGGCCACTACTTCTAGGTGGGAAAATTATATACGTCTATAACATAATATAACCTAACGTAACCCATCTAGCCCTTCGCTGGTAATGTTTTACAGAATCTCGTGTCGGACCGTACCTCTCCGTGGGAACATTGTATACGCCTATATCGTTATATATCCTAACCTAAGGCGACCTCACACCTCGGATGTTGTATTTTACAACATAACTGGCGGGTCGGCACCTACTTGTCGGTGGGAACATTATATACGTCTATAACGTAATATAACCTAACCTAACCCATCTAGTCCTTCGCTGGTAATGTTTTACAGAATCTCGTGTCGGACCGTACTTCTACGTGGGGACATTAGATACGTCTATAACGTTATATATCCTAACGTAAGGCAACCTCACACCTCGGATGTAGTATTTTACAACAATCCTGGCAGGTCGGTCCCTACTTCTCGGTGGGAACATTATATACGTCTATAACGTTATATATCCTAACCTAAGGCAGCCTAACATCGCGGATGTAGTATTTTACAAGATTCCTGGCGGGTCGGCCCCTACTTCTCGGTGGGAACATTATATACGTCTATAACGTAATATAACCTAACCTAACCCATCTAGCCCCTCGCTGATACTGTTTTGCAGAATCCCGGCCGTGTCGGACCGTACCTCTCCGTGGAAACATTACATATGTCTATAACGTTATATACCCTAACCTAAGGCAACCTAACACCTCGGATGTAGTATTTTACAACATTCCTGGCGGGTCGGCCCCTACTTCTCGGTGGGAACATTATATACGTCTATAACGTAATGTAACCTAACCTAACCCATCTAGCCCCTCGCTTGTAATGTTTTACAGAATCCCGTTCGTGTCGGTCCGTACCTCTCCGTGCGAACATTATATACGTCTATAACGTTATATATCCTAACCTAAGGCAGCCTAACATCTCGGATGTAGTATTTTACAACATTCCTGGCGGGTCGGCCCCTACTTCTCGGTCGGGACGTTATATACGTCTATAACGTGATATAACCTAACCTAACCCATCTAGCCCATGGCTGGGAATGTTTTGTAGAATCCCGTTCGTGTAGCCCCGTACGTCTCGGTGGGAACATTACATACGACTATAACGTAACATATCCTAACCTAAGGCAACATAACATCTCGGATGTAGTATATTACAACATTCGTGGCGGGTCGGCCCCTACTTCTCGGTGGGAACACTATATACGTCTATAACGCAACTTGACCTAACCTAACCCATCTAGCCCCTCGCTGATAATGTTTTGCAGAATCCCGGCCGTGTCGGACAGTACCTCTCCGTGGAAACATTATATATGTCTATAACGTTATATACCCTAACCTAAGGCAACTTAACATCTCGGATGTAGTATTTTACAACATTCCTGGCGGGTCGGCCCCTACTTCTCGGTGGGAACATTATATACGTCTATAACGTAATGTAACCTAACCTAACCCATCTAGCCCCTCGCTTGTGATGTTTTACAGAATCCCGTTCGTGTCGGTCCGTACCTCTCCGTGCGAACATTATATACGTCTATAACGTTATATATCCTAAGCTAAGGCAGCCTAACATCTCGGATGTAGTATTTTACAACATTCCTGGCGGGTCGGCCCCTACTTCTCGGTGGGAACATTATATACGTCTATAACGTATTATAACCTATCCTAACCCATCTAGCCCCTCGCTGGGAATGTTTTGTAGAATCCCGTTCCTGTAGCCCCGTACGTCTCGGTGGGAACATTACATACGACTATAACGTAACATATCCTAACCTAAGGCAACATAACATCTCGGATGTAGTATATTACAACATTCGTGGCGGGTCGGCCCCTACTTCTCGGTGGGAACACTATATACGTCTATAACGCAACTTGACCTAACCTAACCCATCTAGCCCCTCGCTGATAATGTTTTGCAGAATCCCGGCCGTGTCGGACAGTACCTCTCCGTGGAAACATTATATATGTCTATAACGTTATATACCCTAACCTAAGGCAACTTAACATCTCGGATGTAGTATTTTACAACATTCCTGGCGGGTCGGCCCCTACTTCTCGGTGGGAACATTATATACGTCTATAACGTAATGTAACCTAACCTAACCCATCTAGCCCCTCGCTTGTGATGTTTTACAGAATCCCGTTCGTGTCGGTCCGTACCTCTCCGTGCGAACATTATATACGTCTATAAGGTTATATGTACTAACCTAAGGCAACCTAACACCTCGGATGTAGTATTTTACAACATTCCTGGCGGGTCGGCACCTGCTTGTCAGTGGAAACTTTATATACGTCTATAACGTAATGTAACCTAACCTAACCTATCTATCCCCTCGCTGGAAATGTTTTGTAGAATCCCGTTCGTGTAGCCCCGTACGTCTCGGTGGGAACATTATATACGTCTATAACGTTATATATCCTAACGCAAGGCAACCTCACACCTCGGATGTAGTATTTTACAACATTCCTGGCCGGTCGGCCACTACTTCTAGGTGGGAAAATTATATACGTCTATAACATAATATAACCTAACGTAACCCATCTAGCCCTTCGCTGGTAATGTTTTACAGAATCTCGTGTCGGACCGTACCTCTCCGTGGGAACATTGTATACGCCTATATCGTTATATATCCTAACCTAAGGCGACCTCACACCTCGGATGTTGTATTTTACAACATAACTGGCGGGTCGGCACCTACTTGTCGGTGGGAACATTATATACGTCTATAACGTAATATAACCTAACCTAACCCATCTAGTCCTTCGCTGGTAATGTTTTACAGAATCTCGTGTCGGACCGTACTTCTACGTGGGGACATTAGATACGTCTATAACGTTATATATCCTAACGTAAGGCAACCTCACACCTCGGATGTAGTATTTTACAACAATCCTGGCAGGTCGGTCCCTACTTCTCGGTGGGAACATTATATACGTCTATAACGTTATATATCCTAACCTAAGGCAGCCTAACATCGCGGATGTAGTATTTTACAAGATTCCTGGCGGGTCGGCCCCTACTTCTCGGTGGGAACATTATATACGTCTATAACGTAATATAACCTAACCTAACCCATCTAGCCCCTCGCTGATACTGTTTTGCAGAATCCCGGCCGTGTCGGACCGTACCTCTCCGTGGAAACATTACATATGTCTATAACATTATATACCCTAACCTAAGGCAACCTAACACCTCGGATGTAGTATTTTACAACATTCCTGGCGGGTCGGCCCCTACTTCTCGGTGGGAACATTATATACGTCTATAACGTAATGTAACCTAACCTAACCCATCTAGCCCCTCGCTTGTAATGTTTTACAGAATCCCGTTCGTGTCGGTCCGTACCTCTCCGTGCGAACATTATATACGTCTATAACGTTATATATCCTAACCTAAGGCAGCCTAACATCTCGGATGTAGTATTTTACAACATTCCTGGCGGGTCGGCCCCTACTTCTCGGTCGGGACGTTATATACGTCTATAACGTGATATAACCTAACCTAACCCATCTAGCCCATGGCTGGGAATGTTTTGTAGAATCCCGTTCGTGTAGCCCCGTACGTCTCGGTGGGAACATTACATACGACTATAACGTAACATATCCTAACCTAAGGCAACATAACATCTCGGATGTAGTATATTACAACATTCGTGGCGGGTCGGCCCCTACTTCTCGGTGGGAACACTATATACGTCTATAACGCAACTTGACCTAACCTAACCCATCTAGCCCCTCGCTGATAATGTTTTGCAGAATCCCGGCCGTGTCGGACAGTACCTCTCCGTGGAAACATTATATATGTCTATAACGTTATATACCCTAACCTAAGGCAACTTAACATCTCGGATGTAGTATTTTACAACATTCCTGGCGGGTCGGCCCCTACTTCTCGGTGGGAACATTATATACGTCTATAACGTAATGTAACCTAACCTAACCCATCTAGCCCCTCGCTTGTGATGTTTTACAGAATCCCGTTCGTGTCGGTCCGTACCTCTCCGTGCGAACATTATATACGTCTATAACGTTATATATCCTAAGCTAAGGCAGCCTAACATCTCGGATGTAGTATTTTACAACATTCCTGGCGGGTCGGCCCCTACTTCTCGGTGGGAACATTATATACGTCTATAACGTATTATAACCTATCCTAACCCATCTAGCCCCTCGCTGGGAATGTTTTGTAGAATCCCGTTCCTGTAGCCCCGTACGTCTCGGTGGGAACATTACATACGACTATAACGTAACATATCCTAACCTAAGGCAACATAACATCTCGGATGTAGTATATTACAACATTCGTGGCGGGTCGGCCCCTACTTCTCGGTGGGAACACTATATACGTCTATAACGCAACTTGACCTAACCTAACCCATCTAGCCCCTCGCTGATAATGTTTTGCAGAATCCCGGCCGTGTCGGACAGTACCTCTCCGTGGAAACATTATATATGTCTATAACGTTATATACCCTAACCTAAGGCAACTTAACATCTCGGATGTAGTATTTTACAACATTCCTGGCGGGTCGGCCCCTACTTCTCGGTGGGAACATTATATACGTCTATAACGTAATGTAACCTAACCTAACCCATCTAGCCCCTCGCTTGTGATGTTTTACAGAATCCCGTTCGTGTCGGTCCGTACCTCTCCGTGCGAACATTATATACGTCTATAAGGTTATATGTACTAACCTAAGGCAACCTAACACCTCGGATGTAGTATTTTACAACATTCCTGGCGGGTCGGCACCTGCTTGTCAGTGGAAACTTTATATACGTCTATAACGTAATGTAACCTAACCTAACCTATCTATCCCCTCGCTGGAAATGTTTTGTAGAATCCCGTTCGTGTAGCCCCGTACGTCTCGGTGGGAACATTATATACGTCTATAACGTTATATATCCTAACGCAAGGCAACCTCACACTTCGGATGTAGTATTTTACAACATTCCTGGCCGGTCGGCCACTACTTCTAGGTGGGAAAATTATATACGTCTATAACATAATATAACCTAACGTAACCCATCTAGCCCTTCGCTGGTAATGTTTTACAGAATCTCGTGTCGGACCGTACCTCTCCGTGGGAACATTGTATACGCCTATATCGTTATATATCCTAACCTAAGGCGACCTCACACCTCGGATGTTGTATTTTACAACATAACTGGCGGGTCGGCACCTACTTCTCGGTGGGAACATTATATACGTCTATAACGTATTATAACCTATCCTAACCCATCTAGCCCCTCGCTGGGAATGTTTTGTAGAATCCCGTTCGTGTAGCCCCGTACGTCTCGGTGGGAACATTATATACGTCTATAGCGTTATATATCCTAACCTAAGGCAACCTAACATCTCGGATGTATTATTTTACAACATTCCCGGCAGATCGGCCCCTACTTCTAGGCGGGAACATTATATACGTCTATAACGTAATATAACCTAACCTAACCCATCTAGTCCTTCGCTGGTAATGTTTTACAGAATCCCGTTCGTGTAGCCCCGTACGTCTCGGTGGGAACATTATATGCGTCTATAACGTTATATATCCTAACTTAAGGCAACCTAACACCTCGGATGTAGTATTTTACAACATTCCTGGCGGGTCGGCCCCTACTTCTCGGTGGGAACATTATATACGTCTACAACGTAATATAACCTAACCTAACCCATTTAGCCCCTCGCTGGTAATGTTTTACAGAATCCCGGTCGTGTCGGTCCGTACCTCTCCGTGGGAACATTATATACGTCTATAACGTTATATATCCTAACCTATGGCAACCTCACACCTCGGATGTAGTATTTTACAACATTCCTGGCGGGTCGGCCCCTACTTCTCGGTGGGAACATTATATACGTCTATAACGTAATATAACCTAACCTAACCTATCTATCCCCTCGCTGGGAATGTTTTGTAGAATCCCGTTCGTGTAGCCCCGTACGTCTCGGTGGGAACATTATATACGTCTATAACGATATATACCCTAACGTAAGGCAACCTATCATCTCGGATGTAGTATTTTACAACATTCCGGGCGGGTCGGCCCCTACTTCTCGGTGGAAACATTATATACGTCTATAACGTAATATAACCTAATCTAACCCATCTAGCCCCTCGCTGGTAATGTTTTACAGAATCCCGGTCGTGTCGGTCCTTACCTCTCCGTGGGAATATTATATACGTCTATAACTTTATATATCCTAACCTAAGGCAAGCTAACACCTCGTATGTAGTATTTTACAACATTCCTGGCGGGTCGGCCCCTACTTCTCGGTGGGAACATTATATACGTCTATAACGATATATATCCTAACCAAAGGCAACCTAACATCTCGGATGTAGTATTTTACAAGATTCCTGGCGGGTCGGCCCCTACTTGTCGGTGGGAACATTATGTGCTTCTATAACATAATATAACCTAACCTAACCCATCTAGCCCGTCGCTGGTAATGTTTTAAAGAATCCCGGTAGTGTCGGCCCGTACCTCTCCGTGGGAACGTTATATACGTCTATAACGTTATATATCCTAACCTGAGGCAACTTAACATCTCGGATGTAGTATTTTACAACTTTCCTGGCGGGTCGGCCCCTACTTCTCGGTGGGAACATTATATACGTCTATAACGTAATGTAGCCTAACCTAACCCATCTAGCCGCTCGCTTGTAATGTTTTACAGAATCCCGTTCGTGTCGGTCCGTACCTCCCCGTGCGAACATTATATACGTCTATAACGTTATATATCCTAACCTAAGGCAGCCTAACATCTCGGATGTAGTATTTTACAACATTCCTGGCGGGTCGGCCCCTACTTCTCGGTCGGGACGTTATATACGTCTACAACGTAATATAACCTAACCTAACCCATCTATCCTATCGCTGGGAATGTTTTGTAGAATCCCGTTCGTGTAGCCCCGTACGTCTCGGTGGGAACATTACATACGACTATAACGTAATATATCCTAACCTAAGGCAACCTAACATCTCGGATGTAGTATTTTACAACATTCGTGGCGGGTCGGCCCCTACTTCTCGGTGGGAACATTATATACGTCTATAACGTAACATGACCTAACCTAACCCAACTAGCCCCTCGCTGACAATGTTTTGCAGAATCCCGGCCGTGTCGGACCGTACCTCTCCGTGGAAACATTATATATGTCTATAACGTTATATACCATAACCTAAGGCAACCTAACACCTCGGATGTAGTATTTTACAACGTTCCTGGCGGGTCGGCCCCTACTTCTCGGTGGGAACATTATATACGTCTATAACGTAATATAACCTATCCTAACCTATCTATCCCCTCGCTGGGAATGTTTTGTAGAATCCCGCTCGTGTAGCCCCGTACGTCTCGGTGGGAACATTATATACGTCTATAACGTTATATATCCTAACGCAAGGCAAGCTAACACCTCGGATGTAGTATTTTACAACATTCCTGGCGGGTCGGCCCCTACTTCTCTGTGGGAACATTATATACGTCTATAACGTAATATAACCTAACCTAACCCATCTGGTCCTTCGCTGGTAATGTTTTACAGAATCTCGTGTCGGACCGTACATCTACGTGGGGACGTTATATACGTCTATAACGCTATATATCCTAACCTAAGGCAACCTCACACCTCGGATGTAGTATTTTACAACATTCCTGGCCGGTCGGCCACTACTTCTAGGTGGGAACATTATATACGTCTATAACATAATATAACCTAACGTAACCCATCCAGCCCTTCGCTGGTAATGTTTTACAGAATCTCGTGTCGGACCGTACCTCTCCGTGGGAACATTGTATACGCCTATATCGTTACATATCCTAACCTAAGGCGACCTCACACCTCGGATGTTGTATTTTACAACATAACTGGCGGGTCGGCACCTACTTGTCGGTGGGAACATTATATACGTCTATAACGTAATGTAGCCTAACCTAACCCATCTAGCCCCTCGCTTGTAATGTTTTACAGAATCCCGTTCGTGTCGGTCCGTACCTCCCCGTGCGAACATTATATACGTCTATAACGTTATATATCCTAACCTAAGGCAGCCTAACATCTCGGATGTAGTATTTTACAACATTCCTGGCGGGTCGGCCCCTACTTCTCGGTCCGGACGTTATATACGTCTACAACGTAATATAACCTAACCTAACCCATCTATCCTATCGCTGGGAATGTTTTGTAGAATCCCGTTCGTGTAGCCCCGTACGTCTCGGTGGGAACATTACATACGACTATAACGTAATATATCCTAACCTAAGGCAACCTAACATCTCGGATGTAGTATTTTACAACATTCGTGGCGGGTCGGCCCCTACTTCTCGGTGGGAACATTATATACGTCTATAACGTAACATGACCTAACCTAACCCAACTAGCCCCTCGCTGACAATGTTTTGCAGAATCCCGGCCGTGTCGGACCGTACCTCTCCGTGGAAACATTATATATGTCTATAACGTTATATACCATAACCTAAGGCAACCTAACACCTCGGATGTAGTATTTTACAACGTTCCTGGCGGGTCGGCCCCTACTTCTCGGTGGGAACATTATATACGTCTATAACGTAATATAACCTAACCTAACCTATCTATCCCCTCGCTGGGAATGTTTTGTAGAATCCCGTTCGTGTAGCCCCGTACGTCTCGGTGGGAACATTATATACGTCTATAACGTTATATATCCTAACGCAAGGCAACCTCACACCTCGGATGTAGTATTTTACAACATTCCTGGCCGGTCGGCCACTACTTCTAGGTGGGAAAATTATATACGTCTATAACATAATATAACCTAACGTAACCCATCTAGCCCTTCGCTGGTAATGTTTTACAGAATCTCGTGTCGGACCGTACCTCTCCGTGGGAACATTGTATACGCCTATATCGTTATATATCCTAACCTAAGGCGACCTCACACCTCGGATGTTGTATTTTACAACATAACTGGCGGGTCGGCACCTACTTGTCGGTGGGAACATTATATACGTCTATAACGTAATATAACCTAACCTAACCCATCTAGTCCTTCGCTGGTAATGTTTTACAGAATCTCGTGTCGGACCGTACTTCTACGTGGGGACATTAGATACGTCTATAACGTTATATATCCTAACGTAAGGCAACCTCACACCTCGGATGTAGTATTTTACAACAATCCTGGCAGGTCGGTCCCTACTTCTCGGTGGGAACATTATATACGTCTATAACGTTATATATCCTAACCTAAGGCAGCCTAACATCGCGGATGTAGTATTTTACAAGATTCCTGGCGGGTCGGCCCCTACTTCTCGGTGGGAACATTATATACGTCTATAACGTAATATAACCTAACCTAACCCATCTAGCCCCTCGCTGATACTGTTTTGCAGAATCCCGGCCGTGTCGGACCGTACCTCTCCGTGGAAACATTACATATGTCTATAACGTTATATACCCTAACCTAAGGCAACCTAACACCTCGGATGTAGTATTTTACAACATTCCTGGCGGGTCGGCCCCTACTTCTCGGTGGGAACATTATATACGTCTATAACGTAATGTAACCTAACCTAACCCATCTAGCCCCTCGCTTGTAATGTTTTACAGAATCCCGTTCGTGTCGGTCCGTACCTCTCCGTGCGAACATTATATACGTCTATAACGTTATATATCCTAAGCTAAGGCAGCCTAACATCTCGGATGTAGTATTTTACAACATTCCTGGCGGGTCGGCCCCTACTTCTCGGTGGGAACATTATATACGTCTATAACGTATTATAACCTATCCTAACCCATCTAGCCCCTCGCTGGGAATGTTTTGTAGAATCCCGTTCGTGTAGCCCCGTACGTCTCGGTGGGAACATTACATACGACTATAACGTAACATATCCTAACCTAAGGCAACATAACATCTCGGATGTAGTATATTACAACATTCGTGGCGGGTCGGCCCCTACTTCTCGGTGGGAACACTATATACGTCTATAACGCAACTTGACCTAACCTAACCCATCTAGCCCCTCGCTGATAATGTTTTGCAGAATCCCGGCCGTGTCGGACAGTACCTCTCCGTGGAAACATTATATATGTCTATAACGTTATATACCCTAACCTAAGGCAACTTAACATCTCGGATGTAGTATTTTACAACATTCCTGGCGGGTCGGCCCCTACTTCTCGGTGGGAACATTATATACGTCTATAACGTAATGTAACCTAACCTAACCCATCTAGCCCCTCGCTTGTGATGTTTTACAGAATCCCGTTCGTGTCGGTCCGTACCTCTCCGTGCGAACATTATATACGTCTATAACGTTATATATCCTAAGCTAAGGCAGCCTAACATCTCGGATGTAGTATTTTACAACATTCCTGGCGGGTCGGCCCCTACTTCTCGGTGGGAACATTATATACGTCTATAACGTATTATAACCTATCCTAACCCATCTAGCCCCTCGCTGGGAATGTTTTGTAGAATCCCGTTCCTGTAGCCCCGTACGTCTCGGTGGGAACATTACATACGACTATAACGTAACATATCCTAACCTAAGGCAACATAACATCTCGGATGTTGTATATTACAACATTCGTGGCGGGTCGGCCCCTACTTCTCGGTGGGAACACTATATACGTCTATAACGCAACTTGACCTAACCTAACCCATCTAGCCCCTCGCTGATAATGTTTTGCAGAATCCCGGCCGTGTCGGACAGTACCTCTCCGTGGAAACATTATATATGTCTATAACGTTATATACCCTAACCTAAGGCAACTTAACATCTCGGATGTAGTATTTTACAACATTCCTGGCGGGTCGGCCCCTACTTCTCGGTGGGAACATTATATACGTCTATAACGTAATGTAACCTAACCTAACCCATCTAGCCCCTCGCTTGTGATGTTTTACAGAATCCCGTTCGTGTCGGTCCGTACCTCTCCGTGCGAACATTATATACGTCTATAAGGTTATATGTACTAACCTAAGGCAACCTAACACCTCGGATGTAGTATTTTACAACATTCCTGGCGGGTCGGCACCTGCTTGTCAGTGGAAACTTTATATACGTCTATAACGTAATGTAACCTAACCTAACCTATCTATCCCCTCGCTGGAAATGTTTTGTAGAATCCCGTTCGTGTAGCCCCGTACGTCTCGGTGGGAACATTATATACGTCTATAACGTTATATATCCTAACGCAAGGCAACCTCACACCTCGGATGTAGTATTTTACAACATTCCTGTCCGGTCGGCCACTACTTCTAGGTGGGAAAATTATATACGTCTATAACATAATATAACCTAACGTAACCCATCTAGCCCTTCGCTGGTAATGTTTTACAGAATCTCGTGTCGGACCGTACCTCTCCGTGGGAACATTGTATACGCCTATATCGTTATATATCCTAACCTAAGGCGACCTCACACCTCGGATGTTGTATTTTACAACATAACTGGCGGGTCGGCACCTACTTGTCGGTGGGAACATTATATACGTCTATAACGTAATATAACCTAACCTAACCCATCTAGTCCTTCGCTGGTAATGTTTTACAGAATCTCGTGTCGGACCGTACTTCTACGTGGGGACATTAGATACGTCTATAACGTTATATATCCTAACGTAAGGCAACCTCACACCTCGGATGTAGTATTTTACAACAATCCTGGCAGGTCGGTCCCTACTTCTCGGTGGGAACATTATATACGTCTATAACGTTATATATCCTAACCTAAGGCAGCCTAACATCGCGGATGTAGTATTTTACAAGATTCCTGGCGGGTCGGCCCCTACTTCTCGGTGGGAACATTATATACGTCTATAACGTAATATAACCTAACCTAACCCATCTAGCCCCTCGCTGATACTGTTTTGCAGAATCCCGGCCGTGTCGGACCGTACCTCTCCGTGGAAACATTACATATGTCTATAACATTATATACCCTAACCTAAGGCAACCTAACACCTCGGATGTAGTATTTTACAACATTCCTGGCGGGTCGGCCCCTACTTCTCGGTGGGAACATTATATACGTCTATAACGTAATGTAACCTAACCTAACCCATCTAGCCCCTCGCTTGTAATGTTTTACAGAATCCCGTTCGTGTCGGTCCGTACCTCTCCGTGCGAACATTATATACGTCTATAACGTTATATATCCTAACCTAAGGCAGCCTAACATCTCGGATGTAGTATTTTACAACATTCCTGGCGGGTCGGCCCCTACTTCTCGGTCGGGACGTTATATACGTCTATAACGTGATATAACCTAACCTAACCCATCTAGCCCATGGCTGGGAATGTTTTGTAGAATCCCGTTCGTGTAGCCCCGTACGTCTCGGTGGGAACATTACATACGACTATAACGTAACATATCCTAACCTAAGGCAACATAACATCTCGGATGTAGTATATTACAACATTCGTGGCGGGTCGGCCCCTACTTCTCGGTGGGAACATTATATACGTCTATAACGTAATATAACCTAACCTAACCCATCTAGCCCCTCGCTGATACTGTTTTGCAGAATCCCGGCCGTGTCGGACCGTACCTCTCCGTGGAAACATTACATATGTCTATAACGTTATATACCCTAACCTAAGGCAACCTAACACCTCGGATGTAGTATTTTACAACATTCCTGGCGGGTCGGCCCCTACTTCTCGGTGGGAACATTATATACGTCTATAACGTAATGTAACCTAACCTAACCCATCTAGCCCCTCGCTTGTAATGTTTTACAGAATCCCGTTCGTGTCGGTCCGTACCTCTCCGTGCGAACATTATATACGTCTATAACGTTATATATCCTAAGCTAAGGCAGCCTAACATCTCGGATGTAGTATTTTACAACATTCCTGGCGGGTCGGCCCCTACTTCTCGGTGGGAACATTATATACGTCTATAACGTATTATAACCTATCCTAACCCATCTAGCCCCTCGCTGGGAATGTTTTGTAGAATCCCGTTCGTGTAGCCCCGTACGTCTCGGTGGGAACATTATATACGTCTATAGCGTTATATATCCTAACCTAAGGCAACCTAACATCTCGGATGTATTATTTTACAACATTCCCGGCAGATCGGCCCCTACTTCTAGGCGGGAACATTATATACGTCTATAACGTAATATAACCTAACCTAACCCATCTAGTCCTTCGCTGGTAATGTTTTACAGAATCCCGTTCGTGTAGCCCCGTACGTCTCGGTGGGAACATTATATGCGTCTATAACGTTATATATCCTAACTTAAGGCAACCTAACACCTCGGATGTAGTATTTTACAACATTCCTGGCGGGTCGGCCCCTACTTCTCGGTGGGAACATTATATACGTCTATAACGTAATATAACCTAACCTAACCCATTTAGCCCCTCGCTGGTAATGTTTTACAGAATCCCGGTCGTGTCGGTCCGTACCTCTCCGTGGGAACATTATATACGTCTATAACGTTATATATCCTAACCTATGGCAACCTCACACCTCGGATGTAGTATTTTACAACATTCCTGGCGGGTCGGCCCCTACTTCTCGGTGGGAACATTATATACGTCTATAACGTAATATAACCTAACCTAACCTATCTATCCCCTCGCTGGGAATGTTTTGTAGAATCCCGTTCGTGTAGCCCCGTACGTCTCGGTGGGAACATTATATACGTCTATAACGTTATATATCCTAACCTAAGGCAGCCTAACATCGCGGATGTAGTATTTTACAAGATTCCTGGCGGGTCGGCCCCTACTTCTCGGTGGGAACATTATATACGTCTATAACGTAATATAACCTAACCTAACCCATCTAGCCCCTCGCTGATACTGTTTTGCAGAATCCCGGCCGTGTCGGACCGTACCTCTCCGTGGAAACATTACATATGTCTATAACATTATATACCCTAACCTAAGGCAACCTAACACCTCGGATGTAGTATTTTACAACATTCCGGGCGGGTCGGCCCCTACTTCTCGGTGGGAACATTATATACGTCTATAACGTAATGTAACCTAACCTAACCCATCTAGCCCCTCGCTTGTAATGTTTTACAGAATCCCGTTCGTGTCGGTCCGTACCTCTCCGTGCGAACATTATATACGTCTATAACGTTATATATCCTAACCTAAGGCAGCCTAACATCTCGGATGTAGTATTTTACAACATTCCTGGCGGGTCGGCCCCTACTTCTCGGTCGGGACGTTATATACGTCTATAACGTGATATAACCTAACCTAACCCATCTAGCCCATGGCTGGGAATGTTTTGTAGAATCCCGTTCGTGTAGCCCCGTACGTCTCGGTGGGAACATTACATACGACTATAACGTAACATATCCTAACCTAAGGCAACATAACATCTCGGATGTAGTATATTACAACATTCGTGGCGGGTCGGCCCCTACTTCTCGGTGGGAACACTATATACGTCTATAACGCAACTTGACCTAACCTAACCCATCTAGCCCCTCGCTGATAATGTTTTGCAGAATCCCGGCCGTGTCGGACAGTACCTCTCCGTGGAAACATTATATATGTCTATAACGTTATATACCCTAACCTAAGGCAACTTAACATCTCGGATGTAGTATTTTACAACATTCCTGGCGGGTCGGCCCCTACTTCTCGGTGGGAACATTATATACGTCTATAACGTAATGTAACCTAACCTAACCCATCTAGCCCCTCGCTTGTGATGTTTTACAGAATCCCGTTCGTGTCGGTCCGTACCTCTCCGTGCGAACATTATATACGTCTATAAGGTTATATGTACTAACCTAAGGCAACCTAACACCTCGGATGTAGTATTTTACAACATTCCTGGCGGGTCGGCACCTGCTTGTCAGTGGAAACTTTATATACGTCTATAACGTAATGTAACCTAACCTAACCTATCTATCCCCTCGCTGGAAATGTTTTGTAGAATCCCGTTCGTGTAGCCCCGTACGTCTCGGTGGGAACATTATATACGTCTATAACGTTATATATCCTAACGCAAGGCAACCTCACACCTCGGATGTAGTATTTTACAACATTCCTGGCCGGTCGGCCACTACTTCTAGGTGGGAAAATTATATACGTCTATAACATAATATAACCTAACGTAACCCATTTAGCCCTTCGCTGGTAATGTTTTACAGAATCTCGTGTCGGACCGTACCTCTCCGTGGGAACATTGTATACGCCTATATCGTTATATATCCTAACCTAAGGCGACCTCACACCTCGGATGTTGTATTTTACAACATAACTGGCGGGTCGGCACCTACTTGTCGGTGGGAACATTATATACGTCTATAACGTAATATAACCTAACCTAACCCATCTAGTCCTTCGCTGGTAATGTTTTACAGAATCTCGTGTCGGACCGTACTTCTACGTGGGGACATTAGATACGTCTATAACGTTATATATCCTAACGTAAGGCAACCTCACACCTCGGATGTAGTATTTTACAACAATCCTGGCAGGTCGGTCCCTACTTCTCGGTGGGAACATTATATACGTCTATAACGTTATATATCCTAACCTAAGGCAGCCTAACATCGCGGATGTAGTATTTTACAAGATTCCTGGCGGGTCGGCCCCTACTTCTCGGTGGGAACATTATATACGTCTATAACGTAATATAACCTAACCTAACCCATCTAGCCCCTCGCTGATACTGTTTTGCAGAATCCCGGCCGTGTCGGACCGTACCTCTCCGTGGAAACATTACATATGTCTATAACGTTATATACCCTAACCTAAGGCAACCTAACACCTCGGATGTAGTATTTTACAACATTCCTGGCGGGTCGGCCCCTACTTCTCGGTGGGAACATTATATACGTCTATAACGTAATGTAACCTAACCTAACCCATCTAGCCCCTCGCTTGTAATGTTTTACAGAATCCCGTTCGTGTCGGTCCGTACCTCTCCGTGCGAACATTATATACGTCTATAACGTTATATATCCTAAGCTAAGGCAGCCTAACATCTCGGATGTAGTATTTTACAACATTCCTGGCGGGTCGGCCCCTACTTCTCGGTGGGAACATTATATACGTCTATAACGTATTATAACCTATCCTAACCCATCTAGCCCCTCGCTGGGAATGTTTTGTAGAATCCCGTTCGTGTAGCCCCGTACGTCTCGGTGGGAACATTATATACGTCTATAGCGTTATATATCCTAACCTAAGGCAACCTAACATCTCGGATGTATTATTTTACAACATTCCCGGCAGATCGGCCCCTACTTCTAGGCGGGAACATTATATACGTCTATAACGTAATATAACCTAACCTAACCCATCTAGTCCTTCGCTGGTAATGTTTTACAGAATCCCGTTCGTGTAGCCCCGTACGTCTCGGTGGGAACATTATATGCGTCTATAACGTTATATATCCTAACTTAAGGCAACCTAACACCTCGGATGTAGTATTTTACAACATTCCTGGCGGGTCGGCCCCTACTTCTCGGTGGGAACATTATATACGTCTATAACGTAATATAACCTAACCTAACCCATTTAGCCCCTCGCTGGTAATGTTTTACAGAATCCCGGTCGTGTCGGTCCGTACCTCTCCGTGGGAACATTATATACGTCTATAACGTTATATATCCTAACCTATGGCAACCTCACACCTCGGATGTAGTATTTTACAACATTCCTGGCGGGTCGGCCCCTACTTCTCGGTGGGAACATTATATACGTCTATAACGTAATATAACCTAACCTAACCTATCTATCCCCTCGCTGGGAATGTTTTGTAGAATCCCGTTCGTGTAGCCCCGTACGTCTCGGTGGGAACATTATATACGTCTATAACGATATATACCCTAACGTAAGGCAACCTATCATCTCGGATGTAGTATTTTACAACATTCCGGGCGGGTCGGCCCCTACTTCTCGGTGGAAACATTATATACGTCTATAACGTAATATAACCTAATCTAACCCATCTAGCCCCTCGCTGGTAATGTTTTACAGAATCCCGGTCGTGTCGGTCCTTACCTCTCCGTGGGAATATTATATACGTCTATAACTTTATATATCCTAACCTAAGGCAAGCTAACACCTCGTATGTAGTATTTTACAACATTCCTGGCGGGTCGGCCCCTACTTCTCGGTGGGAACATTATATACGTCTATAACGATATATATCCTAACCAAAGGCAACCTAACATCTCGGATGTAGTATTTTACAAGATTCCTGGCGGGTCGGCCCCTACTTGTCGGTGGGAACATTATGTGCTTCTATAACATAATATAACCTAACCTAACCCATCTAGCCCGTCGCTGGTAATGTTTTAAAGAATCCCGGTAGTGTCGGCCCGTACCTCTCCGTGGGAACGTTATATACGTCTATAACGTTATATATCCTAACCTGAGGCAACTTAACATCTCGGATGTAGTATTTTACAACTTTCCTGGCGGGTCGGCCCCTACTTCTCGGTGGGAACATTATATACGTCTATAACGTAATGTAGCCTAACCTAACCCATCTAGCCGCTCGCTTGTAATGTTTTACAGAATCCCGTTCGTGTCGGTCCGTACCTCCCCGTGCGAACATTATATACGTCTATAACGTTATATATCCTAACCTAAGGCAGCCTAACATCTCGGATGTAGTATTTTACAACATTCCTGGCGGGTCGGCCCCTACTTCTCGGTCGGGACGTTATATACGTCTACAACGTAATATAACCTAACCTAACCCATCTATCCTATCGCTGGGAATGTTTTGTAGAATCCCGTTCGTGTAGCCCCGTACGTCTCGGTGGGAACATTATATACGTCTATAACGTTATATATCCTAACGCAAGGCAAGCTAACACCTCGGATGTAGTATTTTACAACATTCCTGGCGGGTCGGCCCCTACTTCTCTGTGGGAACATTATATACGTCTATAACGTAATATAACCTAACCTAACCCATCTGGTCCTTCGCTGGTAATGTTTTACAGAATCTCGTGTCGGACCGTACATCTACGTGGGGACGTTATATACGTCTATAACGTTATATATCCTAACCTAAGGCAACCTCACACCTCGGATGTAGTATTTTACAACATTCCTGGCCGGTCGGCCACTACTTCTAGGTGGGAACATTATATACGTCTATAACATAATATAACCTAACGTAACCCATCTAGCCCTTCGCTGGTAATGTTTTACAGAATCTCGTGTCGGACCGTACCTCTCCGTGGGAACATTGTATACGCCTATATCGTTACATATCCTAACCTAAGGCGACCTCACACCTCGGATGTTGTATTTTACAACATAACTGGCGGGTCGGCACCTACTTGTCGGTGGGAACATTATATACGTCTATAACGTAATGTAGCCTAACCTAACCCATCTAGCCCCTCGCTTGTAATGTTTTACAGAATCCCGTTCGTGTCGGTCCGTACCTCCCCGTGCGAACATTATATACGTCTATAACGTTATATATCCTAACCTAAGGCAGCCTAACATCTCGGATGTAGTATTTTACAACATTCCTGGCGGGTCGGCCCCTACTTCTCGGTCCGGACGTTATATACGTCTACAACGTAATATAACCTAACCTAACCCATCTATCCTATCGCTGGGAATGTTTTGTAGAATCCCGTTCGTGTAGCCCCGTACGTCTCGGTGGGAACATTACATGCGACTATAACGTAATATATCCTAACCTAAGGCAACCTAACATCTCGGATGTAGTATTTTACAACATTCGTGGCGGGTCGGCCCCTACTTCTCGGTGGGAACATTATATACGTCTATAACGTAACATGACCTAACCTAACCCAACTAGCCCCTCGCTGACAATGTTTTGCAGAATCCCGGCCGTGTCGGACCGTACCTCTCCGTGGAAACATTATATATGTCTATAACGTTATATACCATAACCTAAGGCAACCTAACACCTCGGATGTAGTATTTTACAACGTTCCTGGCGGGTCGGCCCCTACTTCTCGGTGGGAACATTATATACGTCTATAACGTAATATAACCTAACCTAACCTATCTATCCCCTCGCTGGGAATGTTTTGTAGAATCCCGTTCGTGTAGCCCCGTACGTCTCGGTGGGAACATTATATACGTCTATAACGTTATATATCCTAACGCAAGGCAACCTCACACCTCGGATGTAGTATTTTACAACATTCCTGGCCGGTCGGCCACTACTTCTAGGTGGGAAAATTATATACGTCTATAACATAATATAACCTAACGTAACCCATCTAGCCCTTCGCTGGTAATGTTTTACAGAATCTCGTGTCGGACCGTACCTCTCCGTGGGAACATTGTATACGCCTATATCGTTATATATCCTAACCTAAGGCGACCTCACACCTCGGATGTTGTATTTTACAACATAACTGGCGGGTCGGCACCTACTTGTCGGTGGGAACATTATATACGTCTATAACGTAATATAACCTAACCTAACCCATCTAGTCCTTCGCTGGTAATGTTTTACAGAATCTCGTGTCGGACCGTACTTCTACGTGGGGACATTAGATACGTCTATAACGTTATATATCCTAACGTAAGGCAACCTCACACCTCGGATGTAGTATTTTACAACAATCCTGGCAGGTCGGTCCCTACTTCTCGGTGGGAACATTATATACGTCTATAACGTTATATATCCTAACCTAAGGCAGCCTAACATCGCGGATGTAGTATTTTACAAGATTCCTGGCGGGTCGGCCCCTACTTCTCGGTGGGAACATTATATACGTCTATAACGTAATATAACCTAACCTAACCCATCTAGCCCCTCGCTGATACTGTTTTGCAGAATCCCGGCCGTGTCGGACCGTACCTCTCCGTGGAAACATTACATATGTCTATAACGTTATATACCCTAACCTAAGGCAACCTAACACCTCGGATGTAGTATTTTACAACATTCCTGGCGGGTCGGCCCCTACTTCTCGGTGGGAACATTATATACGTCTATAACGTAATGTAACCTAACCTAACCCATCTAGCCCCTCGCTTGTAATGTTTTACAGAATCCCGTTCGTGTCGGTCCGTACCTCTCCGTGCGAACATTATATACGTCTATAACGTTATATATCCTAAGCTAAGGCAGCCTAACATCTCGGATGTAGTATTGTACAACATTCCTGGCGGGTCGGCCCCTACTTCTCGGTGGGAACATTATATACGTCTATAACGTATTATAACCTATCCTAACCCATCTAGCCCCTCGCTGGGAATGTTTTGTAGAATCCCGTTCGTGTAGCCCCGTACGTCTCGGTGGGAACATTATATACGTCTATAGCGTTATATATCCTAACCTAAGGCAACCTAACATCTCGGATGTATTATTTTACAACATTCCCGGCAGATCGGCCCCTACTTCTAGGCGGGAACATTATATACGTCTATAACGTAATATAACCTAACCTAACCCATCTAGTCCTTCGCTGGTAATGTTTTACAGAATCCCGTTCGTGTAGCCCCGTACGTCTCGGTGGGAACATTATATGCGTCTATAACGTTATATATCCTAACTTAAGGCAACCTAACACCTCGGATGTAGTATTTTACAACATTCCTGGCGGGTCGGCCCCTACTTCTCGGTGGGAACATTATATACGTCTATAACGTAATATAACCTAACCTAACCCATTTAGCCCCTCGCTGGTAATGTTTTACAGAATCCCGGTCGTGTCGGTCCGTACCTCTCCGTGGGAACATTATATACGTCTATAACGTTATATATCCTAACCTATGGCAACCTCACACCTCGGATGTAGTATTTTACAACATTCCTGGCGGGTCGGCCCCTACTTCTCGGTGGGAACATTATATACGTCTATAACGTAATATAACCTAACCTAACCTATCTATCCCCTCGCTGGGAATGTTTTGTAGAATCCCGTTCGTGTAGCCCCGTACGTCTCGGTGGGAACATTATATACGTCTATAACGATATATACCCTAACGTAAGGCAACCTATCATCTCGGATGTAGTATTTTACAACATTCCGGGCGGGTCGGCCCCTACTTCTCGGTGGAAACATTATATACGTCTATAACGTAATATAACCTAATCTAACCCATCTAGCCCCTCGCTGGTAATGTTTTACAGAATCCCGGTCGTGTCGGTCCTTACCTCTCCGTGGGAATATTATATACGTCTATAACTTTATATATCCTAACCTAAGGCAAGCTAACACCTCGTATGTAGTATTTTACAACATTCCTGGCGGGTCGTCCCTACTTCTCGGTGGGAACATTATATACGTCTATAACGATATATATCCTAACCAAAGGCAACCTAACATCTCGGATGTAGTATTTTACAAGATTCCTGGCGGGTCGGCCCCTACTTGTCGGTGGGAACATTATGTGCTTCTATAACATAATATAACCTAACCTAACCCATCTAGCCCGTCGCTGGTAATGTTTTAAAGAATCCCGGTAGTGTCGGCCCGTACCTCTCCGTGGGAACGTTATATACGTCTATAACGTTATATATCCTAACCTGAGGCAACTTAACATCTCGGATGTAGTATTTTACAACTTTCCTGGCGGGTCGGCCCCTACTTCTCGGTGGGAACATTATATACGTCTATAACGTAATGTAGCCTAACCTAACCCATCTAGCCGCTCGCTTGTAATGTTTTACAGAATCCCGTTCGTGTCGGTCCGTACCTCCCCGTGCGAACATTATATACGTCTATAACGTTATATATCCTAACCTAAGGCAGCCTAACATCTCGGATGTAGTATTTTACAACATTCCTGGCGGGTCGGCCCCTACTTCTCGGTCGGGACGTTATATACGTCTACAACGTAATATAACCTAACCTAACCCATCTATCCTATCGCTGGGAATGTTTTGTAGAATCCCGTTCGTGTAGCCCCGTACGTCTCGGTGGGAACATTACATACGACTATAACGTAATATATCCTAACCTAAGGCAACATAACATCTCGGATGTAGTATTTTACAACATTCGTGGCGGGTCGGCCCCTACTTCTCGGTGGGAACATTATATACGTCTATAACGTAACATGACCTAACCTAACCCAACTAGCCCCTCGCTGACAATGTTTTGCAGAATCCCGGCCGTGTCGGACCGTACCTCTCCGTGGAAACATTATATATGTCTATAACGTTATATACCATAACCTAAGGCAACCTAACACCTCGGATGTAGTATTTTACAACGTTCCTGGCGGGTCGGCCCCTACTTCTCGGTGGGAACATTATATACGTCTATAACGTAATATAACCTATCCTAACCTATCTATCCCCTCGCTGGGAATGTTTTGTAGAATCCCGCTCGTGTAGCCCCGTACGTCTCGGTGGGAACATTATATACGTCTATAACGTTATATATCCTAACGCAAGGCAAGCTAACACCTCGGATGTAGTATTTTACAACATTCCTGGCGGGTCGGCCCCTACTTCTCTGTGGGAACATTATATACGTCTATAACGTAATATAACCTAACCTAACCCATCTAGTCCTTCGCTGGTAATGTTTTACAGAATCTCGTGTCGGACCGTACATCTACGTGGGGACGTTATATACGTCTATAACGTTATATATCCTAACCTAAGGCAACCTCACACCTCGGATGTAGTATTTTACAACATTCCTGGCCGGTCGGCCACTACTTCTAGGTGGGAACATTATATACGTCTATAACATAATATAACCTAACGTAACCCATCTAGCCCTTCGCTGGTAATGTTTTACAGAATCTCGTGTCGGACCGTACCTCTCCGTGGGAACATTGTATACGCCTATATCGTTACATATCCTAACCTAAGGCGACCTCACACCTCGGATGTTGTATTTTACAACATAACTGGCGGGTCGACACCTACTTGTCGGTGGGAACATTATATACGTCTATAACGTAATGTAGCCTAACCTAACCCATCTAGCCCCTCGCTTGTAATGTTTTACAGAATCCCGTTCGTGTCGGTCCGTACCTCCCCGTGCGAACATTATATACGTCTATAACGTTATATATCCTAACCTAAGGCAGCCTAACATCTCGGATGTAGTATTTTACAACATTCCTGGCGGGTCGGCACCTACTTCTCGGTCCGGACGTTATATACGTCTACAACGTAATATAACCTAACCTAACCCATCTATCCTATCGCTGGGAATGTTTTGTAGAATCCCGTTCGTGTAGCCCCGTACGTCTCGGTGGGAACATTACATACGACTATAACGTAATATATCCTAACCTAAGGCAACCTAACATCTCGGATGTAGTATTTTACAACATTCGTGGCGGGTCGGCCCCTACTTCTCGGTGGGAACATTATATACGTCTATAACGTAACATGACCTAACCTAACCCAACTAGCCCCTCGCTGACAATGTTTTGCAGAATCCCGGCCGTGTCGGACCGTACCTCTCCGTGGAAACATTATATATGTCTATAACGTTATATACCATAACCTAAGGCAACCTAACACCTCGGATGTAGTATTTTACAACATTCCTGGCGGGTCGGCCCCTACTTCTCGGTCGGGACGTTATATACGTCTACAACGTAATATAACCTAACCTAACCCATCTATCCTATCGCTGGGAATGTTTTGTAGAATCCCGTTCGTGTAGCCCCGTACGTCTCGGTGGGAACATTATATACGTCTATAACGTTATATATCCTAACGCAAGGCAAGCTAACACCTCGGATGTAGTATTTTACAACATTCCTGGCGGGTCGGCCCCTACTTCTCTGTGGGAACATTATATACGTCTATAACGTAATATAACCTAACCTAACCCATCTAGTCCTTCGCTGGTAATGTTTTACAGAATCTCGTGTCGGACCGTACATCTACGTGGGGACGTTATATACGTCTATAACGTTATATATCCTAACCTAAGGCAACCTCACACCTCGGATGTAGTATTTTACAACATTCCTGGCCGGTCGGCCACTACTTCTAGGTGGGAACATTATATACGTCTATAACATAATATAACCTAACGTAACCCATCTAGCCCTTCGCTGGTAATGTTTTACAGAATCTCGTGTCGGACCGTACCTCTCCGTGGGAACATTGTATACGCCTATATCGTTACATATCCTAACCTAAGGCGACCTCACACCTCGGATGTTGTATTTTACAACATAACTGGCGGGTCGGCACCTACTTGTCGGTGGGAACATTATATACGTCTATAACGTAACATAACCTAACCTAACCCATCTAGTCCTTCGCTGGTAATGTTTTACAGAATCTCGTGTCGGACCGTACTTCTACGTGGGGACATTAGATACGTCTATAACGTTATATATCCTAACGTAAGGCAACCTCACACCTCGGATGTAGTATTTTACAACAATCCTGGCAGGTCGGTCCCTACTTCTCGGTGGGAACATTATATACGTCTATAACGTTATATATCCTAACCTAAGGCAGCCTAACATCTCGGATGTAGTATTTTACAAGATTCCTGGCGGGTCGGCCCCTACTTCTCGGTGGGAACATTATATACGTCTATAACGTAATATAACCTAACCTAACCCATCTAGCCCCTCGCTGATACTGTTTTGCAGAATCCCGGCCGTGTCGGACCGTACCTCTCCGTGGAAACATTACATATGTCTATAACGTTATATACCCTAACCTAAGGCAACCTAACACCTCGGATGTAGTATTTTACAACATTCCTGGCGGGTCGGCCCCTACTTCTCGGTGGGAACATTATATACGTCTATAACGTAATGTAACCTAACCTAACCCATCTAGCCCCTCGCTTGTAATGTTTTACAGAATCCCGTTCGTGTCGGTCCGTACCTCTCCGTGCGAACATTATATACGTCTATAACGTTATATATCCTAACCTAAGGCAGCCTAACATCTCGGATGTAGTATTTTACAACATTCCTGGCGGGTCGGCCCCTACTTCTCGGTCGGGACGTTATATACGTCTATAACGTGATATAACCTAACCTAACCCATCTAGCCCATGGCTGGGAATGTTTTGTAGAATCCCGTTCGTGTAGCCCCGTACGTCTCGGTGGGAACATTACATACGACTATAACGTAACATATCCTAACCTAAGGCAACATAATATCTCGGATGTAGTATATTACAACATTCGTGGCGGGTCGGCCCCTACTTCTCGGTGGGAACATTATATACGTCTATAACGCAACATGACCTAACCTAACCCATCTAGCCCCTCGCTGATAATGTTTTGCAGAATCCCGGCCGTGTCGGACAGTACCTCTCCGTGGAAACATTATATATGTCTATAACGTTATATACCCTAACCTAAGGCAACTTAACATCTCGGATGTAGTATTTTACAGCATTCCTGGCGGGTCGGCCCCTACTTCTCGGTGGGAACATTATATACGTCTATAACGTAATGTAACCTAACCTAACCCATCTAGCCCCTCGCTTGTGATGTTTTACAGAATCCCGTTCGTGTCGGTCCGTACCTCTCCGTGCGAACATTATATACGTCTATAACGTTATATATCCTAAGCTAAGGCAGCCTAACATCTCGGATGTAGTATTTTACAACATTCCTGGCGGGTCGGCCCCTACTTCTCGGTGGGAACATTATATACGGCTATAACGTATTATAACCTATCCTAACCCATCTAGCCCCTCGCTGGGAATGTTTTGTAGAATCCCGTTCGTGTAGCCCCGTACGTCTCGGTGGGAACATTATATACGTCTATAGCGTTATATATCCTAACCTAAGGCAACCTAACATCTCGGATGTAGTATTTTACAACATTCCCGGCAGATCGGCCCCTACTTCTAGGCGGGAACATTATATACGTCTATAACGTAATATAACCTAACCTAACCCATCTAGTCCTTCGCTGGTAATGTTTTACAGAATCCCGTTCGTGTAGCCCCGTACGTCTCGGTGGGAACATTATATGCGTCTATAACGTTATATATCCTAACTTAAGGCAACCTAACACCTCGGATGTAGTATTTTACAACATTCCTGGCGGGTCGGCCCCTACTTCTCGGTGGGAACATTATATACGTCTATAACGTAATATAACCTAACCTAACCCATTTAGCCCCTCGCTGGTAATGTTTTACAGAATCCCGGTCGTGTCGGTCCGTACCTCTCCGTGGGAACATTATATACGTCTATAACGTTATATATCCTAACCTATGGCAACCTCACACCTCGGATGTAGTATTTTACAACATTCCTGGCGGGTCGGCCCCTACTTCTCGGTGGGAACATTATATACGTCTATAACGTAATATAACCTAACCTAACCTATCTATCCCCTCGCTGGGAATGTTTTGTAGAATCCCGTTCGTGTAGCCCCGTACGTCTCGGTGGGAACATTATATACGTCTATAACGATATATACCCTAACGTAAGGCAACCTATCATCTCGGATGTAGTATTTTACAACATTCCTGGCGGGTCGGCCCCTACTTCTCGGTGGGAACATTATATACGTCTATAACGTAATATAACCTAACCTAACCCATCTAGCCCCTCGCTGGTAATGTTTTACAGAATCCCGGTCGTGTCGGTCCTTACCTCTCCGTGGGAATATTATATACGTCTATAACTTTATATATCCTAACCTAAGGCAAGCTAACACCTCGTATGTAGTATTTTACAACATTCCTGGCGGGTCGGCCCCTACTTCTCGGTGGGAACATTATATACGTCTATAACGATATATATCCTAACCAAAGGCAACCTAACATCTCGGATGTAGTATTTTACAAGATTCCTGGCGGGTCGGCCCCTACTTGTCGGTGGGAACATTATGTGCTTCTATAACATAATATAACCTAACCTAACCCATCTAGCCCGTCGCTGGTAATGTTTTAAAGAATCCCGGTAGTGTCGGCCCGTACCTCTCCGTGGGAACGTTATATACGTCTATAACGTTATATATCCTAACCTGAGGCAACTTAACATCTCGGATGTAGTATTTTACAACTTTCCTGGCGGGTCGGCCCCTACTTCTCGGTGGGAACATTATATACGTCTATAACGTAATGTAACCTAACCTAACCCATCTAGCCCCTCGCTTGTAATGTTTTACAGAATCCCGTTCGTGTCGGTCCGTACCTCCCCGTGCGAACATTATATACGTCTATAACGTTATATATCCTAACCTAAGGCAGCCTAACATCTCGGATGTAGTATTTTACAACATTCCTGGCGGGTCGGCCCCTACTTCTCGGTCGGGACGTTATATACGTCTACAACGTAATATAACCTAACCTAACCCATCTATCCTATCGCTGGGAATGTTTTGTAGAATCCCGTTCGTGTAGCCCCGTACGTCTCGGTGGGAACATTACATACGACTATAACGTAATATATCCTAACCTAAGGCAACCTAACATCTCGGATGTAGTATTTTACAACATTCGTGGCGGGTCGGCCCCTACTTCTGGGTGGGAACATTATATACGTCTATAACGTAACATGACCTAACCTAACCCAACTAGCCCCTCGCTGACAATGTTTTGCAGAATCCCGGCCGTGTCGGACCGTACCTCTCCGTGGAAACATTATATATGTCTATAACGTTATATACCATAACCTAAGGCAACCTAACACCTCGGATGTAGTATTTTACAACGTTCCTGGCGGGTCGGCCCCTACTTCTCGGTGGGAACATTATATACGTCTATAACGTAATATAACCTAACCTAACCTATCTATCCCCTCGCTGGGAATGTTTTGTAGAATCCCGTTCGTGTAGCCCCGTACGTCTCGGTGGGAACATTATATACGTCTATAACGTTATATATCCTAACGCAAGGCAAGCTAACACCTCGGATGTAGTATTTTACAACATTCCTGGCGGGTCGGCCCCTACTTCTCTGTGGGAACATTATATACGTCTATAACGTAATATAACCTAACCTAACCCATCTAGTCCTTCGCTGGTAATGTTTTACAGAATCTCGTGTCGGACCGTACATCTACGTGGGGACGTTATATACGTCTATAACGTTATATATCCTAACCTAAGGCAACCTCACACCTCGGATGTAGTATTTTACAACATTCCTGGCCGGTCGGCCACTACTTCTAGGTGGGAACATTATATACGTCTATAACATAATATAACCTAACGTAACCCATCTAGCCCTTCGCTGGTAATGTTTTACAGAATCTCGTGTCGGACCGTACCTCTCCGTGGGAACATTGTATACGCCTATATCGTTACATATCCTAACCTAAGGCGACCTCACACCTCGGATGTTGTATTTTACAACATAACTGGCGGGTCGGCACCTACTTGTCGGTGGGAACATTATATACGTCTATAACGTAATATAACCTAACCTAACCCATCTAGTCCTTCGCTGGTAATGTTTTACAGAATCTCGTGTCGGACCGTACTTCTACGTGGGGACATTAGATACGTCTATAACGTTATATATCCTAACGTAAGGCAACCTCACACCTCGGATGTAGTATTTTACAACAATCCTGGCAGGTCGGTCCCTACTTCTCGGTGGGAACATTATATACGTCTATAACGTTATATATCCTAACCTAAGGCAGCCTAACATCTCGGATGTAGTATTTTACAAGATTCCTGGCGGGTCGGCCCCTACTTCTCGGTGGGAACATTATATACGTCTATAACGTATTATAACCTATCCTAACCCATCTAGCCCCTCGCTGGGAATGTTTTGTAGAATCCCGTTCGTGTAGCCCCGTACGTCTCGGTGGGAACATTATATACGTCTATAGCGTTATATATCCTAACCTAAGGCAACCTAACATTTCGGATGTAGTATTTTACAACATTCCCGGCAGATCGGCCCCTACTTCTAGGCGGGAACATTATATACGTCTATAACGTAATATAACCTAACCTAACCCATCTAGTCCTTCGCTGGTAATGTTTTACAGAATCCCGTTCGTGTCGGTCCGTACCTCCCCGTGCGAACATTATATACGTCTATAACGTTATATATCCTAACCTAAGGCAGCCTAACATCTCGGATGTAGTATTTTACAACATTCCTGGCGGGTCGGCCCCTACTTCTCGGTCGGGACGTTATATACGTCTACAACGTAATATAACCTATCCTAACCCATCTAGCCCCTCGCTGGGAATGTTTTGTAGAATCCCGTTCGTGTAGCCCCGTACGTCTCGGTGGGAACATTATATACGTCTATAGCGTAATATATCCTAACCTAAGGCAACCTAACATCTCGGATGTATTATTTTACAACATTCCCGGCAGATCGGCCCCTACTTCTAGGCGGGAACATTATATACGTCTATAACGTAATATAACCTAACCTAACCCATCTAGTCCTTCGCTGGTAATGTTTTACAGAATCCCGTTCGTGTAGCCCCGTACGTCTCGGTGGGAACATTATATGCGTCTATAACGTTATATATCCTAACTTAAGGCAACCTAACACCTCGGATGTAGTATTTTACAACATTCCTGGCGGGTCGGCCCCTACTTCTCGGTGGGAACATTATATACGTCTATAACGTAATATAACCTAACCTAACCCATTTAGCCCCTCGCTGGTAATGTTTTACAGAATCCCGGTCGTGTCGGTCCGTACCTCTCCGTGGGAACATTATATACGTCTATAACGTTATATATCCTAACCTATGGCAACCTCACACCTCGGATGTAGTATTTTACAACATTCCTGGCGGGTCGGCCCCTACTTCTCGGTGGGAACATTATATACGTCTATAACGTAATATAACCTAACCTAACCTATCTATCCCCTCGCTGGGAATGTTTTGTAGAATCCCGTTCGTGTAGCCCCGTACGTCTCGGTGGGAACATTATATACGTCTATAACGATATATACCCTAACGTAAGGCAACCTATCATCTCGGATGTAGTATTTTACAACATTCCGGGCGGGTCGGCCCCTACTTCTCGGTGGAAACATTATATACGTCTATAACGTAATATAACCTAATCTAACCCATCTAGCCCCTCGCTGGTAATGTTTTACAGAATCCCGGTCGTGTCGGTCCTTACCTCTCCGTGGGAATATTATATACGTCTATAACTTTATATATCCTAACCTAAGGCAAGCTAACACCTCGTATGTAGTATTTTACAACATTCCTGGCGGGTCGGCCCCTACTTCTCGGTGGGAACATTATATACGTCGATAACGATATATATCCTAACCAAAGGCAACCTAACATCTCGGATGTAGTATTTTACAAGATTCCTGGCGGGTCGGCCCCTACTTGTCGGTGGGAACATTATGTGCTTCTATAACATAATATAACCTAACCTAACCCATCTAGCCCGTCGCTGGTAATGTTTTAAAGAATCCCGGTAGTGTCGGCCCGTACCTCTCCGTGGGAACGTTATATACGTCTATAACGTTATATATCCTAACCTGAGGCAACTTAACATCTCGGATGTAGTATTTTACAACTTTCCTGGCGGGTCGGCCCCTACTTCTCGGTGGGAACATTATATACGTCTATAACGTAATGTAACCTAACCTAACCCATCTAGCCCCTCGCTTGTAATGTTTTACAGAATCCCGGCCGTGTCGGACCGTACCTCTCCGTGGAAACATTATATATGTCTATAACGTTATATACCATAACCTAAGGCAACCTAACACCTCGGATGTAGTATTTTACAACGTTCCTGGCGGGTCGGCCCCTACTTCTCGGTGGGAACATTATATACGTCTATAACGTAATATAACCTAACCTAACCTATCTATCCCCTCGCTGGGAATGTTTTGTAGAATCCCGTTCGTGTAGCCCCGTACGTCTCGGTGGGAACATTATATACGTCTATAACGTTATATATCCTAACGCAAGGCAAGCTAACACCTCGGATGTAGTATTTTACAACATTCCTGGCGGGTCGGCCCCTACTTCCCTGTGGGAACATTATATACGTCTATAACGTAATATAACCTAACCTAACCCATCTAGTCCTTCGCTGGTAATGTTTTACAGAATCTCGTGTCGGACCGTACATCTACGTGGGGACGTTATATACGTCTATAACGTTATATATCCTAACCTAAGGCAACCTCACACCTCGGATGTAGTATTTTACAACATTCCTGGCCGGTCGGCCACTACTTCTAGGTGGGAACATTATATACGTCTATAACATAATATAACCTAACGTAACCCATCTAGCCCTTCGCTGGTAATGTTTTACAGAATCTCGTGTCGGACCGTACCTCTCCGTGGGAACATTGTATACGCCTATATCGTTACATATCCTAACCTAAGGCGACCTCACACCTCGGATGTTGTATTTTACAACATAACTGGCGGGTCGGCACCTACTTGTCGGTGGGAACATTATATACGTCTATAACGTAATATAACCTAACCTAACCCATCTAGTCCTTCGCTGGTAATGTTTTACAGAATCTCGTGTCGGACCGTACTTCTACGTGGGGACATTAGATACGTCTATAACGTTATATAACCTAACGTAAGGCAACCTCACACCTCGGATGTAGTATTTTACAACAATCCTGGCAGGTCGGTCCCTACTTCTCGGTGGGAACATTATATACGTCTATAACGTTATATATCCTAACCTAAGGCAGCCTAACATCTCGGATGTAGTATTTTACAAGATTCCTGGCGGGTCGGCCCCTACTTCTCGGTGGGAACATCATATACGTCTATAACGTATTATAACCTATCCTAACCCATCTAGCCCCTCGCTGGGAATGTTTTGTAGAATCCCGTTCGTGTAGCCCCGTACGTCTCGGTGGGAACATTATATACGTCTATAGCGTTATATATCCTAACCTAAGGCAACCTAACATTTCGGATGTAGTATTTTACAACATTCCCGGCAGATCGGCCCCTACTTCTAGGCGCGAACATTATATACGTCTATAACGTAATATAACCTAACCTAACCCATCTAGTCCTTCGCTGGTAATGTTTTACAGAATCCCGTTCGTGTCGGTCCGTACCTCCCCGTGCGAACATTATATACGTCTATAACGTTATATATCCTAACCTAAGGCAGCCTAACATCTCGGATGTAGTATTTTACAACATTCCTGGCGGGTCGGCCCCTACTTCTCGGTCGGGACGTTATATACGTCTACAACGTAATATAACCTATCCTAACCCATCTAGCCCCTCGCTGGGAATGTTTTGTAGAATCCCGTTCGTGTAGCCCCGTACGTCTCGGTGGGAACATTATATACGTCTATAGCGTTATATATCCTAACCTAAGGCAACCTAACATCTCGGATGTAGTATTTTACAACATTCCCGGCAGATCGGCCCCTACTTCTAGGCGGGAACATTATATACTTCTATAACGTTATATATCCTAACCTAAGGCAGCCTAACATCTCGGATGTAGTATTTTACAAGATTCCTGGCGGGTCGGCCCCTACTTCTCGGTGGGAACATTATATACGTCTATAACGTATTATAACCTATCCTAACCCATCTAGCCCCTCGCTGGGAATGTTTTGTAGAATCCCGTTCGTGTAGCCCCGTACGTCTCGGTGGGAACATTATATACGTCTATAGCGTTATATATCCTAACCTAAGGCAACCTAACATCTCGGATGTAGTATTTTACAACATTCCCGGCAGATCGGCCCCTACTTCTAGGCGGGAACATTATATACGTCTATAACGTAATATAACCTAACCTAACCCATCTAGTCCTTCGCTGGTAATGTTTTACAGAATCCCGTTCGTGTCGGTCCGTACCTCCCCGTGCGAACATTATATACGTCTATAACGTTATATATCCTAACCTAAGGCAGCCTAACATCTCGGATGTAGTATTTTACAACATTCCTGGCGGGTCGGCCCCTACTTCTCGGTCGGGACGTTATATACGTCTACAACGTAATATAACCTATCCTAACCCATCTAGCCCCTCGCTGGGAATGTTTTGTAGAATCCCGTTCGTGTAGCCCCGTACGTCTCGGTGGGAACATTATATACGTCTATAGCGTTATATATCCTAACCTAAGGCAACCTAACATCTCGGATGTAGTATTTTACAACATTCCCGGCAGATCGGCCCCTACTTCTAGGCGGGAACATTATATACGTCTATAACGTAATATAACCTAACCTAACCCATCTAGTCCTTCGCTGGTAATGTTTTACAGAATCCCGTTCGTGTAGCCCCGTACGTCTCGGTGGGAACATTATATGCGTCTATAACGTTATATATCCTAACTTAAGGCAACCTAACACCTCGGATGTAGTATTTTACAACATTCCTGGCGGGTCGGCCCCTACTTCTCGGTGGGAACATTATATACGTCTATAACGTAATATAACCTAACCTAACCCATTTAGCCCCTCGCTGGTAATGTTTTACAGAATCCCGGTCGTGTCGGTCCGTACCTCTCCGTGGGAACATTATATACGTCTATAACGTTATATATCCTAACCTATGGCAACCTCACACCTCGGATGTAGTATTTTACAACATTCCTGGCGGGTCGGCCCCTACTTCTCGGTGGGAACATTATATACGTCTATAACGTAATATAACCTAACCTAACCTATCTATCCCCTCGCTGGGAATGTTTTGTAGAATCCCGTTCGTGTAGCCCCGTACGTCTCGGTGGGAACATTATATACGTCTATAACGATATATACCCTAACGTAAGGCAACCTATCATCTCGGATGTAGTATTTTACAACATTCCTGGCGGGTCGGCCCCTACTTCTCGGTGGGAACATTATATACGTCTATAACGTAATATAACCTAACCTAACCCATCTAGCCCCTCGCTGGTAATGTTTTACAGAATCCCGGTCGTGTCGGTCCTTACCTCTCCGTGGGAATATTATATACGTCTATAACTTTATATATCCTAATCTAAGGCAAGCTAACACCTCGTATGTAGTATTTTACAACATTCCTGGCGGGTCGGCCCCTACTTCTCGGTGGGAACATTATATACGTCTATAACGATATATATCCTAACCAAAGGCAACCTAACATCTCGGATGTAGTATTTTACAAGATTCCTGGCGGGTCGGCCCCTACTTGTCGGTGGGAACATTATGTGCTTCTATAACATAATATAACCTAACCTAACCCATCTAGCCCGTCGCTGGTAATGTTTTAAAGAATCCCGGTAGTGTCGGCCCGTACCTCTCCGTGGGAACGTTATATACGTCTATAACGTTATATATCCTAACCTGAGGCAACTTAACATCTCGGATGTAGTATTTTACAACTTTCCTGGCGGGTCGGCCCCTACTTCTCGGTGGGAACATTATATACGTCTATAACGTAATGTAACCTAACCTAACCCATCTAGCCCCTCGCTTGTAATGTTTTACAGAATCCCGGCCGTGTCGGACCGTACCTCTCCGTGGAAACATTATATATGTCTATAACGTTATATACCATAACCTAAGGCAACCTAACACCTCGGATGTAGTATTTTACAACGTTCCTGGCGGGTCGGCCCCTACTTCTCGGTGGGAACATTATATACGTCTATAACGTAATATAACCTAACCTAACCTATCTATCCCCTCGCTGGGAATGTTTTGTAGAATCCCGTTCGTGTAGCCCCGTACGTCTCGGTGGGAACATTATATACGTCTATAACGTTATATATCCTAACGCAAGGCAAGCTAACACCTCGGATGTAGTATTTTACAACATTCCTGGCGGGTCGGCCCCTACTTCTCTGTGGGAACATTATATACGTCTATAACATAATATAACCTAACCTAACCCATCTAGTCCTTCGCTGGTAATGTTTTACAGAATCTCGTGTCGGACCGTACATCTACGTGGGGACGTTATATACGTCTATAACGTTATATATCCTAACCTAAGGCAACCTCACACCTCGGATGTAGTATTTTACAACATTCCTGGCCGGTCGGCCACTACTTCTAGGTGGGAACATTATATACGTCTATAACATAATATAACCTAACGTAACCCATCTAGCCCTTCGCTGGTAATGTTTTACAGAATCTCGTGTCGGACCGTACCTCTCCGTGGGAACATTGTATACGCCTATATCGTTACATATCCTAACCTAAGGCGACCTCACACCTCGGATGTTGTATTTTACAACATAACTGGCGGGTCGGCACCTACTTGTCGGTGGGAACATTATATACGTCTATAACGTAATATAACCTAACCTAACCCATCTAGTCCTTCGCTGGTAATGTTTTACAGAATCTCGTGTCGGACCGTACTTCTACGTGGGGACATTAGATACGTCTATAACGTTATATATCCTAACGTAAGGCAACCTCACACCTCGGATGTAGTATTTTACAACAATCCTGGCAGGTCGGTCCCTACTTCTCGGTGGGAACATTATATACGTCTATAACGTTATATATCCTAACCTAAGGCAGCCTAACATCTCGGATGTAGTATTTTACAAGATTCCTGGCGGGTCGGCCCCGTACGTCTCGGTGGGAACATTATATACGTCTATAGCGTTATATATCCTAACCTAAGGCAACCTAACATCTCGGATGTAGTATTTTACAACATTCCCGGCAGATCGGCCCCTACTTCTAGGCGGGAACATTATATACGTCTATAACGTAATATAACCTAACCTAACCCATCTAGTCCTTCGCTGGTAATGTTTTACAGAATCCCGTTCGTGTCGGTCCGTACCTCCCCGTGCGAACATTATATACGTCTATAACGTTATATATCCTAACCTAAGGCAGCCTAACATCTCGGATGTAGTATTTTACAACATTCCTGGCGGGTCGGCCCCTACTTCTCGGTCGGGACGTTATATACGTCTACAACGTAATATAACCTATCCTAACCCATCTAGCCCCTCGCTGGGAATGTTTTGTAGAATCCCGTTCGTGTAGCCCCGTACGTCTCGGTGGGAACATTATATACGTCTATAGCGTTATATATCCTAACCTAAGGCAACCTAACATCTCGGATGTAGTATTTTACAACATTCCCGCCAGATCGGCCCCTACTTCTAGGCGGGAACATTATATACGTCTATAACGTAATATAACCTAACCTAACCCATCTAGTCCTTCGCTGGTAATGTTTTACAGAATCCCGTTCGTGTAGCCCCGTACGTCTCGGTGGGAACATTATATGCGTCTATAACGTTATATATCCTAACTTAAGGCAACCTAACACCTCGGATGTAGTATTTTACAACATTCCTGGCGGGTCGGCCCCTACTTCTCGGTGGGAACATTATATACGTCTATAACGTAATATAACCTAACCTAACCCATCTAGCCCCTCGCTGGTAATGTTTTACAGAATCCCGGTCGTGTCGGTCCGTACCTCTCCGTGGGAACATTATATACGTCTATAACGTTATATATCCTAACCTATGGCAACCTCACACCTCGGATGTAGTATTTTACAACATTCCTGGCCGGTCGGCCACTACTTCTAGGTGGGAACATTATATACGTCTATAACATAATATAACCTAACGTAACCCATCTAGCCCTTCGCTGGTAATGTTTTACAGAATCTCGTGTCGGACCGTACCTCTCCGTGGGAACATTGTATACGCCTATATCGTTATATATCCTAACCTGAGGCAACTTAACATCTCG